>JAJIBD010001353.1:0-447326 GCA_021461705.1 Cryptotis parvus | reverse complement strand
AAAGATGACTGGATAAAGAAACTTTGGTATATCTATACAGTGGAATACTATGATGCTTTAGGAAAAATGAAGTCATGAAATTTTCCTGTGGTCATGAAGAGTATAATGCTTAGTGAAAAAGAGTCAGAAGGAGGACAGGTGTGCAATGACTGCATTTATTTGTGGTATACAAAAAAATAGCATAACACTAATATAGAACGCCAGGAAGCCTTGTCAGTGATTGATATCCACCAAAAAGTGTTTGTGATGCAGAGAGTAGGTAAGATAGAGAAGGGACCACTTCTACAATAGTGGAGATAGTAACACTAGACTAGAACTTTGTATTTAACTGAGTAGGTGTAAGGTAGAGGATGTGCATGTTGGTATTGCAAGCCACAGTTTTCAAGGAGATTGAGGGAATGAGTGAGCGAGAGGGAGAGAGAGAGAGAGAGAGAGAGAGAGAGAGAGAGAGAGAAGTTGTGTGCATCAAGATTTATGATCCAAGAGCGATGAGTTGCAGCAAGTTGCAGGGGTGGGGAGACGACTTGAGGGGGGACATTGTGTTGGGAAATGTGTACTGATGGGGAATGAACGTTGGTGAAAAACCAACTCATGAACAGCACTGTAATAGTCTACCTCATGGTGGTTCAATTACAACTTTATTAAAGTTAATTTTCACAAACTGCTTGGTATTTCAGTGGGAGTTGGACAGGCAGTCATTAACAAATTTTAAAACCCTCCTCTTCAATGGACTGCCAAAATCAGAAAGTCACTGTAAAAACTCAGAGGAATTGATTTGGTTCTCTGAACAAAGGAAGTTTAGGATGAGGATTGACATTTCGCATGTTAATAAGCTTTTTGAATGCTGATCCTGACTTTTAATGAGTCATGTGAAAATAGCAGAATTATCCATCTGAAGATCCAAAATTTAAAATAAATCCAATTCTATTTATTTTCAATATTTAGGATGATTTGAGCGGCCTGTGCTGTGCTCAGGCCTTACTCCTGAATGATAGGTATTGATGCATGCACTGCAAGGACCTTATTTCCTGTACTGTGTCTCCTGTGGCCTCTACCCTCCTGCCCTTTGGAGGCCGCCATTTCCAGAGTGATGCTGGAAAGTCCAGATTGCCTGTTTTTTGGTAGCCACTGAAGTCCAGGCTCAATAGCCCTCACCGGTTATTTGAAAATATATCTTTTTTTCTGGAAAAAAATTATTTTAATAGAATTTTTGAGTTTCTCTTGTCACTTATCACTTGCCATTTGTCTTCCCATTGTTTGTTGATTTTGCTCAAGCGGGCACCAGTAACATCTCCATTTGTTGGGAATGAGGTTCATTAATGTTATTTTGTTGCGAATGAGGTTCATTAGTGTTATTGTTTTGGGCATATTGAATACCCCACAGGTAGCTTTCCAGGCTCTGTAGTGGCTCTGAGTTCATTCCAGGGGACCCAGGATTCCTCTATAAAATCATATGTTATTTCTAAGTATATTTCACTTTCCTAAGAAATTTTAGTTCACTTAATGTTAATGGCATTTGTGT
Organism: Cryptotis parvus; assembly: GCA_021461705.1. NCBI lineage: Eukaryota > Metazoa > Chordata > Mammalia > Eulipotyphla > Soricidae > Cryptotis > Cryptotis parvus. Next base: position 445,804 of record JAJIBD010001353.1, on the reverse strand, counting down.
TAGTATCTATTTAATTTTATCTTTAATTTACTTTTTTATTTTTAAATATTTTATTATACCACCGTGAGATATACAATTATAAAAAATATTCATAATATTTTCATATTTTGGTTTTGGTGGCCATCCCCTCCACCGGTGCCCATTTCCCACCACCAATGTCCCCGATTCCCTCCCCCTCCTCTAGCCTGCCTCTATGGCAGGCTCTCTATCTCTTTCTCTTTTCTCTTTCTCTCTTCCTTCCCTTACATATTGTGGATTACAATACAGACATTTAGAGGTTGTCATATGTATCTTTTTTGCTTGTACTTAATGCTCAGATCTAGGTTGGATTGGCATTTTCAACAATTATTAGCATACTGTTCCATTCTGTCTTACATAACCTCTAACTCCCACATGTTTGTGATAATTTCCACCTTTGACAAGACCTCCTGATCCATGTTTCACCTGACCTTGGATATTGGTATCATAATATGTACATATATATTTGTGTCATGCAAATAAATGCAGTCATTCTGTACCTGTCTCTCTCCTTCTGGCTAATGTTCACTCAATGATATATTTGTATTATGCAAATAAATGCAGTCATTCTGTATCTGTCTCTCTCCTTCTGGCTAATGTACACTCAAAGATTATGTTCACTCAACATAATCTTCTAGATGTCCATCCATTTATAGGCAAATTTTATAACTTCATTTTTCCTAACAGCTGCATAGTATTCCATTGTGTAGATGTACCAAAGCTTCTTTATCCAGTCATCAATTTTTGGGCACTCTGGTTGCTTCCAGATTCTGGCTATTGTGCATAATGCTGCTATGAACATAAAAGTAGGGATGGTGTTTCCGCTGCATATTTTTGGTTTCCCAGAATAGATTCTCAGGAGTGGTATGGCTAGGTCAAATGGGAGTTCAATTTCTAGTCTTTGGAGGAATGTCCATATTGTTTTCCAAAAAGGCTTTACCAGCCGGCATTCCCACTAATAATGGATGAGTGTCTCCTTTTCCACACATCCACGCCAGCACTTGAAGTTATGAAATTTGCCTATAAATGGATTTACATGGAGAGGATCATGATGAATGCAAATAAATACAGTCATTCTATCACTATCACTATCACTATCTTTCCATTCATCATCTATTTGCTAGAGCGGGCACCAGTAATATCTCCATATGTCCTGTCTCATGCTAGTAGAACCCAAAGGCATCCACTTGCTCCAGGAACATAAAGAGCCTCAAACAATTATATTAGGTCACGGGAATGACCTAATATAAATGCTACTGGTAACTTGCATATCAAATACTACACGAGCAGCTTTCCAGGCTTGCCGTGCAAGTGGCATACTGTTGTAGTCACCTTTAAATAAAGCATTTATTGATGAACCACGCTGCTGCTATTGGCTTGCGTGAGCCGGGCTGTGACAGCCACCCTGCAGCAGTTTTTTTTTCAATCCGGCCCAGGTATGCTGAACCAGAGACGCTCAGACATGGGGCAGAGCTGCTACTTGCTCTCCCTGTGCCCAGATGCTTGTGAGGCGCCGGGAGGCATGGCGGGTTCTAGCCCTTGCCTGCCACCCCAGCAGAGCGGCACAACAAGCCAGACCACCCTCCCCTACTCCATGGGGCCCACCATTTTCCACATCTGGACTTCCCTCTCATCACAACTCCACCCAGCAGACCAGCAGTCATTCTATATTTATTTTTTTTCCTTCTGGCTAATTTCACTCATCATGATCCTCTCCATGTAAATCCATTTATAGGCAAATTTCATAAGTTCAGTTTTCCTAACATCTGCATAGTATTCCATTATGTAGATGTGCCATAGTTTCTTTATCCAGTCATCAGTTTTCCAGCACACTGGTTGTTTCCAGATTCTGGCTATTATGAATAGTGCTGCTATGAACATAAACTTGGGAATGGTGTTTCTACTCTGTGCTTTTGGCTTCCCAGGTTATATCCCCAGGAGTGGGATGGCTGGGTCAAATGGGAACTCAATTTCTAGTGTTTGGAGGAATGTCAATATTGTTTTCCAGAAAGGCTGTACCAGTCGACATTCCCACCAACAATGGATCAGAGTCTTCTTTTTCTCTGCATCCATGCCAGCACTTGTTGTTCTTGCTGTTTGGGATATGTGCCAGTCTCTGTTGTGTAAAATGGTATCTCATTGTTGTTTTGTTTTGAATTCTCTGACGATTAATGATGGTGAGCATTTTTTCATATGTCTTTTGGCTATTCTAATTTCTTCCTTGTCGAAGTTTCTGTTCATTTCTTCTCCCCATTTAAAAAATTTTTTTTTATTATACACCGTGAGACATACAATTACAAAGGTGTTCACAATTGGTTCTTGGTAATACAGTATTCCAGCACCCATCCCTCGACCAGTGCCCCATTTCCACCACCAATGTATCCCACCCTCCCACTCCAACCCAGGTTGCCTCAATAGCAGGTACCCCATTTTCCTCCCTTTTTCTCTGTCTCTCTCTCTCTGCATCTCTCTCCCTCTTCTTTTACACATTGTGGCTAGCCCTGCAGATATTTAGAGTTTATCACTTACTTAAGTGTATATTCAATGGTGAGTTTTAATCTGCCATTACCATTTCCCACACTTAGTAAAACACTGGTATCTATTTATATCCTATTAATGAATGCAGTCATTCTATATCTGTCCTTTTCCTTCTGACTAATTTCACTCAGCATGATAGTCTCCATGTCCATCTATTTGCAGGTAAATTTCATAATTTCGTCTTTTCTGAGAGCTGCATAGTATTCCATAGTGTAGATGAACCACAGTTTCTTTAGCCAGTCCTCTGTTCTTGGGCCTTGAAACTAAAAGCATCTTTTAAAGATGACACACCACTGACCAAGCAAATGGAAGCAAAGATAAACAAATGGGATTATATAAAATTGAAAAGCTGCACCTCAAAAGAAACGGTGACTAAGATACAAAGACAATCCACAGAGTGGGAAAGGATATTCACCCAATACCCATCTGACAAGGGGTTAATATCCAGGATATATCAGGCACTGGTAGCACTTCACAAGAAAAAACAGCCAACCCCATCAAAAAATGGTGAGAAGAAATGAACAGAAGATTCCAAAAAGAAAAAAAATTCTTTTTTGGAATTCTTTTTGAAAAAAAAAGTGCTCTTCCTCTTTAATCATCAGGGACATGCAAATTAAAACAACAATGAGGTACCATCTCACACCACAGAGACTGGCACACACCCAAAACAGCAAGAACAACCCATGCTGGTGTGGATTTGGGCAAAAGGGGACTCTCATCCACTGTTAGTGGGAGTGCTGACTGGTCCAGCCCTTTTGGAAAGCAATATGGGCATTCCTCCGAAAACTAGATATTGAGCTCCCATTTGATCCAGCAATAGCACTCCTGGGAATATACCCGAGAGACCGAAAATCACATAGCAGAAACACTATCTGTATTTTTTATTCTCCCAATTTTTTGATGGAGTTGGCTGTTTTATTCTTGTAAAATTATACCAGTGCCTGATAGATCCTGGATATTAACCCCTTGTCAGATGGGTATTGGGTGAATATTCTCTCCCCACTCTTGGGCTTTCTTTGTATCTTGGTGACTGTTTCTTTTGAGGTGCAGCAGCTTTTTAGTTTCATGTAGTCCCATATGTTTATATTTCTTCTAGTTATTTGTTAGTGGTGTTTCACCTTTGAAGATGCCTTTAGCTTCAATGTCATGGAGGGTTTTTCCTATACTTTCTTCAATGTACTTTATGGATTCAGGTCTGATATTGTTTAATTTACTTTGTAAAGACTAAAGAATAAGTTCTAAGTTCTTTTTTTTTCATTTCCTGGCAGAACAATCATTAGAAAATACCAGTAATCTTTTTTCATCCCCTATGTTCTTTGGTTCATGTCATCAGTGGCCATAAAAAGTACCAAGTAATGTTAATAAAAATGGATTTCCCCTCATTTTATTAAGAATATATTTGTCTTTTAGTATTAACGGACTGTATCTTTTTTATTTTCATTTCACTAGAAAGTGTTTTTATGGTAAGGTAGGGCACTAGTCTTGCATATGTTGAACTTGGGTTTGATCCCTTGCATATGGTCCTCTGAGCATGTGAAGATAGCTCACCGAGTTCAGATTAAGGAGTAAACCCTGAGTTGTGCCATGCGTGGCCCCAAATCAAACCCCACAAACAGAATTCCGTAATTTATCCTTAATACACTGCTCCATCTCATCTTTTATTATTGTGAATTTCAAGTTGCTATTTTGATTACAAAGGAACTGAGAACGCAGTTGTTTTCAGAATTAATCCATTCCTACTACTCACTCAATAGTCATGAAGTAAGTTCTCCAGGTCTTGGACACTGCTTGGTGCCTTGTCATCTTTCAGTAACTCAAGTTTCTTCTGCCTTGATTTTCTACCACCCCTAGTTGTTATGGTCAAACCTAGAGTACAAGTACCATATAGGAGATAAATATGAGAAACAGAAAAGAGTGGGGAGCATTACAGGTTCCCAAATAGCACACATCCTGTATGCAGACAATGCCCCAGTAACAGGAAACTCTGTAAAGGGAAGCTTGACTATATCACTAGTCAGCAGAGCTCCGTCACTGGAGAAGCAGAAGAGGACAAGTCACGTTCTCCTTGCATCCACCATCTCACATGTCTCTCCCCAGAACCTGCAGGTCTGACTAGGACAGTTGGGCCTCCGAATAGTACAAAGATACATGAAAGGATGGAATTTCAGAAAGTTTATAATTTCCTTTATTTTACAGCATATGGATGGCTGGAATTTGTAGGAATATAAGTAATCTGTCTATGGTGTACTTTTGCTATTTTTGTTAATTTAGTATGCACAAGACCCAAGGTTGAGGTGCTGATTTTTAAAAAGTGTAATCTTGATAAATAAATATATTTACTTAACATTTCTCCATCACATTTTGCATACAATCCCATTTTAGTGTATAAAGTGCTAGAGAAAAAGTCTTAATATTTACTACATAAAGACGCACAGCAAGTTTACAAGAAAAGCCCACAGGCAATATAATGGGGAAAACTGCTCAACACAATTGAATAGGGGTGGCTGGGACTTGGGAGGGATAAGTCTTGCAGTCCCAGAGGAGTAGTTACAAGGTGATGGCTGTTGGCATTCTGTGCATGAGCCGCCATTAACACTATTGTATATCACTGAATTTCAATGAAAAATAGAATAAATAAAAAGTTTTGATAGAATGGCAAAAAGGAACTTCTAATTTAAAGTACTTATTTTTTATCATTAGTGTTCATGAAATGAATTGCTAGTTATCATTTTAAAGATTTCATCAGAGCCATTTTAAGTGAGAACAAGACTTTGAGGAAGAGATGAGACCAACAAAGCCTGTTATTAATGTACTGTGTAGACTGACTAGGGATTTTGTTCTAAACAATGTGTCACAAAAATAGAAGCTTGTATCAGTTAAGATGGTTTCATGGAATGGGACCCTAAGGAAGTAGAAGGAGAAGTAATATAGTATGTGACATGAAATAATCAGTGTACGTGGAAACTTGATGTAGTGCATCTTATATTATAATTGGGTTTCTCAGTAGGAAACTAGTTTGGCTTGAAACTCTAAAGAGATATTTACAGATTGCAAAGGGAATGCTTTATCTTTAGGATGAGTTTCTAATCCCTTTAAAAATGTGTGTATATTCACATTTAAAGTATTTTCTTTTTGTGACTTTCATATATAATGTTTCACTGTGGTAATGAGAAATTGCAGTCCAAAGCATGAAATCATAGGAGGACAATTCTCTGATGACTGATATGAAAGAAATATGAGACTAATGTTTCATTATAGAAACCACTGCTATTTTGTGATATATATTTCATATATATGTGATATATATGTGTATAATACATATATAAAGAAGACATTATCCACATTGCCTTTCATTCATGAGCGAGCTTGAATGAATGACATTGATTTTAAACATTTTTGTAAATTTTAATAAAGTTTTGCACATGAATTTTTATTACTATGATATATAATATAATTCTTGAAGCCCAGTATACCATTGTAGTAAAGTAGAGCTACCACACTCTCCCCTATCTTTCGATTTTATTTTTGTTATTGCATAGTTACTCTCAGTGCCCAGTATTCAGAGCCAGATTCTGTGATACATGGGAGTTGTGCTCCAAGAGAAATAAGCTCAGGGCATTTTATAGGCAAAGCATGTGCACTACATGTGAGCTATATCCCTATCTCTGTGTCCCTAGATATCCCTAACTATCCCTGCATTATATTTCCGTTTTATTTTTTCCTGCATTATATTTTATGTGAAGAGTTATATTTGGATAAAATTCCAGAATCCATGTGTTAAATATATCAGATATTTGGTTTGATTTGTTTTGTGGCAGTGCTCAGGGGTTACTCCTGGCACTGCATAAGAAAAATACTCCTGGCAATGCTCAGGAATCCTATGAGATGCTGATGAATGAATCTGGGTCAATCGCATGCAAGTCCAGCACCTATCCACTGTAATATCTCTCTGCCCCCTAAGATTTATTTTTAGACAATTTTTAGGTGTTTTCATGTTGCTATCACGCATAATTGTCAACTCTTGTCTTCTGGGAAAGCTATGTTCAAAATACTATAATATTATAAATTATTTTGGGTTGGGATTGACAGGAAACAAATCCAGGGACTCAACCATGCATGACAAATGCTGTAGCACTGAACCTTAACTCTGTCCCTTGGTCATAATTTGATATAAAACATTCAGTTAACTTGGAATAGAGACTGGTGATTAAGTCTGTGGTAAAATTAACCTGGGTACTATCCCTTATGTTCCTGCTAGAGGTGAACAAAATTGTATTACAGTGGTACCATTTGAGTTTTTTGAATAGTGTCTGTATATCTATACTATTAATTGTATTAAATTGCATGCATTTTATGACTATTCTGATGATGCATGGGTATTGACTTTTTATCACAAGTACAAATAGCAAGCAGTTTTATCCTATTCAGCTCATTAGGTTTAGTCCATTTTTAAAGAAGCTGAAAGACATGCTGTAAATCTTGTTTAAACTATTTGTTTTTGTTTATTTTGTTCTATTTATTTAAAAAAAATTTAATCAATTGAAATAACAGTTTATATCCTAAGGATGCAATGTTTCAATAACACAGAATGTACTCATCCTGAATGCAGCCAATCTCAGGTCAAATCCCACTTGATCACTTGATCACTTGAATCCGTTATTCATCGATTTGCTCGAGTGGGCGCCAGTAGCATTTCCATTGGACCCTATCACGTGCCAAGGTAGCCCAATGGCATCTGGTTGATTCAGGAATATGAAGAGCCTCAAACCGTTCCTTCAGGGTCTTGACAAGGAAGTCTGACCATCTTGTAGAAGGGCTGACACGTGATATTATGACGTCCCTTGGGATCCAGTCAGTAACGGCTCTAGTTCAGCAGTCATCTCCAAATCGCATTACATGTCCAGCCCATCATTTTCGATGCCTTGGAAAACGAGACAGCGTCCCTGATTCTGGAATATTGATGGAGGTCGAAACTCCGGATTCCTTCTCTCACTTGAGTAAGGCGTGATATTCTAAGCATAGCTCTTTCAATTCCTCTCTGGGAGACCCAAATAGCATTCTCATCCTACTTTCATAGGGCCCAGGTCTCTGAGGTGTATGTTAATGCAGGGAGAACGGTGTAGTCAAAGAGATGTGCCCGGAGCCGGAAGTTCTTTGTCCTTTTAGCTATTTCTTTGATGCCTTTGAAGGCATTCCATGCTACTCTCTTGCTCCTGCGCAGCTCAGGTTTTAGGTCGTTCATCATGTTGCCTTCTCGACCTAGGTACACATAACTGCTGCATTCATAGGTGTCTCTTCCATTGAGAGTGAATGGGGCCTCTGGAACTAGTTCATTTTTCATAAACATGGTTTTATTTAGAGTCAGCTATAGATCTATCTTTCCACATTCTCGGTCGAAGTCAGCCAGCATTTGTGCCGCTTGGCTAATGTTTAGTGTTATTAGAACGATGTCATCAGCGAAGTGGAGGTGGTGTAGTTGCTGACCATCTATCTTCACTCCCATTCCTTCCCATTCTAATTGTCGCATGATTTTCTCGAGGGTGGCGCTGAAGATTTTTGGTGAAATTTATCCTGTCGAACCCCTCTTTTGACATCAATGATCACTACTTTTAGAATGGTGAGATTCTGGTGGTGAATCCATAATACAGCTCACGAAGGATCTTGATGTATTGGGTTTGAACACCCTGTTTGGCTAGGGCTTCGATGACCGCTTCAGTTTTCACAGAATCAAAGGCTTTCTGTAAAACAATGAACGTGAGACAGAGCTGCATCTTGTACTCCTTACAAAACTCAATGATCTTGGTTACCGTGTGGATATGGTAGATTGTGCTGAATCCTTTCCTGAAGCCAGCTTGCTCACATGGTTTTCCTTCATCTAGTGTTCTGCCAATCCTGTTCAGGATGACTCGTGTAAACAGCTTGTAGATGACGGACAACAGGCAGATGGGGTGATAGTTGCCAATGTTGTGAATGTCTCCCTTCTTGAATAGTAGAACTGTTCTGCTGATTTTCCTTTGGGAGGGCACCTTGCATTTGGACAGGTAGTGTGTGACGAGCCGAGCTAGTGTATTGATGAGTACTGATGGCAGATTCTTCAGGTGTTTGGGTCTGACTTTGTCTGGGTCTGGTGCTGTTCTCTTCTTTACCGACAAAATGGCATGTCGGATTTCAGAAGGGAGAACGTTGGGAATGACATATCCATCCTGTCGAATTTGGTATGAGGGCAAGTGGACGTGGCTATCAAAGAGATTTGAGTAGAAATCCTGGATAATCTTCTCCATTGCCTTTATGAAAAATATGATAGATCCATCGGGCGTCGGAGGGCAGTCATCTTGTTCTTATAGTTGGCGAAGGACAGGTGGGCGGTGCAAATGCTTTTCCCAGCTAATGCTGCATCTTCCAGTATTTCTGCTCCTCTGTCTTTGAGGTCTTCTTTTACCATTTCTCTACACCGCTTTGCAAGCTTGACTGTTAGCATTTGGTCCCCTGAGGCTCGCGCCTTGCCACGTTGGCGAATGAGCTGGAGAATCTCTGAAGACATGCATCCTTTTATGTCTTTCTCTCGGCATTCTTCGCACAATCATGGAGGTGCTGAAACACTCGGTTTTATTCTTCATCAATGTCGTCATTGATGGTATCTTCCCATGTTGCTGCAGTGGTGCCAAAGATTTCCCAGTCGTTGGAAGTTCTGGGAGTTCCTTAAACTTTGCAGCCATTTCTCCCCGCGTGAAGTAGAATTTTGCACAAAGGAGACAGTGTTCCGATCCTGTTGGAGATTGGGGATGACAGCCACATTGGTCAGACAAAACTTTCGATTGAAGATGATGTGGTCAATTTCATTGTGGAATTGTCCACCAGGAGATTCCCATGTCCAACGTTTCACTTCAGCCTTCTGGAACTGTGAGTTCCCCTGAATGGTCTTGGTGGACTGATGAACTCAGATAGTCTCTCATCTTGTTCGTTCCATTCTAGGCCATGAGTCCCTATGTGGCGTTCTTCAGCCGATCTTCTCGGTCCTATCTTGGCATTAAAATCGCTGAATATGATATTGTAGAAGGTGTGATCCTTTTTATATAACTCCTCCAGTTCCATGTAGAATTTCTCAATTTCATCTTCCTTGTATGTGGATGTTGGTGCATAGACAACGAGGATAGAATTGCTGGCAGTGGGCCACATCTCTTTAAGTGTAATTGTCCTATCCAATTTGTTAGGCATTCAAATGAATCAATGTTGACGGCCATGTTCGTTTTGACAAGGACACCAACGCCACCGACGCCTCTTTCATCGCATGTTCCAAGGAACAATTCTCCGTTGTCAAATATAGCATGATGCGACTGACACCTCCTCGTCTCAGTCAGACCAATGATGTCGTACTTGATATTTTGCGCTTGCCCCATCAGATCCTTGATATATGCTTCTGATGCCAGCGTACGTGCATTGAAAGTACAGACAGTCATTTTAGTCCTTCGTTTTGGCTGCCTAGGTTGGCCATGAAATTTTATCAGGAACTGCTTGTTTGCCTTTCTTACTGCTGCATAATTAAGGGCTCTTTTGTGGTCAGGAAAATAAACATTTTTGTTACTGGTTTTGGCATATCGAACACGCATTGGACAGCTTGCTAGGCTCTGCCTTGGGGGGCGCTATTCTCTCATTACCTTGTGGGGCTCTCTCAGGGGTGGGTAGAATATTCATGGTAATTTGCAGGTAAATTGTGTGGCTGCACAGCAGCTGTGTGCAATGGGGGAAAGCTGGTATCTGCTCTGCCAGGTGTATCTGTATCTGTGGCTCAAGCATTCCTGAGCTTGAAATACTCTCCTCTGCAGGGCGGGTCTGTGCAGGGTGGGTCCTTGTAGGCTGGGTTTCTGACAAGCCTGGCTGGAGACTGGCTTAATCTCTTGGGTGGAGATCTTATGAGCTGTGGAGTGTGGATGGTGAAGATCGCTGCCAGCAAGGTGTGGGGGTTTCTTTTGGGTTCTTCTGAGGCTCTATTGTGATGGTGGACTCGGGTTGAAATTCGCTCTCGTGGTCCGTGGAATGCAGGGGATTTCAACGGAGAAAGCTGGGATCTGCTCTGTTGGGTGTATCAGCATCTGTGGCTCAAGCATTCCTGAGCTTGAAATACTCTCCTTTGCAGGTCGGGTCATGGGTCAAATCCCAGCACCACCAAAACAATTGCTCAACACAGAGCCAATACAATAAGCTCAGAGCATGCTGGGTGTGATTCCAAAACATCAAAAGTTCCCACAGCCACTGTCACAGTGACAATGTTCCTACCTTATGGTTCACAGAATCCTTCCCTTAATACCGTCCACCTGCTGTTTTATTTCAGTTCTGTAGTTGGAGTTAGTTTACAATGAACACTGTTCCCTTGGTATGTTACATTATATGAGTAATATATGTGATATATAATACATTTATTTTGGTGTTCATCTATTCCTTTGATTTATTTCATTTAGAATTATAGTCTGCAATTCCAATCATGTTGTGTCAAAAGCAAGACTAACTTTTCTCATCGTTGAAAGCATTCCACCATGTGTGATATATATGTATATATACACACATGTTTGTATATATGTATACATATATTCACACATTATATGTGTGTATATATACACACAATATACAGTACACTGTGCTGTGTGTGTATATATGTATATATATATATATATATATATATATATATATATATATACGCTGTTTGGTATATAAACACAGTGGCATATATATATTCATAGTTGAATAGCGTTTCACAGTGTATATATATACATATATACATACATATACATGCCATAAATTTTCTCAAATGCCTTTTCTTTATATGTTTCACATCTGTTGAAACTTTTCCCCTTTTTAGGTTACCTGTTTGTTTATTAGTGATTTCTCCTTTTTCTCTTTGTGTGACTATCTTAAGGTTATTTTTTATTTATTTATTGTCTCTGAGTCACACCCATTGATATTCAGGGCTTGTTCCTGGCTCTGCACTCAGGAATTACTTCTGGCACTGCTCAGAGGACTATATGTAATACCTGGAATGGAACTGAGGTCAGAGAATGTGAGAAAATGCCCTACCATTTGTACTGTCTCACTGGCCCTGGATTATTCATTCTTTTGTATTATTTCAAGGAACCAGTCATTGTTTTTTTTTGATCTTTGTCTAGTCTTATTTCCATTTCATTTATTTCTGCTCAGTTTTTAATTATTTCCCTCATTCTAACTTTAGATTTCATTTATTGCTTTTTCTAGTTCTATCAATGTAAGCTTCTGATTGTTTATTTGTATTATTTCCTGATGTATGCCTCTGCTGCTCTTCATTTTTCTCAGCACTGCCATTGTGATGTCCCATATGTTCGCTTAGCTCTTGCATTCATTCTCATTTGTTCTCAAGAATTCATTTCTTTCTTTTTTTTCCTCATTGACCCAATAGATTTTTAATTCTCTTGATGCTTAGCCTCCAGATGCTTGAGTTTTTCCCAGGCTTGTCCATATGGTGAAATTATAACTTTATGGTATTTTGATTTAGGAGCATATTTAATATGATTTCAGTATTCATGACTTTACTGACACTCATTTTGTTACCACAGCATTTGGTTGATTCTAGAGAATAATATTCCATGTGAACTAAAGAGGACTATATGCTTGACTTTCGGGCAGTGGAAAACTCTGTTAAAGTTCTGTTAATGGATTTTTAACACATAGTGAGGTGTTAGCACTTTTTATGCATATTTATCTCAACCTCTGTGTTTTGACTGCCATTTTTCTGAGCAATGTCAAAAAATTAAGGTGTCACTTCACATTTTAATTGGGTGTCAAGGGAAATTGGCCCCAGATATGATTACGGGAGACTTTCTCAAATAAAATAAAATTTGCTTCTGATAAGCAACTACACACTTTAGTCTCCTGTGGTTCTGTTGTTTATCTTTATCAGCTATTCTAATAGTGCCTCTGAAATAACTGTGTATGTTTGATTATTTCTGACACATTATTTTAAAGGGTAAATTATTTTAAAGAGGGATTTTGCTGTTGACTACATTTTGTATTCTGTTTCCTCCAAAATGCTTAAGTTGGAATTAGTTAATATTTATTTTAAAAAATTTAATTCATATGTTTGAGCAGTTTGCAGTGAATTTCTGAATTCTGTATTTGAGGCAGTATAATTTTCTGAGTGATGAGAAAGCCACTGATATAAGAAAATACAAAAGAGATGCATTGCTGTGTAATGTAAAATCTTTGTATTAGTTTTGTACACCAAGTTGCTTTGCCAGTGTGATTTCCTTTCTTTTTTATTTCAATTTAATTTTATTGTTTTATTTTGATAGTTTTTCCAAATGGTTCTCACTGATCCTACAGGTCACTCCCTCTGACTCTTAGTCAACCAGGCTGACACTTCAGGGTGAAACCCCAGGAACTCAGCACTGCTTGGGCCTTGCTTTTACAGAGAAAACTTTGGCCAACCTGGAAGTTTTATGGGATCTAGTAGCCTGCGTCCCCAACATTCTGGGAAGTCATGTGTTGCTGGGGTTCATTGTGCACTTGAACTCTTACCCCTGAACTATCTACTCTCCCCCAGAGTTCCTTTATAAAGAGGGGGAAACAACTATTATGTAATGATCTATGTAATGATCCAAAAAGAGACAGGAGAAGGAAAGAAAGAGGGCAGGCAGGTGGATAGGAAGGAAGGAAGGATGGGAGGAAAGAAGGAAGATGGGTGACTGGTTGAAATTCAATACCTTTTACGGTACATAGAGCACTGCCTGGGATGCTCACTGATTGCAGTTCCTGAGAATCTCTGACTATACGTATCCACCATCTGCAAAAAGATGTCCATTTTTTTAAAATGGGAAATGCTGGAAAAATGAATAATTAATAAGCAAATAAAAAAAATTAAAAGAAACACATTCATTTCATTTTACCCATACTGTTGCAGGACACCTAAAAGCCTAAAGGCCTCTGCATCTGCCCTGGATTGCCTCCTGCAAATCACTTCGTAGATAAGGGGGTAGTCTAAATGTGGCAGTTTATGTGACCATGTATTCTATACTGGCTGGTATAAATATTCTCTCATGCCACCACAATCATCGTGGGACTAGCTAGATCTTACTAGCATATTTGCCTGGCCACGTTGAATCTCTAAGTAATTAGACCAGAGAGAAATGCTGTTTGCCTCCAAGCAAGCAAGCATATCTCAAAGGCAACTAAAATACAAAACTACCGTGAAGTAGACGAGACTCTTGTGAAGGCTTGGAGAAATATTTAACTGGCATTAGTATTAGTCTTTGGTACAGAGACATGCCATCTCAGAAACCCCCTTCTCTACCCTATAAAGGCATTTCCAGGCAGATCTTGGCTCAAAACATTTGCATAAAATAGGGCCTAGGTGAGGTGCTGGGAGAAATTACCTAAGGGCATCTGACCCTTCCTGCTTCCCATAATAGTGGGAGGTCTGAGTTGCAGGGGTATAAAACCAGCCTGCTTCCTCTCTCACTCTCTCTTTTTGGGCTCTCTTTTTGGGCTCTCTTTTGGGTCTTGCACTCTTCTTGGGTGTCTTGTCTTTGTCTCCTCTTTACAGGGCGGGCCTTAACACATGGTGGCCACCATCTTTGCCTACATATGGCTGGGATTTTAGCTGGGAATCCTAAGCACAGGATTTTTTCTTTTGCTGACTTGTATGCCTGAACCTGTGATAAGTAAAGCCTTTTAAAAGTGCATCGGATTCCTGAGACTTCACCCATTCCCCGCTGGCTTCGGAGGTAGAAGGGAACTCGCTTCCTGGCACTGTCGGAGACCCCGGCATTCCCCGACACCATACAATTAATCAGGAAACATACTCTTGATGAATATAAATGTCATTTAAGTTAGTAAAGTAAATGTGCATATAACACTCGGGATTATATTTGGCAGATATTAATATGATCTGTCAAACTGTTCATACATTTTGAGAATGATATTTTAATTTGGGAACATGTAACTTACAGATTATAATTTGTTTTAACATGTATACTAATACAGTATTTTCCAAAGAAAACAATTTTGGATGCATTTAATGCTATTTTGAAAAAGATATTACATAATTAAAACTTGCTGTGTCATTTGAGTAAAAAATAGGCACCACATGTATGTCCCTTATAATATGAAGTCTCTAAAAAATAAGCTTGTATGTAGTGAAAAGTGTGGAAGAAATATGTAATACGTCAAATTTATATGTTCCAGAATTATGAATTTCCTGCTCCAATTGTGTTAATTACAGTGAAACAAAAATTGCTTTTAAAAAAAAGTGAAATCTAAGCTCAAGAAAACTGCTATTTTCTACCTGGAACATGTTGAATGGAAGGGGGAGTATAAAAAGTTATATTTTTGATGGAATTGTTCACAAAATTGCCAATCAATTTAGTAAAAAGGAAAATCAATCAGATATTCACTTCTTTCAGAACAGTAAAACATTTTGTCAGTTGCCCCAATGAAATTATTCCTCAATTGACTGTATCGACTAGCTGTTTTGCAGTTGTGTAGACATGTTTGAGAGAAAAAAAATATTGCTGAAAAATACATAGTCAGTGAAATTTAATAACAGGGGCACAGTGGGAGATCATTAAAATGAATCCTCTTGCTTCATTGAGGCAATATATTGTAATGCAGATTGTATTGATTTACTGCAAATAACCGTGTGAAAATGATGTTCATTTCAAGTGAGCCTATATTTTAAAAGTGTGTGTTGTAAGAGTCAAAATGCAAGCATGATATCCTGTAACAAATATCCAAGCCAGTTAGACTCTCTGGTGGTAATTAGATCATCTGTACATTTCTTCTCGCATTGCACAGGAATTCATTAACTAATTAAATTTCCTATTTTTGATCCCTTGTGGGCACTTCAAAGAAGAATGGGTAGTTCAGACTGGTACTTCCCTAAGCTACTGTAATGATGATTCTGAATATAGGCCATGTAGTGGAAATATATTAGCTATTCTCAGATCCACATTGAGATGAAACATAAGGTGGTTCCCCATGGTTAAAAAAGCTCACGCATGTCAGATTGAAGATATAGTACAGAGATAGGGCACTTGGGTTGCATGCAGCCTACAGAGGTTTGATCCTCAGAATTTTATGTGATCCCCAGGCACCACTAGAAGGAATGTAGAGCTAGGAGTAAGCTGGAAACATCCCATCCCTCCCCCAAACCAACCAAACAAACAGAAACAAAGAAGTTCACAAGAGCTTTATTCAACAAGAAGTTAAATAAAGCAAATGCTGTAGTGTTTCCTTTCTTTAGTGTTTGTTTGATTCATTTATCTGAGTTTCATCCTGCTCTCACCATAGGAACATTGTTTCAGTGCACTTATCTTTACATTGAACAATCGTTTTCAACATTAAAATCAGATGGAAAAATCAGATGATGGCAATTTAATGACTTTCATTGTAAAGTAGATTATGCTATCTCCTTGTCTACAAACTTGAGCTTTAGGTAGTCTTTATGGCCCTGGGTTTATGGCACTCTGTCCTTCATTCTCTTAACCATTGTAAACTTTGAAGGTTAACAACTCTGAATTATAGAACTTTAGAGGAAGAAGGGATCTTATTGATGACCTTCTATTTCCCTAATGAGGAGTAAGAGTTCCAGGGAATTTATGGAAATTGCCTCAGGTCAGATGTAGTTAGTGACAAAATCTGTATCTGTATCAGTCCTTTGTTCTATTGCCCTATTATCCATCATTTCTTTTAAAGAGATTACAAATGAAGTCTCCCAAAAGCATTGTGATTAAGACCCTGGAATCTGGAGCCGGAAATTCCTTGATTTCAGATTTGAGCCTATCCTCTTACTAGTTTCGGGACTTGGGAAATGTACTTAACCTTGCTATATGGCCATCAGTTTTCCTTATTTTTACAAGGATAAGGAAAAGCACCTTTCTTATGTAGGTTATTAAGAAGATTGAATTACTTAGCAATTGTGAAATTTGTTAAAAATAAATATCACCTCTGTGTTTATGAAAAATGAACTAGTTCCAGAGGCCCCATTCACTCTCAATGGAACAAACATCTCTGAATGCAACAGTTATGTGTACCTAGGTTGAGAAATCAACATGATGAAGGACCTAAAACCTGAGCTGCACAGGAGGAAGAGAGAGGCATGGAATGCCTTCAAAGGCATCGAAGAAATAGCTAAAAAGGACAAAGAACCTCCGGCTCCAAGCACATCTCTTTGACTCCACAGTTCTCCCTGCATTAACATACGCCTCAGAGACCTGGGCCCTATGAAAGCAGGATGAGAATGCTATTTGGGTCTCCCAGAAAGAAAGTGAAAGAGCTATGCTTGGAATATCACACCTCACTCAAGTGAGAGAAGGAATCCGGAGTTCTGACCTCCGTCGCTATTCCAGAATCAGGGATGCTGTCTCCCTTTGGGAAGGCATCGAAAATCAGATGGGCTGGACATGTAATGCGATTTGGAGACAACCGCTGGACTAGAGCCATTAGTGACTGGATCCCACGGGATGTCAAAAGACATGGCCGCCCACCTACAAGATGGTCAGACTTCCTTGTCAAGACCCTGAAGGAACGATTTGAGGCTCTTCATATTCCTGAATCAACCAGATGCCATTGGTCTAGATTGGCACATGATAGGGTCCAATGGAAATGTTACTGGTGCCTGCTCGAGCAAATCGATGAATAACGGGATTCAAGTGATCAAGTGATCACCTCTGTGCGGATGAAAAGATAACTTTATTTTCCAGAATTTGTAATTAAGAGTTGCCAGGAGTGAGCAGATATTTGCTGCCTGTTAGCATCAACACAAACTTCAGCATATGTACCTTTCTGGCAAGATGGGTCACCCTGCATCATCTTTGTTTTGGGATTTTGGTTTGAGGCTGGTGGTTATTTCTGTCTGTGTGCTTGCAGGTTGCTCTTGAGGGTGCCTGGGGTGAAAATATAATACAGGGGATCAAATAGGGCTTACTAACCTGCAAAATGGGATCTCAGTGTGTTGAGCTATCTCTCTGACCCAAACCAGGTCATATTAGTAATAGAAAAAAAAATACATTCAACGTAATAGAAGCTGACGCAGCATTTGTCTCTTGAGAGACTCCTTCGAAATTCCCAATAAAACTGCATTTGAACTTTGAGGTCTCTTAACTGAGAAAATTAAAAGGTGAAAAAAATTTCACCTTTTAGAAATTCAGAAAAATTCTAGGTGAAAAAAATTAATATTCATTTTGAGATACATTATTAGCAGGGACCAAACCCACCCTCTTCGTTACTCCGTTCAGTGATTTTTAGTGTCATTTTCACTCTGGTGGTCTTAACTTGGGGGCTGGACTATAGTGTTTGGGACAAATTAAAGGTTTTAGAAATTAATGAGGAAAAGCAGTGTACTCAGAGAGAACAAATTATCATCGGTACATATGTCACTATTAATATTGTGACCAATATTTATTTGAATAATACTAATTTAATATAAAAGGGATAGAAGCATAATTTGTATAGATTAATGAAGCCATCCATGATTACTTACTATCATTTGCACAGACATTTTTCAGTACACTCCTTTCCGTTGCTTAGAAATAGTTTGTAAACAGACCTTTTTAAAAATTTATATTTATTAATATGTGCTTTTTGTTAGTAAATGTAAAAGGTCATCTTACCAGAAATGTACAGCGGGTCCTTAATAGAAAGCTGCTGTTCTGTCGAAATGTTGATGATACTTTAATTTCAATTTTAGGTTTAAATTCTCTATAAATCAGCAATTAATGTTTTATCATTCATGATCTGAATTCCCATTTAATAATTGCAGACATAGTTCTATTTACCCTGTGTTTTTCTATTTTTGGTAGTGGGAGATTCCCTGTCTTAGTCCTGACTCTGCACTCAGTGACCACTTCTGGCGGGCTACAGGAGCAACATGGGATACTTCAGATCGGGTCAAGCACATGCAAGCAAGTGCCTCTACCTACTGTCACACTGTCCTATCTCTCCAGCTCCTATTCTCTTAACAATATTGAATCAGTATCAAAGTTGCTGGACAATTCCATTAGTTTATCTAAGAATGATTTTCTTTGTACAAATTTAAAATTAGGTCTTTGTTTCCTTTGTTTTGAGAACTCTTTACCTCATTAGAGACCAAATAATTCTGTCAGTTAACGTTTAATACAATCTCTACTTACAGAGAATATTTTAAGTAGGGGGCTTTAAAATGACTTCTCTTTGGACTGTCCAGAGCACTGAAGAAACGTGGCGTCAGGTTTAACATTTTCTTTGCATGTTCAGCGATGATATTTGCACCATCACACAGGACTTATATTCATGTGTTATTTTCAGACCCGGTTGCTTTTAAAACTCAGAGGAGAGTGAACCAGCAACCCCAGAAGGGTGAGATGTATCATGCACTTTCAAGTGGAGATCTGCCCTTCACGAATGGCATTTAAAGGATCAGAATCAGAGAGAGAAATTTTTTTTTCTGTTTTAATGCTCTGTGAGTGCCTTGGAAGTGATACTTGACCTGTATATCATAAATCCAAGCCATAGAATTTTAGAAGAGTCATTTGTATCTCAGCTTGTAGTGCTTCCATTGCATCTCCTGATGGTTCATATCATCAGATTATTAGATAGACTAAGTGCTTCCTAGGGGGCATTGTGAGTTGACATATATGGGTCTGGTTGATATGAATGGCACGTCTAAATGAGGTGTCCTGCTTAAGTGCCTGAGAGTGGTTTCAGGGTGAACATTATATTTTCCCCTTTTCTATCCCACAGTGACCTGAAATGAAAGACAACGGGGGTTCGTTCTGCTGAAAGTGAATCTCTTATTGTAACCAAATTTTGGTTCTATGGCATTTATCTCAAGTACTGGAAAAGAAAAGGACACAGAGATATAATGCATTTACTTATGGTTACATGAATGGCTTTTATTCATGTAAATAAAATATAGAGACTTCAAAGAAGGAAAGGGAATAAAGGATTTGGGGTGGTGGGAAACGAACTTTATCCCACGTCTTAAGGGAAAGGACTATCACACTTCTTTTGGAAGAAATAATTTGCACAAAGGATAAAGTGGTTAAACATACCATAGATTGAGGGGAGCAGAAGAGATAACAGTGTCTCTATGTTGCTTGTTTTTTTTAACGTTGCTAGTTTTGCATGCTGCTGAGCTGAGTTAGACTCTGACCATCCTATATAGTGCCCAGAGCACAGCCAGGAGTCATCACTGAGCTCAGAGCAGTTGTAAGCCCTGCGCATAGCTTGTGTGCTTAAAAACAAGCATCAAACAAACAAAATAGTTATTGTTGAGTTTAGAAATTGAAATTGACTCATAAGAGTAGAAATGTATTAGAATTTAGGGGCATATAATTTATTCTACCTTACTATGAATTTATCTATTTTAAAATTGTGTTCTATTTTATCCTTGTATTGAAAGGACATATTAATGTTCAGGTATGTTAATTTCCTCTATATTTTGAGGTTAATTTACCCTAGTTTTGTTTTCAGTAACAAAGTAGCAACATATCTTTTGTGATTTTAAGCTACAAAGATGATATTATAATATATGTATATATGTATGTTTGTCATGTACTGATTTAAAAACCTGCCTTATTTATCACCCAAACTACTCTCTGATCCATACTTAAAGTTTCCTGCTATGATTTACATAGATCAGTTTGGATGTTTTTCTTTCAATCCTTAAATACTGGAAACCACACCATTGACTGGCCTTAAAATTAGCCACCTTATTAATCCATACAAAATTATATACAGGTAGAGTGGGTTCTTTTGTTAAGTGACTTTGGCTTGAGTACATCTCTAGGCATCAGGTTATTTCCTGTCTTACTGCTCTGTCATCTCTGCAGTTTCACTCTTGTCCTCAGGCTGGTTAACTTATAATACAACTCCAGCTAAAACTAGAATAGCTTTTCTCTATTTATAGTGTTTGTGCTGTGGTAAGGTGGAATTAATGATATATAATGTAAAAAAAAATTGAAGTGCCTTAAAAATCTCTCATTTTATTTGATTGAATCAAATCCTACACCAAAATCATCAGTGATTCTCTGGGCCAATGGCACAATGCCACAACCCAGGGAGACCTGTTTCAGGCCCTACAGAGCTATGGTACTCAGGGTGCCTTATGAAGTGCTCTAGGGTCTGTAGAGTTTGCTCTAAATCCAGGCTAGATACCTGCACTTTATGTGCCTTAATCCCTGTTCTACTTCTGCTCCCCTAAGATTTCTGTTTATTAGACATTTCTGTTCCTATTTTTTTTGTTCTTTATATGCAATATGTGCCTGTCTCATCCTATATTTGTGTTTCACAGTCTCACTTTTGTTTACCATGTACTATGACACCTTCCGGTTCCATCCATGCTGTAGCAGGAGGTAAAATTTCATCTGTTCTAACCGCTGAGAAAGTCTTCATTGTGTATGTATATATAATTTCTTTATTCACTCATCTGCTCATCTGTCACTGCGCCCTTGGGTTGTTTCCATATTTTAGCTATTTAAAATAGCACTGCAGTCAACACAAACCTGAATGTATCTTCTCAAATTAGTGTTTTTATGTTCTTTGGGTTGTTGCCTAGGAGTGGAATTGCAGTATCAAATGATAGTTCCATTGAAACTTTGGGAGAGTGCTCCCCAGTGGTGCTCAGGGACACGTAGGCTCTTTTGTGGCATTGCAGGCTTCAAGGTGTTGTCTCTTGGACACAACTGTGCTGCAGCCCACAGTGGCCAATTTGGTGGTGCTCAATAAGCAGTGCTCTGATGGAGAAAGAATTCAGGCTTCATGTGTAATAGGAATGCACTCAAGCAATTTAAACTATCTATCTCTCTGTCCCAATATTTAATTTTTTTAACATTTCCCTTATTGTTTTTTTTTAAAGGTTGAATTGATTTTATTTGTACCAACAAACATGGTACAGACAGACATGGGGCAGAGCTGCTACTTGCTCTCCTTGTGCCCAGCCGCTCACAAGGAGCCAGGAGAGATGGTGGGTTCTAGCCCTGGCTCGCCAGCCCAGCAGAGCCTTGCAACAAGCCAGACGACCCCCCACTCCATGAGGGCCTCCATTTTCCACAACCAGACTTCTCTCTCGTCAGAACTCCACCCAGCAGACAAGCGGCCGCGCGGTTCATCAATAAATGCTGGACTTAGACATGGCTACAAGAATGTGCTACCTGCACGGAAGAGCCTGGCAAGCTACCCGTGTTGTATTTGATATGCCAAATACCAGTAACAATTATAGACCTCATACCCATGACCTGATGGAATGGTTTGAGGCTCTTTATGTTCCTGGAGCAAGCAGATGCCCTTGGCCTCTACTAGCATGAGACAGGACATATGGAGATGTTACTGGGGCCCGCTTGAGCAAATTGATGAACAACGGGAAGACAGTGATACAGTGATACAGTGTACCAACAAAGAACAAGCATTTCTTCCAGTGAATATAATTTTTTCCACATTCCTTCCAGTAGTTATTTCTCTGTCCTTTTTGTCCAAGAATTTGTATATCTGTCCTTCAAATCTGAGTGAGAGTTTAGCTGGATAAAGAATTATTGCTGAGGCATTCATTTCATTAAGTTTTTTTACTATATCCCACCACTGCCTTCGGCTTGGAGGGTGACTTCTGAGAAGTCTGCTGTGAGTCGAATGGATGCTCCTTTGTATACAATTTCCTTCTTTGATCTTGCTGCCTGAAGAATTATGTCTCTGTCTATGGCATCCATTACTTTGACTAGGATGTATCTTGGGGTCTTTCTATTGGGGTCTCTTCTTGCTGGTATCCGTTGGGCTTCTTGGATCTGGATGCCTTCGTCCTTTAACTCGGGAACTTTTCAGCCAGGATGTTTTTAACTGTTTTAATTTCCTTGGGGCTACTTTCCTGTCCCTCTGGGACTCCGATGATTCTTATGTTGTTCCGCCTGGCTTCATCCCATTGTTCTATGTTCCGTTGCTGATTCATTTTCTGGTCTTTTTCCATCTTATATAGATCTCTGAGTGCTTTCTGCAGCTCATCTTCAGTCTCACTGATTCTCTCCTCCGCTGCTGTCATCCTACTGTTGAGAACCCCTATTGTGTTTTTCATTTCATCTACTGAGTTTTTAAGCGATGATATTTTTATTTGCATGTTCTCATTTCAGCTTTCATTTCCCCCCGTAATTTATTGACTGCCCTTTCAACTGCTTCGTTTATGTTCTCCTGCATTTTATTGGTCATCTGCTCTATTTTTTCGTTGAGCTCCTTAAACATCCTACCAATTTCTTCTCTAAATTCAATGTCAGAGAGATAATGCACATCTGCATTCTTTTTTGAGTCTTCAGGGTTGATTTCTTCATCTGTTCTTCGAATTGGGGATCTGCGTTGTTTCCCCATGGTGTTGCGGTGTTCAGGGATAGCTTCCTCTAGTGTACTGTTTCTTTTTTTTTCTTGAGGTTATTACCTTCCCTTGGTGTTGAATTTCCTAGTTTTTGTATTAATAAGCGGCCACATGAGCGGCTGCCCGCCCGGCCAGCCACACACTCGAGGGAGAAAAACCTGAGGCAGAGACAGGCTGGTGTGAGAGTTCAAAATGTCCATTAACTTTCGCGTCTGCTCAGACTTCTGGGGGTTGTAGTTCCACATTCTGCCGAGGCCTGGAGCTCTACCAGAACCCCAGCTGCCCGCCCCGCCAGCCGCACACCACAGGGAGAATACCTTAGGCAGAGACAGGCCAGTGTGAGAGTTCAAAATGTCCGTTTACTTCCGCTTCCGCTCAGATTTCTGGGGGTTGTAGTTCCACCTTCTACCGAGGCCTGGAGCTCTACCACGACCCCATGTGCCCACTAGGCCAGCCGCACACCCCAGGGAGAATATCTAAGGTGGAGACAGGCCCCTGTGAGAGTTCAAAATGTCCGTTTACTTCGCTTCCGCTCGGACTTCTGGGGGTTGTAGTTCCACCTTCTGTCAAGGCCTGGGGCTCTACCACGACC
Organism: Cryptotis parvus; assembly: GCA_021461705.1. Lineage (NCBI taxonomy): Eukaryota > Metazoa > Chordata > Mammalia > Eulipotyphla > Soricidae > Cryptotis > Cryptotis parvus. Next base: position 422,306 of record JAJIBD010001353.1, on the reverse strand, counting down.
CCAGGTGACAGCCCAGCCAGCTGTACACCCCAGGGAGAATACCTGAGGCGGAGACAGGCCCGTGTGAGAGTTCAAAATCTCACTGTCCTTTTTGATCAAGGTGATTTTTACTGGTGTGAACTGATACTTCATTGTCAATTTGATTTTAATTTCCCTGGTACTCAGTGATGATGAGACTTTTCATGCCCCTGTTGACCATCTGTTAGTCTTCTTTGGAGAAGTATCTGTTAGCTCTTCTCATTTTTTGATGGTGTTGTCAGTTTCTGAAATATGGAGTTTTGTGAGTTATTTTTGTATCTTCTCTATTAGACCCTTAGTAGATATTTAGTGTACAAATGTTTTCAACTGGATGTCTTTCTAATTTTAGCAATAGTTTCTTTCAAAGTACAAAACTGCTTAGTTTCTTGTTTTCCCATTTATTTATGTTTGCTTTTATTTCTCCTGCCAATGGGGTTGAATCGCAAGAAACAGCAGTGAAGTCAGCATCTTGAAGTTTTTTGCCTGTTTTCTTCAGTGTTTTATAGATTTGCATCTTGGCTAATTTAACTCTTTTGGATGGGGTGAGGGGTATCTTGTCCTATAATGTGATTTGTTGTTGATAGGGGAAGGAAGCAGGTAGTGAAATAAGAGATTTGTCTAGAACTTTATCTCTTAAGTTCAATCAATAGCAATGGAGATCATCTCAGGGAAGCATATTACAGAAGATGAGTTTGATTGAGGAATTTTATTTTTTTCATTTATTTATATATTTATTTTATATTTTATTATACCATGAGATGTACAATTACAAAGAAGCTCATGTTTGGGTCTCAGTCTTACAGTGTTCCAGCACCCATCCCTACACCAGTGCCCATATCCCACCGCCAATGTCCCCATTCCCTCCCCCCTCATCTAGCCTGCCTCTATGACAGGTTCTTTATATCTTTTCTCTCTTTCTCTTTCTCTCTCTCTTTCTCTCTTCCTTCTCTTACACACTGTGGATTACAATGCATACTTTTAGAGGTTATCATGTGTATCTTTTTGCCTGTATTCAATGCTCAGTTCTAGGCTGGTATTATCACTTTCAACAATTATTAGCACACTGTTCCCTTCTCTGTCTTACCTAACCTCTGACTCCCACACGTTTGTGGTAGATTCCACCTTTGAGAAGACCTCTTGATCCATGTTTTGCCTGACCTTGGATTTTGGTTTCATACATATATATAAATATATATGTATATATAAATATGTATTTAAATATAAATATATATAAATATGTATAAATATATTCATACACGGCAAAGCCTGGCAAGCTACCCGTATCGTATTTGACATGCCAAATACCAGTAACAATTATAGACCTCATTCCCATGACTTGATGGAATGGTTTGAGGTTCTTTATATTACTGGAGTGGGCAGATGCCCTTAGCTATCTCACATATGACAGGACATATTGAGATGTTACTGGTGCCCGCTCAAGTAATCAATGATTACAGGAAGTCAAGTGATCAAGTGATATTCATATGTATATATATAAATATATATTTATATCATGCAAATAAATGCAGTCATTCTAAATCTGTAATTTCCCTTCTGGTTAATTTCACTCAACATGATCCTCTCCATGTCAATCCATTTATAGGCAAATTTCATAACTTCATTTTTCCTAACAGCTGCATAGTATTCCATTGTGTAGATGTACCAAAGTTTCTTTATCAAGTCAGTTCTTGGGCACTCTGGTTGTTTCCAGATTCTGACTATTATTAATAGAACTGCTATGAAAATAAAAGTGCAGATGGTGTTGCTGCTATGTGTTTTTGGCTTCCCAGAGTATATTTCCAGGAGTCCTATGGCTGGGTCGAATAGGAGCTCAATTTCTAGTCTTAGGAGGAATATCCATATTGTTTTCCACAGGGCTGTACCAGTCCACATTCCCACCAAGAATGGATGAGTGTCCCCTTTCCCGCATCCACGCCAGCACTTGTTGTTCTTGCTCTTTTGGATCTGTGCCAGTCTCTGTGGTGTAAAATGATATCTCATTGTTGTTTTGACTTGCATTTCCCTGATAATTAGTGATGATGAACATTTTTCATATGCCTTTTGGTCATTTAAATTTCTTCCTTGTTAAAGTTTCTGTTCATTTCTTCTCCCCATTGGAGAAATTGCACTGGATAAAATTGTGTATTCAGCTTTTTCTGGGGTGAAAAGCCCTATATATATCAACCATCTCTCTTTCTTCCATTTTTTCCTTCAGGCCAATGTTTCCTTAGTGAGTTTCAGTCTTTTTGATCTATCAATAGTTGATAAAGTAGTGTTGGAGTCTCCGACTCTTATTGTGCTGTTAATGTCTTCTTTGAGGTCTATTAGCAGTTGTTTTAAGTATTTTTTGCTGGTCCCTCATTGGGTGTGTATATATTTAGGAGTGTAATTTCTTCCTGATGTACATATCCCTTAATTATTAAGAAATGGCCTTCACGGTCCCTTCTGACTTTTTCAGTCTGAAGACTATGTTGTCAAATACTAGTATGGCCACCCTGTCTTTATGAAGTAGTTATTTGCTCAGAAAATTGTTTTCCAGTCTTTGACTTTGAGGCTCTGTTTGCTCTATGTTCAGATGCATTTCTTGTAGGTAGCAGAATGTTAGATTTGGTTTTTCAATCCATTTTGCCACTCTGTGTCTCTTAGTTGGTGCATTTAGGCCATTGACATTGAGAGAGATTATTTTGTGCCATCTTCCTGAATAAAGTTGTGTTGTTGTGCTTTTTGGGGTTTGTCTTTTCGTATAGTATTTTCCTCAGTCCTTTTAAAGTTGGTTTTGAATCTGTGAAGTTCCTGAAATGTTGCTTATGCATGAAGTTGTGTATCTTTCCTTCATATCTGAATGTGAGTCTAGCCGAGTAAAGAATTCTTGGTGAGGCCTGCAGTTGATTGAGGAATTTTAAATTGTGCTTCATACCATCGTTGTCTCAGTCAGACTAAACCAATTGAAAGGGAAAAATCATCTTTAGTGTCTTCAAGAAAAAAAATATGTTTTATTGAAATGTTCAGAATAGAAGTAGATTTTTTAAGCCCGTGGAGCTGAAGGCATTTTTAGAAGCACTAATGTTTTATTCCATCAGGCCCTTTCTCCTCCCCATTTTCTATCTCATCTGCCTTTCCTGGCAGTTTTACTTCTCACTGTGCATCAAGTTCATTCTCTTTTCATTGCCAGGTGAATGCTTCTTCCTCCTTTACAATACATCTTTTTAGTCCCTCAAACTTTTCCTTGCCTGTGGTATTATTTCACCTTGCAGCACCATTGAGTAGCACTGTTTCTTGGAGTTTTCCTTTGTACATTACACATTAAGAATCTAAATGACTTAGTTCATCCTTTCCAACTATGTAGTATATTTCACAGGCTATGAAACAGCTGACCATGCTTCTGGAGCTAATTCTTGGGAATCTTCTCTAGGGGCAAAGTTGGTGTCATAGTAGTATGAGATATGGATGCTTTGGGCAAACAGATTGTGACTAGCTTCAACAATTACTAACAGAGATTTTTAGGTATGTGTAGTGTAGAATTAAGCTCAAATGTATTGGAAAGTAGATGATTCAAATAGAGTTTGCTATATGGTAATAGATTATGCATTGTACAACATGATTCCAGAGCTTCATTTATCAAAGTCAACAAAACACACAAAAGAAAGGTTAGCCTCCAAAGAAAAACAATAGATCTGAGTGATGGATCAATGTAACATCCCTTTATCTCAATTGTGTGGTATCAAATCGTAGAAAGACAGCTGTTAGCATTTTTTGGTACATAGTAAATCATCCCATGCTTTCAGTTCTCTTCCATGACAAAATTAGTTGTCAGCTGTGTGTTTTTGAGTGTCTCTCTTTTGCCTAACATTCTAATACATCGAAGCTGCCACTGCGTCTCAGACACATAGCATCAATTGATGTTCGTAATGATAACTGCAAGTCATGAAGGGAATGTTTTCCCCAAGCCTAGTACAGTGCTCTTGAGAAATAGATACAGTGGGGAAATACTTAAGAATCATTGAATACTTACCGAATTACAGATACAGATTAGTTACCAATTCTCTTATTATAAAGCCACAGAATTGGTGAGGCAGGAATAGTTTGACTCATATTACACCTGAGAAAACACATTGGGATAGTTTAAAATCAGAGCAGGAATCCAGATTTCATTTAATAAATTGTATTTTCCCTCCTGCACCACAGAATTGTTCAACTCTTCTGAAAATATGAAATTTCCAAGTCAGAATTCATGTTACTCTTAATCTATATCAGTGTTTTAATGATTAAGATCTAAAATATACAGAAAAGAAAAGTGAGGAGTAGCATGGGAATCTGAGCATATGTGATGATTTATTAATTATAACTCAGCTAAGAAATATTACTGCCAATTATTAAATTGCTGGTTTCAGAGTTGATGGGGGCCAGGAGACCTCTGTGGCATTTATTTTCTTTGCAAAGTATGTTTCTCAAACCACTGTGAAGACATAGCTTTCTTTTATCTGGAGAGATTATACAGTGGGTTGATGCTTGCTTTCATGTGACTGACCCAAGTTCAGTCCCCAGCACCATATATTGCTCCCCAGGTACGGCCATGATTAATCCCAGAGCATAGAGTCAGGATTAAGCCCTGAGTACTGTTGGATATGGCCCCAAAACAAAAGAGAAAAAAATGATATTGGATTCTTAAGATCAGTTCTTATTTGAACCTTCTTTCTTTCACTTGCAGTATTCTTTTGATTTGGTAGATGGGGGTGTTCCAAGCCATACTCGGTAGCTGAATGCCACTCTATCAATTTTTGGCCATCCTGGCTGGTAGTTCAGTGCAAGCACCTGAGGATTCAGTGATGCCTGGCTTTATGTTGGTGACCACCCAGAGCCTCCAGTGATGCCACGCATGATTCTCTGGAGATATTCCTGGGGAATAAAACACAATAGGTCTTATGCAAGACAGTCACCTCATCTGCTGGCTTTATGGTCCTCAATTTACCTATTGAGGACTTTTTCAAATGATATCTGATTTTGGACCACAGATCTCTCTCTCTCACTCATTCACTACCTGACTTAAATTATTTATTTTCCATTTTCTTGTGATCTCAGACTCAAAATATACCATTTATTTTCAATTGTCCCCAAATATACCACCCACACCAGGTTCCTAGTTTCAGTGAATGACTCATGTTACCAAATAAAATATTTATGCAGCATCCTGTTTCAGTTAAAAAAAAATATATATACATATATAACTGCGTCTGACCTTTGACATTCACATCTTTCTTTCAATTCTTATACATTGTCTCTTTTTAATTCTAATTGATTTGTAATAGCTTATCAGTGATTTCATTCAGCATCATTACAGTGATTTTTGGAAAACTGATAAGGAATCTATGAAATACTTATGTGATAAGGTTGTGTCATTTTGCAGCTCGTCAGTGGTTTAAGAGCCAAAAAACATTTTTCCTCTACTATACACATAGCCCCACAGAACTTGACATGTGTTTGCCTTTCTAATCTTACCAACTGCCATTCACTCCCACTTCTACGAGGATATAGTAATTTTGAGATACCTTTGATATCATGGACTGACCAAATAGCGTTTCAGGTTTCTGATTTTTCTTGTGCACTGTCCTTTACCTGCTGGCTTATGTAACTATTTGTCAAGCCCCTTCACACATGATACTTTATTATTATGCTTTTCCATTTTCTCAAGGGCATCAGTTAATTTTTATTCACACATCTAAGAAATCTTAGTATGTTATAATTCCTCATTGAACTTTTTGTCTTCAACTTACAATACTACATAAACAGATATGTTACATAACAGCACTGAACTCCTGACATTTAATGGTTTGTATATATTTGAATGATGTGTTCTGATTAATCAGAACTTATTTCTACAGTTTCTCAATATGTTAAATGTCAATTCTAGTGTATTGCTGCTCAGCAATCTTTGGCTTAAAAAGGGCAGTAAAATATCAGTTGGAAGCCAGGCTGCAAAGCATATACCAACCTGACTTTAAACCCTGCACCACCTGCCTGCCCCACCCCCTGGCACTGAGAAGTCCTACCGTGTAGACCACCAAAACTGCTGGGGTGGCACTGATGGTTGCTGCACCGCTGGGAACTGTGAAGCTCTGTATCCATGGGCTGTAGCACTGAGTTGTAGTCTTCTTGACTAATTATTGTTAAGAATGGTCCCTATGACTCTTAATTTTTGTTTGAAAAGTACTACCCTCCAGAACTGCCTACTGGTTCTCAAAGTATGAGTAGCTGATGTCATACTTCTCTCATACCTCTGCTTGTAATGCACTGATTGCCACTATATGTCCCTTTTGATCCCTAGCAAAACAAAGAGCAAACATATCCATGATGAGTTTTTCTTCAGTGCTTTGAGGGAAGCATTCTCAGTGATTTCATTCTGAAACTAACAGCTTCACTTTTTCAGTTATTTTAAGACCTCTTCTTGCTCATAGATTGCCCTATAATCCTTCAAATTTCCCCTTATAGAATGGGGATGTGTTTGAAGATCAGTGCATCGTTAGAAATTGAAGGAAGAGGATTGCCTAGCACGAGCCAGGTTACTGGCAGATATTAAAGCTGCCGTAATGACACTGGCCCCCTTCCCACCCCATGTCACAAAAGCTATAAAAACTTAATGTCCATTTTTTTCTTTATCATATAAACTGTTCTAAGATCAGTTATGTTCTAATATAAGTAATTTATATGGAGGTTTCTTATTAGTTTTGAGGGCCTCCAGGTGGTTCCCAGCCTAGTGGTGTGGGTATGGCATGTCCTAGGGCATGGTGATGTGGTGTTCCTTGAGCCTCTCAGTACTGGGGCCCACCAGGATTATAGCCAGAGGTGCTGTGGGTGAGGGGAGCTGTGACATGCTCCCCTCACCAGTTGAACTCTGGGATTCAAGTTTGCAAGGCCTGTGCTCCTGTCCTTTGAGTATACTGACAGGTAATTTTTAAAATGTAACTGAAAGCTACCCGTGTTGTATTTGATATGCCAAATACCAGTAACAATTATAGACCTCATTCTGGAATGGATTGAGGCTCTTTATGTTCCTAGAGCAAGCAGATGCCCTTGGGCTCTACTAGCATGAGACAGGACATATGGAGATGTTACTGGGGCCCGCTTGAGCAAATCTATTATGAACGGAAGACAGTGATACAGTGATAGAGTGAACTTAAAGCTTTAAATGTGTTTCTGTTCATTATTTATGTCTATTCTGTCTAGCATAAAATTATGCTTTTGGTAATATAGGTAATATATACCTATAATTCTAAATTATTAGAACATAATTTATTAGAACATACTTATTAGAACATTATTTAGAACATAATCTAAAATTATGCTTTTAGTAATATAGGTAATATACACCTATATTCACCACATATCACATATAAAATGATGTTTTTATTAGCTTATTCTATAATTTCATTACCTGAAAGAGTCACATTTTGAAGCCTTTGTCCCAGTCTTACCAAAAAATGGTTTACTGTGTGGCTTCTTTTTGCTTCTTTCTGCTATTGGCTGCCTTTATCAACTCTGTTGCAAACACAGTTTAGATGACAGTGTTCTTATTTGTCTGCTATCTATTGCTACAAAATCTGTAGTTACACAAAGTGTTTTCTTAGAAATCAGTAGAAAATTGATAATACACATTTCCTGCTGATGAGACAGTTTATCTGTCATTTTTTTTGTAGAGGATTAAAAATGTTATTAAATGGAGAACTTTGAAGTATCACACAATTATGTTTGTCATATATTTTCTAGTATTTGAATCAGTATTTTCATTTATCCATTTTCAACAATTACCTATATTATAACTTTCTGGGTGCAAATTCCATGACGTAATTGATACATTAGACAAATGAAATATTGAAAATGGCTGCGCTCATGGTTTGGAGGTTCCTCTGGCTTCTTGCAAGGCTCTATTAGGATGTTTCCTGGATGCCTCTTGATCAGCCGAGCACAGGGAGAGCCAGTAGCAGCTCTGCCTCATGTATCTGTTTCTCTGGTTCAAGCATAGATGGGTTGAAATAGGCTTCACTGTAGGGTGGGACTCTGATGAGCAGGACATGAGATTGGCTTTTCTCTTGGGTGGAGCTCTGATGAGCTGTGGAGTCTGGATGTTGAAAATGGCTGCCTTCATGGTGTCTGGGGTCTTCTGGCTTCTTGTGAGGCTCTATTGTGAGCCATTTTCAATATCCAGACTCGGAAGCTCATCAGAACTCCACCCAAGAGAAAAGCTCATCTTTCCCCATTGTGTGCGCCTGTGGCCACGTGGTTCATCAGTAAATGCACAAACTGAGATCCTACTACGGAGAGTTTCCCACCCGCATGGCAGAGCCTAGCAAGCTATCTGTGTCATCTGTCGTTGGGGAATGCCGCCGGGTCCCCTACAGTGTCAGGGGCAGAAGTTTTCTTCTACCTCTGAGGAAGCCGGGAGAACAGATGAAAACTCACGAGTCCGGTGCAGTTCCAAAAATGGCTTTTAATAGTACAAAAGCTCTTCCACAGCAATCCAATATAATGAAAAAACTCTAGCTCTGGTCTGAATTTAGACCATACAAAAGAGTAAGTCTCCCACCAAAGAGAGAGGATCTCACCCGAGCTGAGTCCTACCCAGAAGAAGGAGCAAAAGGCCAAAGAGCAAAAAGCCAAAAGCCAAAAGCCGCAAGGCTGAGGAGCCAAAAGCCGAAAGCTAAAAGGCCCAAAAGGCAAAAGTGAAAGGACCTCAAGTCATTCCCCTTATATGCACCAAAGTAATCTGATTTGTGACAGGGAGAGTCATGTCAACCAAGAACTCTAAACAGAGTGTAGTGCCACACCCTATTGCAGATATAAACAAAGTTTATATCTGAGTATCTTGTTCTCCTGTACTGAAAGGGTCACACTCGCCTCGCTTAGAGCAAACTAGTATGATCCTTCCTATAGTCTTCCTATAGTCTCAACGTAGCCAGGATGGTAGTCTCCTGGTAAATTCTAGCTGTCCCACGCTGGGTGCAGTGGGTATAAAGAGGAGCTGTGCCCAATCTAGAAAACATAGAAGTCTTAGTAGATGTATAAGTCAGAAGTCATTCAATCAAGGTGACTTCTGTAACTGCCATACCCTCTAGCAGTGTTTACATAGAAGAGAGCTTTCATTAGAATGAAACTTGGCTTAAATTGATTAAGCTGGGAGTGGGCAAAACAACAAAACTCCCAGAATAGCTAAACCTGTCCTCCAACAATCTGTGATATGCCAAAAACCATAGACCTCATTCCCATGACCTGAAGGAATAGTTTGAGGCTCTTTGTGTTCCTGGAGTGAGCAGATGCCCTTGGGCTACACTAGCATGTGGCAGGATGTATGGAGATGTTACTGGTGCCCTCTCAAGCAAATCGATGAACAACGGGAAGACCAGGGATACAAGTGATACAAGACAATTGAGAAGAAAGCTTAATTTGAGCTTTAATATAGTTTTTCTTTACCCTGGGGGCATGATGGTTTTAAAATGAGGAATGGATACTAGTTTTCTTATTATTGTGTGCTGTTGGGCAACTTTCAGGAAAATAAAAACTATAGAATCATCAGTATATGGTTAAAATCACTGGCTCAATTTTATGATCTAGAGGTATAGAAGTGTGAGAAATAATTTAAAATATGAAGGCTACAACTTATCAAATTGTAAGTCGGGTGTAACAGTAAATGACCTTGTAAAATGATAACTCTATTAAGTAAGAAAGTAAGATATATAATGAAGCCACTATAGATACACATATGGGAATAGGAAAAGAGAAAAATCCCTATACAGTGCCCTGATTCGTTACTTGGAATTAGATGGATTTGATAGTGAACATGATTGACACTTAGGAACGGATGTTAATGCTGCATCTTTGTATTAGAACTTGCTGCTACACAACTTATCCAAAGTAAAACAGGCATCAGATTTTATTATCTTAATTTATTATATAACAGTAATTCCTGCATCTAACCTGAGGTAGGTAGTTCAGCTATTTAATGATAGACATTCTAGATGATATTAGTTACATTACTATTTAATATTAGACCCCGCTCTATAAAGTATGACTGCCCTAATACTGATATTAAAACAGTATTGTTTAGATTTATGCATTTACTCCTAATTAAATACTGCTACAAAATCTGAAGTAAAGGAATTTTAATGAATCCTATAATTGCAGATTTTTCTAATAATCCTACTTTAATAATCATATTTTTAAAAAATATATTTCAAAGAAGATTTAAAGAAGCACAAACCTCCTCAAAAGGGTTCATCTGCTTCATATGCATTCTTCAGTATCATTCAGGAAACAGCTGTCAGATAAATTATAGAAAACATGATAAACAAAACCAACTCATCTTTTTTAATTGATTTTAATCTAGTTCCGTCTAGGCAGCTGATGCTCTTCACTGATCGTAGGATGAATAATACGTGTGCAATTATTTAGCAATTCACCAACTTCAAAATATACAGAGCTCTCATCTATTAGTAATATATGAAAATTTTCAAAGTGGCAAATTATTGGTGGGAGTTAAAAAAGATCAACTGATAATTAGTCATACAGCTTTGTTCAACTTCAATTTCAAGAAACAAAGGGAGGGGAACTTGATTACTGGTAGTAATAGCAATGACTGATGGGAAATTGCAACTGAATAATTTATTGATTGATACTGACTGAAAGTCATTATCTTCTGATGGCTGTTTGAACATTTAATGTGTAACAATACTATTTATGTCTTATCACGAAAACCCGGGTATATTAGCTCCTTCCTAACAATTCCTTTATTTTGTCCAGAAGAAAATGGAGCATAGATAGAGAGTCATGCCATTATACCTGTTTGTTTTTTGCTCATGGGAAAAGTGCTTTTCGGTTTTTAATTCATGACCAGCAAAAGGGGATGTATTTATTTAGTTACCTGGAGAAATAATACATGTTGAATAATATCAAGTCTCCTCAGTCTTATGGTGTACTTTGTAATAATAATCAAATTTTATCATAGTTTGCTTATATAAAAATGAAATGAGACTAGTCTTGTAATTTTTGTATGCTACATTAAAGTAAAAATGTTGACTCTAGCAGCTCTTAAAAATATTGTTTATTCATCTTTCTTTCAAAATTAGATATTCATCTTTAGAAAATTTTTCTGAATTTCTCTTATTTTGTACTAACACAAGCTTTCAACAAAATGATATGCTCTGGAGATAATTGAGTATATAAACGCATATATAGATATATATAAATATAAAGAGGTATACATATATGTATATGCCTCAGATGTGGGAAATATGAAAGCTATAATCAAAATTGAATATGATAATTCCTAATTTATTTAATATTGTCACCATGATAAAAAGCTTCATATTGAAAATTGTCAACTGATGATTTTTATCTTAAAACTGTACAAAGTTGTTCTAATCTATTATGTGAAATTTTCTATAAATAAGAGACAATTGATTAAATATGCCTGATTTTGGATGCTGAACTTTGCCAGCATTCATTTTCTAACAGATATAGTCAGTTATGGAAGTTTATAAAACGTGTCAATGGGCTATCACAGTGCAGTGGAAAGATATCTGTGTTTCTGTCATCTGGAAATTGGTAGTTATTATCTACCTAATTTGGGATTTGAAACTTTACTAAACCATAAGTCCAGTTTATTATTTTCAGTTTTCCCTTATACTCATGCAATGTACAACTGTGCTTTTATGATTCCTCACTGTCGGGGACGCCCCTGGGGTCCCCAACTGTACCGGGAAGCAAGCGAAGTTCCCTTCTACCTCCGAAGCAGGCGGGAATGGATGAAGACTCAGGAATCTGATGCAGTTTTAAAAGGACTTTACTATCAAAGGTTCCAATATACAGTCCAAGAGCAGGGAAAACCTCCGGACTCTGGGTTCCCAGCCAGGTGGAGGCCAAGATGGCTGCCACCACGTGTTGAGGCCCAACAGAGAATGGAGAGGACGGAGAAGCAAAATGCCAAGGGAAGCCGAAATGGCAAAAAGGGGAAAAAAGGGGAGCTTCTTTCTTCTTGCAGCTTATTATATAGCTAGAAATCCGCCCAAACTCCCCAGCCCAGCCCAGAATTGGTTGGGCTGTCTAGAGAAGAAAACAGGAAAATAGCTCCATAGAAATGTAGCAACTTCAGGAGACCTTCTGGTGGTTTACAAGGACCCAGAGCTAATTCAAAGCCTCCTAGCAGAGCTGGGAGGAGCTGTTAGATAAATGTAACTTGCCCTGGCAGGGAGGGTCAAATGCCCTCAGATAATTTCTCCCAGCACATCACCTAGGCCCTTTTATATGCTAATGTCTTGAGCCAAGATCTGCCTGGAAAAGCCTTTATATGGTACAGAAGGGGGTTTCTGAGATGGCATGTCTCTACCAAAGACTAATACTAATGCCAGTTAAATATTTCTCCAAGCCTTCACAACTCTCGTCTACTTCACGATAGTTTTGTATTTTAGTTGCCTTTGAGTTATCAGGGAGCCATGCTTGCTTGCTTGGAGGCAAACAGCATTTCTCTCTGGTCTAATTATTTAGGGATCCAACGTGGCCAGGCAAATATGCTGGTAAGATCTAGCTAGTCCCACGATGATCGTGGTAGCATGAGAGAATATTTATACCAGCTAGTATAGAATACATGGTCAGATAAACTGCCACATTTAGACTACCCCCTTATCTACGAAGTGATTTGCAGGAGGCAATTCAGAGCAGATGCAGAGGCTCTTAGAGGAGTCCTACAACACCTCACAATACACAAGTCCATCTTCAACATGTTCTGTTTCATACAAGAGTGTTATATACAAGCATGTTAGAGTTTGTAATTAAGTAGTTTACTGGCTTTTTACTTAATGATGTGTCCATGACCCTGATATGCAACACATTTATTTTGACATTTCACAAATCAGTAAATCATTTCCTGGATCGGTGGTACCTCCTCTCAACGAAGCTGGAAAGATTCAAGGCTTGTGAACTGTAATAGTGTAGGTGCAAATGGCAGTCACTTTTTTGTTTGTTGCTTAACTATGTTTATTCTGGGGTGTGGCAGTGAATGGGGATGAGGGGAGTTCTGGGGCAAATTTTTATTTTTAGGAATTGGAGCAGTAAGCCTAATAATTCTAAGACTCATTGTGCTACTTTCTTGTTTTTCCTTGATTGTTAATTATCAAAACTTCACCCCCCCCATCAGATTTTCAGACTCTTTTTTTCAACTTTTCACTGGATTTAAGCTTTATGGCTTAAACTGGAATCTTGAGGACAAAAGCAGGTTGGTATAGATACCTGGTTTGACCAATTTTTGGAGAATGTTAATATTAATTAATCTAGGCTCAATAGACCACTTATTAAATATTTTGTTTGTTAGAAATTAGTATCCATGAAATGAATTCTATTATTTATATTTATTAATATTTTCTGGATGGATGTTCCTCTCAATAAGTTAAAGGAGCTGAAAGGATGTATTCCTACTTTCAGGCAAACATTTTAGACTGCATAAATTTCATGGCATATGCTGATAGAATATTCACATAGTTTAGAGACATAGACTGTTGTCACACAACATACACATTAGCATAAACATTAGTTTCTCCACATATATTTTGGCAGTGGATGGAGGGTGGGGTCCCAGATGAATATGTTTAGAGTAGGCAATTATTATTTTCTGCTTTTATTGAGGTAAATTTTCCAAAAAATCCTGAGAGATTTAACTCATAGTACCTCATATGCATTAGGGACATTGCTTGTTTAGTTTGTTTTTTTATCTGGGTTTTTTTTTTTTTTTTGCTATTTTGGATCACACCTGGAGATGCTCAGGAGTTACTCCTGGCTCTGCACTCAGGAATTATTCCTAGCGGTGTTCAGAGAACCATAAGGGATGCTGGCGATCAAACCCGGGTCAGCCGTGTGCAAGGCAAACGCCCTACCTGCTATGCTGCAGCTCGGGCCCCTATCGTTTGTTTGTTTTTTTAAAGTAGTTGACTCAGGGCAGGAGAGATAGCACAGTGTATAGGGTGTTTGCCTTGCATAGAGCTGACTCAGGTTCGATCTTCCGCATCCCATATGGTCCCAGAACACAGCCAGGAGTAATTCCTGAAAAAAAGAGCCAGGAGTAAACCCTAAGTGTTGCCGGGTGTGACTCCCCAAAAAAACCTCTAAAAATAAATAAATAAATAAATGGATAAATAAATAAATAAATAAACAAATAAATAAATAAATAAATAAATAAATAAATAGAGTTGTTAACCCAGACCCACAAGCCTCTTGATAACCTACATAGCTGTGTGTTTCTGACACAGATTCCAAAAAGGGGAGTTGCGGAAAGCCACTTCATTATAGATGAAGATAAGCCAAATTTGCCAATAAAATATACATGACATAATTAAGACTATTTTAACTCAGGTAAAATATTCTCATTGCATCGTGTTAATATATGTGTGTGTATATGTATAGACATAGATGTCTCTATCTTCAATCTCAAATCAATGGTTCAATGTATATAGCTTTTCCAACCAAACTTAAAACATTATCGTTTTATCATATTTCAAACTCTTTATGTTTATCTTTATTATGTTATTTATATTATATCTATACACATTTATGATTTTCCTTAAACCATATTACTATTTTCAGGGTGTGTTATGCTCACAGTTTTCAGGTAGACTGGGGGCCACTCCCTGTGGTACTTATCTTGGCAGTGCTGGATGGCTTATTCAGTAGTCATACCCAGTGGCGTGTTGCTGCTTGGAGTCACGGGTAGCACATTTGTGGTGCTCTGCCTCTCGGCCATACCTATCAGTGCACAGGACCCCATAAGCTCAGATGAAATGATACTGGAAGTAAAACTTAGCATTTAATCAAATCAGCCTTTTAAGTTATCTTCTCACCCCCTTACACTTTTCATTTTTTTATTTTTTAATAACTAAAATACTAACATTTAAATTTGATGCTAAGAAAAATGTCTTAAAATGCTGTTGAATTTTATATTATTTCTGTATAAATTCCCTTGACTTCATTTTGCCTATCACTACCACTATCATTATCTTCCCATTCATCATCTATTTCATTGAGTGGGCACCAGTAATATCTCCATATGTCCTGTCTCATGCTAGTAGAGCTCAAGGGCATCAGCTTGCTCCAGGAACATAAAGAGCCTCAAACCATTATATTAGGTCATGGGAATGACCTAATATAATTGATTATATTAGGTCATGGGAATGACCTAATATAATTGTTACTGGTACTTGACATATCAAATACAACATGGGCAGCTTGCCAGGCTTACCGTTCGGGTGGCATACTCTAGTAGTCACCTCTAAATACAGCATTTATTGATGAACCGTGCAGCCACAAGCGGCCACGCGAGCCAGGCTGTGATAGGCTCATCTGCTGGGTGGAGTTCTGACGAGGGGGAAGTCCGGATGTTATTATTTGATTTTGATACCTTCACATAATCATTGACTCTAGACTTTTATACCAAATTTTTACTTCTTGATTTTAACTACTTTCTAAACACAAGTGGAAGAGCTTATTGTCTTTTCCTGAAATGTTACACTGTCACTTTTTTTTTGTTTATTTTGTTTTGAACCACACCCAGCTGTGCTCAGGAATTACTCCTGGCTCTGTGCTCAGTGATCACTCCTGACAGGGCTTAGGTATCCTGTGTGGTACCAGGATTGAAGTTGGATGGGCTACTTGCAAGACAAGTGCCTTACCTGATAAAATATCTCTTAGGACTCCATTATCACATTTCTTTAAATAATCTGACTTTTATCACCCTATTTTTTATTTTTATGAGTGCTATAATTATATTAGTAGTTGATACTACATGTCTCTTTGATAGGTAATTATGAAAAAATTTATCTGATGAGATTTTCCATAAAACTACTTCATCTGGTAATTCCTCATTATCAAAAATATTGGATGTTATTATGTTCAGGTTAAGAAGTTTCAATATTATTGTCTCATATATCATGTTTATACTATGTTCATAATAAAATTTTAAAACTGTGTCTTAAGATAAATTTATGATTGAATCTTTTATAATGAATAGAGTTTCTGTTTAAGAGTGGTAGCTTTTTTAAATATTTTTGAGTATTGTAAATTATTTTATAAATCCTCACTTAACCAACATTGACTTAATATTTCTTTATTTCTACTAATAGTATGGCTATCGTAATGTTTAATTTGAAAAATCTCAATAGAAATTCATAGGAGATAAATAGTATTAACTTCTATTTAATGCTTATTAATGTTTGCAATGAACACAGATTATGATAAATAATCTGTTCACTTTGTTAATCTATATGTTTTTTACAAAATTAGTTACTTGAAAATTAATATAAATAAAGCTGTCATTGACATAAAACTCCAGCAGTGATATAGCAAATTCTTTATATTTTACTAATAATGAAACTGGTGTCTAGATAACACACTCTCTCATGTTTTCCCAGATTATGAGGAACCTAAGACCTGAACTCGACCTTTCTCTGTCAGCTCATTTTTTATAACTGCATTACACTACATTTATTAAATTAATTCTAAGATTTACCATCATTTATCATAACAATAAGAAAGAAACTTTAATAAAATTATGACAGTTTTATTAATGATAATCCCACCCAATTTATGTTTCCCTTACATGTATCCTTTACCACTTTGAAAGATATTTTCCATTTATTTTGTGGGATTATGGAAGTTTGTCTTCCTTTAACTGCACTGAATGAAATATGCTTCATCCCTTTGCTCAGATGTCATAAGAAATAACAGAGATACCAAAATGTGATCAACATGGATTTTGTGTATCTTTCTGCTTAATGTTTTATAAAGCATGGGTTTGTTGCTTTATAGAAGATAAGCAATTGTGGTTTTTCTGTCCAGTGAAGTTCACTGAGGACACATTTATGATCTGTTCTCCTGATTTGGTGCCAAACCTTTTATTTCAGAAGTAAGTTGTACATTAGACACTTGAAGATATTTTGAACTTATGCTGTCCCAGAGAGGTATATGGCTCAGTCAGGTCTAAGAAGCTTTCTTAGTTACACCATCAAGAATAGGTCACACAACTGTGTCATGACCTTTCTGTTTGTCTTGACAGCATTTGAAAGACAATTGTAAGAATCATTTAGATTTCACCAATATTAATAAATAAAAAATGTAAGAACCAAGTCTAGTTTTAGAAATATATTGGGACTGGAGAGATAGTACAGCAGATAAGGCACTTGCCTTGCATGCAGCTGACCTGGATTCAATCTCTGGTATCCCATATGGTCCCCTGAGCACAATCAGGAGTGATTTCTGTGTGCAGAGACAGGAGTAAGCCCCGAGTATCCCTGATTGTGGCCCCCAAATGAAGAACAAAACCAAACAAAAAGATTTAGAGCTGTATCATACTTCTCAAAGATTTCCTATTATGCCTCAAAAGTGTCTCTTCATTAACACTGTTTATAAAGGATACTGTGATTATTTGTCTTCAGAAGCTCTTTATCTCTATTTAGTGCATCTAAATAGAAATACATCTGGGGCACTCTACTGCATGTCTATTCCATTATATTTTTATACTTTGAAAAATATTATAAGATTTATAGTAAAAGCTTTTTAATAAATATCTTCAAAGCACAAGACTTGAGTTTAGTAGAGTACAGGATACTCTTGTCTTAAAAAAGATGTATTTACACAACAAATGTCATAAATGAGTATGGATATTTTTACTTGAGAGTGATTCATTGTTTACTACTTTTCTAATTGAAATCAATTTTAATTGAGCATGATTTTAAAATCATTAGACCACTTAATGCAGTTATGAGTTATGTACTAAGTTTACCTGCATTATGTTGTGGGACATAATAAAATGTTAGGTTTGTCTTTTAATTTGGAATATAACATATAAAGAAGATAAAATTTCATTTCAAATACGTTTTCATACAGTTTGTATCTCACCAAGTCATAATTGCTGTTTTGACAGTTATGTCTCATAGACATTTATTTTAATAGCACATGCTAGCAATTCATTTTGGCATGACAGTCCTTGCTATTGTTGTGTTGCCGAATTAAGTTCACAAGAACTATGTCAGAAATTCAACATGTGGAGAATGGTAATTAACCTGAATCATCAATTAGTTTTTGTGAATACAGATGCGCTATGAATAAACTCTGAACACACTGCCTTTTTTTTTCAATTAAGTAAAATTTCACTACTCCTGACTCTCTCCCAAACCCCTATTTATATCTCATCACAAGGTCTTCCTGAAATTCTTTCCCAAAACATTTGGACCTGTTCTCTTATAATTTCACTATCACGACCATAATATATGTTAATATTATTTCTTATCTGCATTTGTTCATGTCTTGCTGTATCCTCTGGTCCAATTCTTGAGTCCTCCTGTTTGTTTTCCATTTTGTGCCCAAGAAACTGTTCATAAATACAAGTCATACTTTGCCACACCTTTGCCTTGAAATGATGCAGGGTTTCCATCGGAAAATAATGACATCCTTCAGAGAGACTATGAACCATGCATGATTAAGCTGATTAATTTGAGTCTTACCATATGTCCTCCCCTCTAATTAACCAGCCATTTTGACCTCCCTTAGTGCCTTGAAGGAAGACTTCTTTCTAGAGGCCTTCTTTATATGCAATTTTTTCTTTAACCTAGCTTATTTTTTTCTACTTCTCCAACTTCTTTTGGCCAACTCACTTATTCCATTGAATATATCTATATTTTCAAATGTATGTATACACATGTAAAAATTTATCTCATAGTACCAATGAGGATTACAGTAGGACTTCCATGATAGGGACTATATTGTATGACTATGAACCACAATATCCCCATCCATATTTTTTCTGCAATGGTACATATAAATTTTTAATAGTTATCTGTTTTTAAACAATGATTAATTCTACAGAATAGAAAGGATCATAATTACATTGGTGATTATTTGAAGCTGTCATTTTTTTTAAAAGAAAATTGTCATGAGAAATAACGTGCCTATACCAGTTAACCTTTTAAATGACCATTGGAAAGTTTACAGTGTTGCATTGGACATTCTCTTAAGTAAAAAAAATAAAATTCTCTTATTAAAATAATTACCATTTGTGAATCAGACACCTTATATATTATATTTAGTGCTGTGCCACTTTCTTGCTGTGTGAAGTTGAGCAGTTAATTGCCTTTCTGAATCTGCTTCCTGATTTACCTGCTTTAAATATTCCTCATTTATTGTAAAGAGAAATCATTTGGGTTGGAGTGTGAACTACAAAGCACTGTTTATAAAATTTAACTGTTTCAGCATGCCAAGGAGACTTTTGGTCATTGATTGGAGTTCACAGTGTCATTGAGAAAATTTTAACTATCATTAATAATTATGCATTTCTAACATTTTACTAATTAAAATGACATTCTTTTCAAGTAATTAAAATACTTTATCATCTACATTCACTTAATAATTCATCATTTGTGTTGATGACTGTAAATTTTGTGTATGCTTTAAACATTGGAAATTTCAACTAAACTGAACGAGACCTTATAATGTATAAGGCTCTTTTCTGTCATCATACATGTCTGTATCTATACTTTTAACTAAGAGTTGAAACATTGCCATGTTAGTATATTAGAGAACTTCAGTAAATTTAGTATAGCAAAATTGTAGCTCTGTAAGAGTATATATTCAGTCCAGATGTTAGATTAATCTCGGTTGCTGTGTCTGATGATATATACATATTTATCCACTGTACATGATTTTACATTACATTTAAGCTTAAAATGTTTCTGCATGTATATTTGTATCTTTGTACTTTTCATTCAAGATCCAAAAAATATTATTTAAAGCATCCTAATTTTGTCCCTGTGTTTGAACTCTAACAGTTAATCCTATATTTGTGAATTAAATTTTATATTTAAGGTTTTACAATAGGAATTTTTTAATAAAAAAGACTACCTCAGGATCTGCATTTCAGTTAAATAATGATATATTTAACAGTACACTATAGTAAATAATATACATAGCACCTTAATAGTAAGTAACCTATTATTTAATTTTAATTGTAAAGCTAACTAAAATTAACTATGCTAGCTATCTTCTGAATAATTTGGATTTGCTAATGCTAACTTAGAGAATGGCAAGATAGTTTTCTTATTTAGTAAACCAATGCCACATTTATTTCTATTTATTTATTAAAATAATCGAAGAGTTTTTTGTAGTAATGAATAGACTATTTCTTTCTTATGTGTTTAATTTTACATGATTATAGATGAATATTCAGGATTTTGAATGAAGAGATAGAGATAGAAAGAATATTCACCCAATACCCATCTGATAAGGGGTTAATATCCAGGATATATCAGGCACTGGTAGAACTTTACAAGAAGAAAAAAACAACCCCATCAAAAAAATGGGGAGAAGAAATGAACAGAAACTTCAGCAAGGAAGAAATTCGAATGGCCAAAACATATGAAAAAATGCTCATCATCACTAATCATCAGAGAGATGCAAATCAAAACAACAATGAGATACCACTTTACACCACAGAGACTGGCACATATTCAAAAGAGCAAGAACAACAAGTGCTGGCGTGGGTGTGGGGAAAAGGGGGACACTCATCCATTGTTGGTGGGAATGCCGGCTGGTACAGCCTTTCTGGAAAACAATATGGACTTTCCTCCAAAGACTAGAAATTGAACTCCCATTTGACCCAGCCATACCACTCCTGGGAATCTACTCTGGGAAGCCAAAAATACGCAGCGGAAACACCATCCCTACTTTTTATGTTCATAGCAGCATTATTCACAATAGCCAGAATCTGGAAGCAACCAGAGTGCCCGAAAATCGATGACTGGATAAAAAAGCTTTGGTACATCTACACAATGGAATACTATGCAGCTGTTAGGAAAAATGAAGTTATAAAATTTGCCTACAAATGGATGGACATGGAGAAGATTATGTTGAGCGAAATTAGCCAGATGGAGAGAGACAGATACAGAATGACTGCATTTATCTGCATAACATAAATATATAGGTACATATTATGATACCAATATCCAAGGTCAAGTGAAACATATATCAGGAGGTCCTGTCAAAGGTGGAAATTATCACAAACGTGTGGGATTCAGGAGGCTAGGTAAGACAGAAATGGAACAGTGTGCTAACAATTGTTGAGGGTACTAATGCCAACCTAGAACTGAGCATTAAATAGAGGCAAAAAGATACACATGACAACCCTTTAATGTATGTTCTGTAACCCATAGTCTGGAGGGAAGGAAAAGAGAAAGAGAGAGAAATGGAAAGAAATCAAGAACCTGCCATGGAGCAGGGCTGGGGGAGGGGGAGGGAACCGGGACGTTGGTGGTGGGAGATGGGCACTGGTGGCGGGATGGGTGCTACAACACTGTTTGACCAAAACCCAAATATGAACTTTTTAATTGTATATCTTTGTAATTTTAAAAATAAAAAAATTAAAAAAAAAGAGATAGAACAGCATCTGGGGCACTTATCTTGGGTACACACAACCTAGGTCTGATTGCTATCATCCTAGTATGGCTCTCAAGCTTTCCAGGAATTTGGGTCTTTGAATTAAGATTCAGGAGTAAGCCCTGAGCACAGCAGGGTTTGGCCCTAGACACTAACTCTGCAATACAAAAATGAATATAGTTAATGTCACAGTTCTTTCCATTTTCAAAATAAACATTTTTTATAAAACATGTAGAATTCATATTTAATATTTATTCTGCTGTGTGACGTTCTAAATACTTTTACGTGTATTATTTTACTTTCTATTTTCAGCAACCTTCTATGATGGCATGTTGTCTCATAACAAAATGCCATCTAGATTTGGTGACTTATAAAGCAGAAGTAAGTATCATTTTACAGTCCTGCCTGCTCCAAGATCAGTGTCCTCGCATGGATTGCTTCTAGTGAGGACTCTTTTTGCCTTGTAATATTTCCTTCTTCCCCTGTCTTAACTGGCTGTTGATTTGTATGTGAATGGAGATCAATGAGCTCTACAACTTCTCTTCAGCAAGGTCCAAAAGCAACATAATGGGACATCTAATCCTCAGAGTTCAGTTGGGAGCAGTGATTTGTGGGGAGGGAGATAGGGAATCATACAGAATTTCCGAATCAAATCCCATTCAGCTATGCTATAGGCAAGTCCTCTACCTGCTGTAATATCCCCCCTGGCCCCACATTATCTCCATGCATTCTATATAATCTCTAGGGTTTCTTCTATTCTTCTTAGCCAGTTCAGAAATGGTTCAGATGGTTCTTCTGAGCCAGTTGAGAAATAGATTCTGTACTTTTACCCTTTTTCACACATTAGCAAGTAGGAATCATACCCATACTATTTCACTCAACTTCATGCCATTAAACATAACTCTGTCCCCTACATTCATTCAAAATCACGATGAAAGATCAAATGTTTTGGATATTTTGTAATAAATACATAAAAACAGAAAGGGGGAATCAGTAGATTCAGGATAGATTTATAAGATTTGAAATCGTTCCAATCAACTGCTTTATAATCTTGTTTGTTTGTGAAGATGATGTTGCTTGTACTTGCTCTGTCTCAGTTTTCAATTGCATAATTTCAAACCTGTGACTGGTGATTTTAACTAGTAAATTTTTGGTGTGAGGTCATGCAATAATAGATGAAAAATTATGTCATTAAGTGAGTAGTCTTTAGAGAAATTCTATTATTGAAATGGGGAAATAGATGAATATTATATTAAAAAAATTTAAAAAATTGGCAAAAAATGGTAACACAAATGTGGAGGGATAGTACAACAGGTAGGGAACTTACCTTCTTTTGCAGTTGATCTGAGTTCCATCCGGGGCACCCTATTTAGTCCCCCTCCCCAAGTGCTGCAAGAGTGATCCCTCATTGCAGAACCTGGACTATCCCCTGAACATGCTGGAGTAAAATATTTTTTTAATTAAATAAAGACAAATGGTAGTACATTTTTCATGAACACCTGCAGAGCCGGAATAGTAGTTGAAGAAACTCGGGAGTTTGGTCATGATGATACTCTGCAAGCATTGGATTGATTAAATTAGGATTTCAGGGTGGGGAAACTCAAAACTGTGTTTTAGAAAAGTTCCTAAATATTTCAGTTGTATCCCAAAGTTAGACAATCACTGTCCACAAGTAGACATCAGGTTCAACATACAAGACATTATTGAAGATAACCCATGCCTTAGGGTGAGGTGCTGGCCATATTTTAGCAGTTGCTGAGTGCAAAAAGTTAACTTGAAATGACACTTTTAAAGCCAGCTATCCAAAGACATACTACATTTTGGTTGTCCATTCCAGTATTTGATCCGCATTCGCTTTTAGGGAAGTGATATGGCTACCTCCTCTACTTCCTGCTTACCGTCTTGATGTCTTTTGGCCATCAGTCCTCCAGCATCTCCTTTAGAATCTCACACACATTAACACAACGATAACCTGCATGTCATAAAAGAATGTGGTAAGCCTCCTACTGCTTCAATGGTGGCAGATTATTTTTCAAACTTTATCTTTCCTTTTGATCTTCAGGGACATCATTCAAATGGCTTCTTTTAATGGGCATTGGCAAACTAGCTTTGATTCATTATTTGGAAGCCTAGTTTCTATGGTGTATCCCCATTGACTACCCTCTGATTTACAACATTGAAATACAGATACATTCTAAAGTTCCACAGTCACTTTTGATTAGGGTTTTTTGGTTTTCATCTTGGAGATCCAACTATTCAAATTTGGCATGTTAAACATTCTAATAAAGTGAAAACTACTTCAGTATCATTGTGTTTAGCAATCTTCAAACTTGCTTGATCACAGAACCCATATTTTCTGTATTTCCTTTGTTGATTGTTTTGGTGTTCTTGCATTC
The DNA here is from genome assembly GCA_021461705.1 of Cryptotis parvus. Lineage (NCBI taxonomy): Eukaryota > Metazoa > Chordata > Mammalia > Eulipotyphla > Soricidae > Cryptotis > Cryptotis parvus. Next base: position 398,439 of record JAJIBD010001353.1, on the reverse strand, counting down.
ATTAAGGTTCTGTGAATATCTTTCAGGGCTCCTACAGTAGGTCTTGGTGAGTTGCTGAGACTTAATTCCCATGTCTTTTATAATACAAAGAATTTATTGGGATAATTGGATCCCTTGACACCTTTGGACATTTTCACCATAGATCATTTCAAAGATGGTATTTGAACCGTTTCACAAGGGTTTGAATAGAAGATGATTTGAAAGAACTAGAATTAAAATTTGCATGAGAGCAGTGCATTTTTTGTGTTATCTTGAATATGATTGGAGTGGAATGTAGGATTGCAGAGTTGTCAAAGCAATGGGTGACCGAGAAAAGAACAATGAAGATGGAGATTTGGAGGAACATTTTATGTCATTATTTTAGGTAAATACTTTATTAGGAGGATAGAGAATTTGAATGTAGCTAAATGCATGTGTGTGTGTGTGTGTGTGTGTGTGTGTGTGTGTGTGTGTGTGTACACCCATGCGCTCTCACTCAAGAATCTTGTTGTCTTGTGCAAGGCAATCACTATACCTTCTGTACTATCCTCTGGCCCCATGCATGACTTACATTATAAAGGTGGGCTTGGAGAGAGGACATGGTTTGATCCCTAGGAGTAAATGTTGTCTACCGTGTCATCAACAGCCCCCAGTGACCATCAGATATTTCCAAAACCAACAAATTTTAAAAAAAGACAATCTTAATAGAAATTTTTAGTTTGATTCATTTCATTACAGTGAAAGTCTCCTCTTGTGCCTATTTTGAGCCTGTATTTCTATTTTACTTGTCTCCTTACTCTCATTATAGTCATCAAATGCTTTGCTTAGGAAGCAATTGATAGGCAAGTTCTATTAGTATTCAGAACTTAAAGGCTGATCATATTTCAGGAATACTTCATTATTATTTATAAAGTTAATCCTTATTTGCAATATGTACTTTCCATAAAATTTCATCCACTTTAAGTATGTGGGGAAGGTCATTTTGCTTTTGTTTACTATTTGTTCCACCTCATCCTAACTGATTTTTAAACTTTTAGGAAATGTTTTGAGCTAGTTGGCACATTAATAACATTTAGATACAAAGTCATAAGTTATATTAAAATGATTGTCATGATCAAAGCTTCACTGTCACTGTCACTGTCTTCCTGTTCATCTTCAATTTGCTCTAGCAGGCACCAGTAACATCTCCATATGACCTGTCTCATGCAAGTAGAGCCCAAGGGCAGCTGCTTGCTCCAGGAACATAAAGAGCCTCATACCATTCCATCAGGTCATGGGAATGAGGTCTATAATTTTATCTGGCATCTGGCATATCAAATACGACACGGGTAGCTTGCCTGGCTCTGCCGTGCGGGTAGCATACTCTTGTAGTCACTTCAAAATCCAGCATTTATTGATGAACCACTGCGGCGCAAGCCAGGCTGTGATAGCCTGGTCTGCTGGGTGGAGTTCTGACGAGGGGAAGTCCGTATGTGGAAAATGGAGGTCCTCATGGAGTGGGGGTCGGTGGCTTGTGAGGCTCTGCTTGGGTGGCAGGCCAGGGCTAGAACCTGCCATCCCTCCCGGGGACCTCATGAGTTGCTGGGCACAGCGAGAGCCAGTAGCAGCTCTGCCCCCATGTCTGATCAAAGCTTATTTTATCCAATTGTACTAAGATATTTAGATGTTATTTATTACTCTTAAGTATATTTTTATTTTATCAGTGAATTGTGTAACTTCTAATTCCTCTGAAGTGAGGTTAGCTTCTTAGTTTGAGCAGGGATAGGTGTATTTACACTATGGAAGCAAGTAAACACTTCAGTACTGAGCTTGGTGGATTGTTTTGATGAGGCCTAGATTTTTAAAGTTCTGAGGAAGATATTAACAGTGCAAATGAGCAATAAAGAGAAACCAATTATAGTTTGTTATAGCTATAGGTTTTTCATTGATTGCACAACAAATTTATAAGATATGCTGTATTTGTAGGCTTTTTTAGTTGGGAATGATGTTGCTTATGTTGATTACATACATTTTTTAAAGTTTTACTCCCTCAGTATATTAATATAGTTTATCCACTCTATCTACCGATTGACTCTTATGATGATTAATTTCATTGTTAAATAGACAGAACACATTTCCAATATATTTGATAAATCATTGATTTAGATTTTTGTGTGAACTATGTTGCCTTCCATAATATGAGTGAATCTCATCTAATCAATGAAGGCCAAAATGGAAATGCCATTTTACCAACAAGAGAAAATTGTGCCAGCCATCTGACCTCAAACTGCAATGTTTTCAAGGCTTCCAGCACACTCTGCAGATTTTCATAGTCATGGGAACCAGATTCTTAAAATCTCAAACTCTTTCTCTGACTCTGTATTCTGCTTATCTGTCTGTCTCTCTCTCTCTGATGTATTTTTCATGTATTATCATATATGCACATTTATATGCATTTATAATGTACGTGTGCATAGTCACATACTAGCATGTAATCTTTTGTCTCTGTTTCTCTGTAGAACTATGACTTAACAGCTACAGAATCAGAATTTGGCAAATAAAAATGAAAATAATTATGTGCAAATAAATCAACTGTCTTGAAATATCGGGATTTTAAATATAGTGCGTTGTTATGTCTGTTATGTATCTGCAAAATTTTGTTGTAAATGTAAGTTTAATTATACATGTGAACAGTTTTCATTCTCAGCAAAGTGCTACTATTTTTGCTTAAGAACACTGATAAATGTTTGCAAAAGTCCTTTGAATCATATTCTTTCTCTTTAAGTTCAGTTTGCTAAATGTTTAGAGCTGTTTCCATAAATGTTAACCAAACATTTAATACAAAAGAAAGAAAAACAACCTTATTTATAATTGTGAATACTATTTGAAAGACAGATATGAAATCTGTGTGTTAAATATAGAATAGCTAATATTAACTGCATAACATATTTTAATGTAAAATGCCAGAAATTAATAACAATGGCTTCATAAGTATAATGCTCTCACCATGGTGTTCAAACAATAATATGCAGAAGCAAAGTTCATGTGTAAATAACTGCAGGTGTTCAGCTTTCAGAGCCTATGAAAACACTTCAGCGTTGAAATGTACTTGGCATTTTATCTCCTGAAGAGAGATATAGTTTGAGTGGATTCCACAGTTGAAGTATGTAGTTTCATAATGTTCCAGCATTTGAAATTCAAGATTTAATAATCTCTCACCTGCCAAATCATCAAATGCCCTTTCATAACAGGATGTTGTAGCACCATTCATTTCACTGGCAGCCGTGGGATAATATGGTCTTAGGCCACTGATATTGATAAAGAACCCGCAAAGCATCAGAAAAAAAAGTAAAAATGATCCTGCCTGGACTTAATATGTTTTTGCTCTTTCAAAAGGCAGGGGAATATTGACTTTAATTTATTCAGTTATGCATTTTTCCAACCTGCAGCATTACATAATGTGGAGAAGACAATAAAGAGAATAGATATGCAAAACAGTAGTAAGCCCTTTGTATGAACATTGCTTTCTTAATGTTCAGTTATTGATTTTCTTTGTATGACTTGACTTTGGAATGGATATGATAGACAAAGTCAATATAAAATAAAATTTACATAAGGGTGGTTTTCTGTGGTGTATAAATTTCATACAGTTTCAGAACTTATTGGCTTGCTTTTGCAAAACAATTTAAATGAAACATATGAAATCACTGGAACTAACAGTGTGACATGAAGTTCTTTCTAGTATGGTGGCAACTGAAACCTTTCTGAGTTATCTTCTATGGCTTTAACATTTAAAGGTGCTAATTTTGATGTATATAAGCATGACTCTTAATGCCTTTTTTTTGCTTTTTGGATCACATCTAGCAATGATGAGGTTTACTCATGATGGTGCTTTGGGGATCATAGGGGGATGCCAGTTGTCAAACCAGGATTGGTCACATGCAAAGCAAATGCCCTACCTGCTGTGCTATTGCTCCGGACCCTGAATGCCATTTCTACATTTAGTACTACTTGCTATATGTATATAATAATGTGGACAAAGTATTTCTAGTGCTATGCACACACACAAATCAATATGCAAAATAGATAAAGAGCTGCCGGTTTTGTTCCCACTTTACATGTGAGAAATCTGACAGTTATTGTCAGACATGAAACACAAGTTTTCAATGCATAGCCTCTCCTTTAGTCACCGGTACACACTATAAAGTTTAGTACACGATATATTTACTGGAATTAGGAAGCACATTTGGATTTCCTTTCTCTTTTTATTATACCCACATTCATAATTTGGCTGCCTCATCAATTGTGACACATCCAGATAGGAGTAAGTATTATGGCTTCATTAACTCTCTCAATCAGGATGACTAATAAAAAACAGGAAACTATTCACATATACATTATTAATAAAAATTTCTTTAGAAGTTTTAAGAAGTGTGCTAACATCACTGCAAAACAAACAAGAAACTTGTACTCCAAAGAGAAATGTAATTCTTTCTTGCATACTAAGACTTGAAGTGTGGCAGTGAAGTAGTAATAACAAAGGAGGGAGACACTGAAGATTTGTTTCATTGTCATCAGACTTAGTCATCTGTGAGTACAGAAGTGAGGATGGATATTCAGGATAGAAAGGATAGACAGAATGAGAATGGTTATTAACCAATGGAAAAACATACAGAGTAAAGGGAGTGGTTGCATAATAGTGACTTTAAAAAAACCCAATCTGTCTCCAAAAGTTCTTTAAATCACTTCCTAAGGTAATAATAGTCAAGAGAAATGGTCATGGCTTTGGGAACCCTACAAGTCTAGGGAGATTCTATTAGATTATTAGGTAACTCTAATTTAGAACATTTTTTGCAAATTAAAGCCAAGTGTCAGCATTACTATTTCTTTTCCTAACCCTGTGGCTTTAGAGTAATTTTATGACTCTGGAAGTAGTCATGAAATGATTTGTGTATTTACTAATTCATTCCCTCAGTCACAGAGTCAATATTTATGAATACCTGTAATGAGTCAGGCAATATGCCAACTGCTGAATGCATCTAACTCTTGTTCCATATGAAAATCCTTCAAATATTTGAAGTCTTGTTGCCACAAATTATTTGTTCTAATAAACAGGTGAAATTATTTCATTTTTTTTCACTCTTTTTGATTCAAATGTTTTCATATAGTTTTTCCTATGGAAGGAGGAATTATAACTACTAGAAATAATACAAGAGGGAATTTCTTACTCATAACTGTCACTGTCACTGTCTTCCCATTCATCATCGATTTGCTCGAGCGGGTTCCAGTAACATCTCATATGTCTTGTCTCATGCTAGTAGAGTCCAATGGCATCTACTTGCTCCGGGAACATAAAGAGCCTCAAACCATCCCATCAGGTCATGGGAATGAGGTCTGTAATTGCTACTTTATTTGGCAGATCAAATACGACAAGGGTAGCTTGCCAGGCTCTGCCGTGCGGGTGGCAGACTCTTGTAGTCATCTCTAAATCCAGCATTTATTGATGAACCGTGAGCCAGGCTGTGACTGGCTCTTCTGCTGGGTGGAGTTCTGACTCATAACTATGGTAACATAACTATCACTGGTTATGGTGACATAAGTTATTCATAACCTTCTTACTGAAGGAGCCTCCAGAGTATAATGCCTTTATGAGAAACACAATTGTAGCATTCTTAATTTGTTGCCATAAGTCCACTGCTCTCTTTAAAATATTGCTTAATATGATGCATTATGAATTTAGTAATTAACAAAAGGTTTTAGTTTAAAATAAGTGATATGCAATTGCTGGTTAGTTTGGTTTACTTGAGATGCTGATATCCTGTCTGCATTAGAGTGACTCCCAATATTAGTACTTACAGATTCTAAATGAACTTGCCTAACAACTTACTTTCCTTTCATTTCTTAACATATTGCATATTGAATAAACATAATGTGGGTAAGGTACTTAAGTAGTGAAATTCTAAAATCCTGTTTTGTTTATGTTAATAAAAAATTTGAGTACTATTCTTCATTCATATTTAGTGTCAGTAGAGAAATATCTATTGTAATAAGAATGAAACGTACAGTGATACTATGAAAATAAATCTTTATCTGATTTAATTCTCATCCATGTGTTTCAAATTATTGGGGAAATAACCTGCTTTATATATGATGGCTCTACTTCACTTTACTAATTGTTTTGTCTCTGTTCATTTTCTGTAGACCTTTGTCCATACTTGATCCCCATACACCACATGGTCCCTTGAGCACTAAGCTGGGTATAGCACTTGAACTTTGTCTAATGTGAGCCCCCAAATCCAAATGTTTTATTACTATGTAAGCAGAACAGATCAGAGTTCTGTGCATTATAATCTTGCGCATTATTGAATCTGAGACGTTATCCTGCACCACACTGAACAAACATTGTGTAGAAGAAAAGTCTAGACTGAGCATGGTTAGGGACCTTCTGGGACCCATGATGAAATCTGGCCTCCTCCTTACATTGCATGTTTTCCAGCCTATTGAGCTATATCTCTGGCTCTGGCTCAGAGTTTTTCAGTTCTTCCCTTGTTCAAAGAAGTATTTTATATTGGAATTGTCTCTGTTTACATTATAATATAAATATAATCTAATTTTGGGGATGGTGATAATTATTGTACTGTAGTTAAAACTCTGTTCACTCACTGTAAATGGCAGATAAAATATCTATCGTTATTTTTCCTATATTAGGTTCATTTTTATAATGTGTTTAGTTTATTTTTGCAGATTGTGTCTGCATGGAGAAATATAGCATTAAATTAGGAACTTAGATTCTGAAGTCAGAGTACTTGAGAGTTTTCCCTCCCTAGTGAGACACTTAAGTATAATAGATTTGTATTTCATTTTCCTCTTTGTTAAGGGGTCTTCAGGAGCAAGAAATTCATAAATATATTGAAAGGATTAACTCAGTGTAAGAGGCACATTCATTTTTGTTGCCATTGCTATTTGAACACAGAGCTTATTGCATTCTTTTATTTTTTGTTGTGAAAAAATGAAACTGAAAATTCTGGCAAATAAAATGTATGAATTGTATGGGTTATCTTGGAAATTATGGCCTATAACTTTTCACTGAAACATTTTCCCCTCTAAATGATTTTGAGGATGCGATTCTTATTGTTTATATAGTATAGAAAATGTTTTGTTTTGTCTAAGTTATGCACTATATTACCTTTTTTAAAAAGTTTCCAATTATAGAATAGGAAGACAGACATTTCCATAATTTTCAATAAAGAATTAGATAAAACTGGTAGTATGTTTACTTTAATTATTATGATTTTATAAAAAGATTCTTAAACTAGAAATCTAGTGAAAATCTAGTGAAAGAGACTTTCACTAGAATGAGAATTTTCTGAGACTAAAAAGGCCTTGGTCATTCAGTAAGCTTTCTCTGACTCTGTTTCTTAATCTATATCATAATGGATTATCTCAGAATTATCTAAAGATTCATGTAGATCTCTATGTTAACTTTAATTTCATATTGACTTATTAATTTTCTCTAATAATTGTTTCTTATGATCAGTCACAAAAGGAATTGTTTTGCTCTTTCTGCATTCTTCAGGAAAAATTATATTTGTAATATGCTGTGGTTGATTATTTTACACTTAAGTGCATGTATATAGTTCATGGATTTTATATATAAATAAACCTTGTAATTTGTTCTAATTTTATTGATCAGAAAAACATTATATGTTTTTCTGTTTGAATTAAGTTATGTAGTGGAAGCTAATGGAAAACATGTTTGTGAATTGGGAGAACAGTTAAAGTGTTTCATTTAGCATGGAATTTTCTTTAGTTTTCTAATTGCCTGTCTGAATCACCACACTTTCTAAAATAGGTGTTACAAAGGTATATTTATTTAGAAGATTAATTTTCCTCGTAAGTGTAGTAGTGTTTATTAGCTGAGAAAACTATTTGACCTGCTGAAGAATGAATTCAGTTAGCTCATATGCTAACAATTTTGAGTCTAAGTGTTAAGTACAAAATAATTTATATTCAGAAAAGGACCTCAGGATAAATCCCCAAATGAAAAATACTGAATCCGAAAAATACTATCAGTATTTTTTGAAACATTCAGAAGCTATACAACAAAGTGGATTTGACTAGAACTGTTTTCAATTTCCACTTGCCTCCTGGGTATCTGTTCAAACCTGAGTATGAATAGACTCTGACTGATTTGCAAAGAGAGGTTAGCTTTTCCTTCATAGTGTAAAGTCTTCCTGTGCTGGTCCTGTCTCTTGCCTGTTTTATCATATATTTAACTTAAAATAGAATTCTGTAAATTAAAATAAAAGTCAGAAGGATAAGAGGCAGGCTAGTGCTTTATAAATTATTTTGCATATGACATAGTTCTTAAATAAACATTCCACATTATTGATAGCCAATATGTTTTTTTCCCCAGAGAATAATTTGGTTGAACTTCTTCCTGCTTAGCAATTTTCTACTTCAGAATGATAAAGCTGGTGTCTCAGTTTTCTTCACCAATTTCTCCTTCCTGCTTTCCTTCAGACACTGAGAGTTTGCAAGCCATTTGTCTCTTTATCCTCTTTAATTGATACTTTATTCTGCTTAGGTAAACTTATGGTTATATTCACAGCAATAAGAAGCAGTAGCTCCTTTACGAGTATCCAAGAAAGTATTTAATTATATTAGAGGCAGTGATGTTTAAATTATATGCAGTTACTTTTTTGCTATTCTTGAACCCAATTCTCTGGAAATTTCTAATTACCTACAGTTCTGTTTAATATTTCAGTTTATTAAGCTAAAAACCTTTAGTCACGATCACGATCTTCCCGTTGATCATCTATTTGCTAGAGCGGGCACCAGTAATATCTCCATATGTCCTGTCTCATGCCAGTAGAGCCAAAGGGCACCTGCTTGCTCCAGGAACATAAAGAGCCTAAAACCATTATATTAGGTCATGGGAATGACCTAATATAATTGTTACTGGAATTTGGCATATCAAATACAACACGGGAAGCTTGCCAGGCTTGCCGAGCGGGAGGCAAACTCTTTTAAACACCTCCAAATAAAGCATTTATTGATGAACCGCGCGGCCGCAAGCGACTGTGCGAGCCGGGCTGTGATGGGCTGGTCTGCTGGGTGGAGTTCTGACGAGAGGGAAGTCCAAAAGTGGAAAATGGCGGCGCCCGTGGAGTGAGGAGGGGTGGTCTGGCTTGTTGTGAGGCTCTGCTGAGGTGGTGGGCCATGGCTAGAACCCGCCATGCCTCCCGACTGCCTCATGAACGGCTGGGCACAGGGAGAGCAAGTAACAGCTCTGCCCCATGTGTGAGAGTCTCTGGACCAGCATACCTGGGCTGGATTGAGGAAAAAGCTGCGGCTGGGTGGGTGTTGATGATCCGGGCTGTGATGGGCAGGTCTGCTGGGTGGAGTTCTGACGAGAGGGAAGTCCAGAAGTGGAAAATGGCGGCGCCCGTGGAGTGAGGAGGGGGTGGTCTGGCTTGTTGTGAGGCTCTGCCGAGTTGTGGGCCAGGGCTAGAACCCGCCATGCCTCACTAAAAACCTTTAGTGATTTTTCAATATTTCTTTTCTCCAACACCACATTCTCTTTGAAATGTACATATAGAGTCTAAGTGTATATATACACATACATAGGTATACATATAGTCTTCGCTATTTTTATCTTTATTTCATTGCTGCAGACTATATACAAACTTACATCAACTAATTTAGTGACCTCATGAAAGCTTTCCTAACTTTCCGTTTTCCGAAATCAATGGAGAAAATGGAGTCAGATCAGTCATATCCTTGTAAATGAAGTTTTTGTCACTTAGTTTTAAAGGTTTTTCAAAATTTGCCAGAAATCTACTGTTTGAAGTTAAGTATTTTTCCCTGTTTCTTTGCTCATTCAGCCTAAAACACTTAGTTGTACACTGAAACCTATCCTCATTTTTCAGTGTACAGAGCAATATCTCCAGAATTCTTTGCCATTAAGAAATGATAATGTAATCAAATTTGATAATGAAAGGGGTACAAGATGATGAAACTTTAGTTTTAATTTATTTATATTTTTTCCTTCCCTTGACTGGAATTTGTAACTGTTTGGCCTTGGAGTAGACACAATAAATAAGTGTAATAACACTTCCAACAATAAATGGAATGTAAGTTTCTCAATAATTTCTTGTATTCCTTTACCCATTTTGGATGATTATGTATAAGCGCAATAAACTTAAAAGAAAAATCCCAATTTCTTTTCCAGTTTGGGACCTCTAAATTGTATTTTTATTTTTTCATTTGTTTTGTTTTTGGCCACACACAGTGTTGTTCAGAGGTTACTCCTAGCTCTACACTCAAAAATTCCTTCTTATGTTGCATAGGGACCATCTGTTATGCTCGGGATTAAATCCTAGTCAGCTACATGCATGGAAACATCTACTCACTATAGTTATCTTACCTGTCCCTATAAAGAATGTTTCTTGTTTTATATTATGTATATGGTTTTACCCTAGGAATTCTATGGCTTTTCAACGATCATGATCATGATCTTCCCGTTGGTCATCTATTTGCTAGAGCGGGCACCAGTAATATCTCCATATGTCCTGTCTCATGCCAGTAGAGCCAGGGGCATTGGCTTGCTACAGGAACATAAAGAGCCTCAAACCATTATATTATGTCATGGGAATGACCTAATATAATTGTTACTGGAATTTGGCATAACATATACTGTCGGGGCGCCCGGGGGTCCCCAACAGTGCCGGGAAGCGAAGTTCCCTTCTACCTCCGAAGCCGGCGAGGAATGGATGAACACTCAGGAATCCGATGCGGTTTTAAAAGACTTTACTTATCACAGGTTCAGGCATACAAATCAGCAAAAGGAAAACCCGATGCTTAGGATTCCAGGCTAGAACCCCAGCCACGTGTAGGCCAAGATGGCGACCACCACGTGTAAAACTTCCAAGGGGAATAAACGCTCACAAGGCGAGATCCCACCGGGAAGAAGAAGCCCCGGAGAGCGGGAACGGGCTAGTTTATATTTATACCCCCCCGCAACTCAGACCTTCCTCCCATTGTTATGGAAAGCAGGGAGGGTCCAATGCCCTCAGGTAGTCCCTCCCTGCATCTCACCTAGGGCCTTTACTGTGCTAATGTTTTGAGCCGGAATGCCTTTGAAATGTAGAGAAGGGGGGTTTCTGAGATGGCATGTCACTGTACCAAAGATCAACACCAATGCCAGTTAAATATTTCTCCACGCCTTCACAAGTCTCCTCTACTTCATTGTAGTTTTATATTTTATCAGGGAGCCATGCTTGTTTGTGTGGAAGCAAACAGCATTTCTCTCTGGTCTAATTACTTAGGTGTCCTTACGTGGCCAGGCTAATATGCTGGTAACATCTAGCTAGTCCCACGATGATTGTGATAGCATGGGAGAATATTTATACCAGCTAGTACAGCATACATGGTCAGATAAACTGCCACATTTAGACTACCCCCTTATCTACGGAGTGATTTGCGGGAGGCAATCCAGAGCAGATGCAGCGGCCCTTAGGAGTCCTGCAACAATATACAACACGAGAAGCTTGCCAGGCTTGTCGAGCGGGAGGCAAACTCTTTTAAACACCTCCAAATAAAGCATTTATTGATGAACCGCGCTGTGATGGACTGGTCTGCTGGGTGGAGTTCTGACAATGGCCTTTCAAAATTGAATTAATTTTAAAAGCTTCAGATGAGTCAATGAAACTTTCTCCAAGAATAGTGTATTTTTTGTTGGGGAATCTACTTGACATGTCTTCTGATATACGGGAATACTTTTATATGTGTTATGGGAAAATTGAAACTATAACCTGATATCTGGATAAATGAATGGTTTTAGTCATTCCCAGCTCTGGCTTCCATGTGTTAGGAAAAAATTTATTGTATTAACATACAAAATAGAATCAGTGAAAGTTCAAGAAATTATAGTGGTTAGAGACAGTACAGCAGATAAGGTGCTTGCCTACACACAGCTAATGCGGGTTCTATCCTGTGTATTCATATGGTTGCCTGATACCACCGAGAACAACAGCCTGTATATGCCCCAAATCAAAACAAAACAAAACAAAACAAAAACAACAACAACAAAAAGCAGCCAATATATGGTGTGGAAGCTAGAAGAACTGTAATGTTTATTTAAGCTGTTTTGAGGGTCTTCCATGTCTGAGTTTATCTTTTTCACATTCCTTAATTGTATATTTTCACTATATTTTCTTTTCAGTTAATGGGAAGTGGAATTATTAGGAGAATTCAACCATTTTAATTAAGTCAAACATGTAAGCAGTTAAATGTTTGTGTCTAAATTTAACTGTTCTGAATTCATAATCACACCTCCATCCCTATCTTTAAGGAGGCTGGAGTGTATAGTTTTTAGTTGTATGAGTGTAAGACAAGTTAAAATTTTGTTATTTCAGTAATTAATATTGAAATAATATTTATGTATTAATATTATTAATTGGACTTGGTAGAATACTAATGGTTTGACCCACTGCATAGTTCTCTAAACTATAAAAAGCATCTAAATGTCTCCAAAGTGGAAATAATTTTTTCGTTTTGAATATTCCTTTATATGTTTTATATGATTTAGCAGGCAGCACAAATGTCACCTACTCAACAAAATAAAATAAATCTATTATACCACCTTATTCCTTATGAATGTATCAAATTCATACTATATTCTGTGTCATTAAAAACATTTCTTTTCTATCATTCTACAGTGTACAATATAAGCCTCATCATTCTGTTGACTATTACATTGGACCTTAAAATCGCTTTTAACATTGTGCATTCTAATTTATCTTCCAGAACTGTAATGATCTTACTGAAATTCAAGTATGATCACTTTACTTTACTGTTAAAAGCCCTTTGATGGTTCCTCATTGACTATGAAGTAAAGTCCAAGATCCCCAGCACAGCACTTAAGGCACTCCATTGTGTTAGCCCTTATTTTGGGATATTTCAGCCTTTGTAATCTATGCTTTTGCTCTCCTTTTTTATGTTTTCTGGGGGCATGCTGATAAATATCTCTGAAGAGTAACTCACACATTTTCCTTTATCAAAAGTTCTTTTCTCCTTTGTAGCTCTGGTAGACATTTTTCCCTGAACCCCAAGCCAGGTGTATCTCACTCGTTTGAAGTCAAGTTACTCTACAAATATTTTTTTTAGCATTTTCAAAGTTTTTTTTTCAAATTGATGTGACATGTGCTGTAAAATTATATAAGCTTTCAGACATGCACCAGTGGAAATCGGTGTGTGTGTAGACTATATTGAGGTTACTCTTGAAGTTCTATTTCCATACTTTATCATATGTTTCTTTCATTTGTTTTCAATTATCTGCCATTCCACTCATTCCATTATAGTTAGTCCAAAAATTGAATTTTCTTAAATTCAGTTCATCTATTTGTTTTTCTCTATATACGATGTATGAGGAAATTGGATGGTATTTATCTTTCTCCATCTGGTTAATTTCACTAGAGCATGAGACTGCACTTTCATCCATGTAGTTGCAGATGTCAAAACTGCATCTTTCTGCGTTGGTGGATAAAAGCTCATTGTTTGCATACACGTGTATACATATATGAATATAATATTTAAAGCACCGTTATAACACCACTCTCAAATTGAAGAAAATCTTCTGATTTCTGCATTTTAACCACTTTTAATTCTTAATTTGTCTCATCTATAGTCTTTCACAGCTAGAGCTTATGTTCCTCCTGCATGTTGTGGAGATAGAAACAAAGTTAAGGTTGTATAAACATTCGTATATAATACATTGCATAGGTAAATAGAAAATATCGGGCTTGTGTTTTGGAATTTTTATGTATTTACACTGCTATTTGCTTTTATATTTTTGCTTTTGGGTGACAACAGTGATCTCAGGGGTTACTCCTGAGCTATGCTCACCAACAGGAATTCTGTTGGTGCTTGGGGACCATATGGGATGCCAGGGATCATACCTACGTTTGCCGCATGCAAGGCAAACGCCCTCCCTGCTGTACACTCTTTCTAGCTCCCTGCTTTTGACTAGGAATCCTTAAGAAAAGATTCTGCCTGAGTACATACTAGTTGTAGGCTAAAATTTATATCACTTCTAGGATATAAAATATTCACTGAATGCTTCTTACAAGATTAAGAATGTACTATAAATTATTGATGATGGGTGGGTCAGAGATTGAGGTTCTTGCCTTACAAACAACTACCTGGGTTTTATCCCCTCTTTGGCATGAAATATAGTCCATGAGCACTGTTAGCAGAATGATCCTTGGGTGCAGAGCCAGGAGTAAGCCCTGAGCACAGGGCCAGGTTTGATCCCATAAACCCATTAGTAAAAACATACACTAAAATATTAATTATGAAAATATTATATGAAATGTTAATTTTGTAAAGTGAATTTGAACACTTCAGTACAGTCTGGTACACTAAAGTACCATAAACATTTATTATGACCTAGTAATTTAAGTTCTAGTTATTTTTACAAAATAAATACTTGAAAATGTGAGTCAGAATAGCTACACAGAATATTAATAGCAGCATTGTTTCTAATGTTTGACGATTGAGGAATAAAGTGTATATGCCTATTTATGTGATATCATATAGACATTATTGTCTATCCAACAATAAAAATTTATTTGTGAAGGAAGCCAGCTACTGCTAATACAAAAACTTAAATAAATTTTCTAAAAATATCAAGCAGAAACAAGCACAACCCCAACATTTTATTATTGCATTTACACAAAGAATAAAAAAGGCTTCACTGCTATTGTTTGAACAGTAATTTCTTTGGGAGAAATGAAGTGATCAAGAAGGAGCATGAAGATGAGTTGCTGTCTTTGCTCAGTTGTGTCTTTTGTTTTTATTTTACCATTTTTATAGTTATTTTGGGGCCAGTATTTGAGGGCAGCTCCTAGCTCAGTGCTCATAGATTGCTTCTGGTTGTGCTTATAGAACTATATGGTATTAGGAATTGAACTGAGGGCCAAATACATTAAAGGCAAGTATTCTAAGATACACCCTGATCTGCCTTGTTTTTAATTTTCTATGAGACTTAACTACCTGAATTAATTAACTCAGCTTTGGACTTCTCCCTTTTATAAGTAACAATAATCACTTTTATCATAATTTATCTGACATTCTAGACATAAATTTAAAAACGGTAAAATGCTTTATTTTATCTCTTTTAATTGTATTGTTGTATAGACTGCCTTTTATAGACTTAGGTGAAGGGGGAACTACTGCTTGACGTTCATGATTAAATCGAGTGGAAGTTTTGGATGTTAGCAAGTTGAAACGATGATTACATTATTATTTACATTGCTATTACATTGATTATGCTGCAGATCAAATAAATTACCTTGTTGGCATAGTAAAAGGTATGTTCGTCCCTCACTATAATGTGTATAGCATTTGTGTGAGACATAAGCATTTTATTGTGTAGACCTTTGTCACTTGTAATATCTAAGTGATCAGAAATTTTATAAGAACCTATTTTAAATACAAGCCATCAACCTAAGTATATTCAAGTCTCTAAACTATTTAAAGGTCAGGCCTACCTCCAAACATGAACAACGTAATTGTGTATCTCACGGTGGTATAATAAAATGTTTAATTAAAAAAAAGTCAGGCCAATGTAAAACTTACCAAAATCCTAATAAAAGTAAAATAATTGTGGGGTAAATCTGGGTAAAATTGGCTGTAAGCACAGTTAATTAATTTGAATATTAGATATTACTGTGAACTAAAGCACAATTGAGTGGTTTTGCTAAGAAAATATACTAATTTTTAGATATTTTAGAAAAATTTTGGTCAGACATTGATATTTGGATAATTATTTATAGCATTTTCAATTGTAGTCTTAACCAGCAAATATTTTCTTTTGAATGATAAAAATTATATAGTCATTAAATTGGTTTTCAAAAATTGTTTATTTGTCATTTGTCCTGTTAAAAGTGGGAAAATTATATAATCTTTTTCTTATATTCAGTTTAGATCTGCCTCTACTTTTATTAAGAATGCTTCTTAAAGAAAAATATAATTTAACATCTTGGACATTAGTGAAATGAAAGTTATTTTAACTATGAAATCTCTATTTAGAATTGACAGTTATTGTTTCTATTGATGTCTTGCTTTGTGTAGGTCATATCCCAGATGAAAATTTAGTATATAAAACCCTTAAAATAGTAAAGGTGAGGAATCTTTTCCCTATACGTATATTTATTTAGATGGAATGTGTGCCTGTGTGTGTGTGTGTGTGTGTGTGCGTGCACACACACAATTCTCTTTCCTTGCCAGTTAATCTGGAAATACTTATTGCAAGGTTATTCTGAAGACACTTGGAATGAGACCCATTAAGAATAGAGTGTGGTATAAATGGATGGACATGGAGAGTATTGTATTTAGTGAAATGAGTCAGAAGAAGAGGGACAGACATAGAGTGATTGCACTCATTCATGGGATGTAAAAAATCATAATATGAAACTAATACCCAAAGACATTAGAATCAAGGACGAGGAAGACTGGTTCATTTTGGACGCCGGCTTCAAGTGCTTATGCAAAAGACATTTGGGATAAGGTAGGGACTACTATGACAAAGATAGTAATGATTACTCTGAGAAAGAACTGCGGCGCAAAGTAGTTAAAGGATAAAGCATGAAAACCACTCAGTATCTGAATTGAAAGCATAAGCCCAAAGGGAGAGAGGGGGGAGAAAGAGGGAAAAAAGATGTAAAGTGACTGCCATAGAGATGGGTAGGCGGAATGGGGTTTGGTAGGAGGCTAAAGGGGTACATTGGTGATGGGAAATGTCCAGTGGTGGAGAATGCAACATTGTATGACTGAAACCTGATCTTGAACAGTCTTGTACTGTATCATATGGTTATTTAATTAAAAACAAAAGTAAAGTGTGGCTCTGTGGGCTTTCAAGGGGCCTCAGATAGGGAATGTAAGACTCAGAAGCATGATAGAACACTGAGCAGGGTGCAAAGTAATATGTGGAACAAATTCTAGGGAAAATAGGAATGGATTAGTTCCTAAGTATGGTTATAATCTTAAGTGATTTGAGCAGGAAAAGAGGGTCATAAAAATAAGGTCTATTCTGATTGAGAGGAGGGAGGGGCTCCTGGCAGTGGGATGCACATCGTCTGTCAGATGTCTAACTGATCTGTTCTTTGTAGAGGCTGTCATAGATGTTCTTACCTTCTCTCTCAGCTGGCTGGGTTACCTTTTCGCTGACTGAGACCATCAAAGCTTTTTATCTTGAGTTGCCTCATCCAAAAGAGTTCAGTATGGCATCTTTTCATTTGCATACCTCTGCAGTTTCACATGTTCCTTCCTTTTTGCTGGCCTTTGACAAGGTAGTATTGGTATTTTGCTTTCTGATCCCTTTCTTCACTTTCTAAGCCAATCCATTACTGAATAATTTTGTTTAGATTCTTCTCAGAATTGTCCATGTTATCCATCCCGGAAATAGTAATATGTTTTGTTTTGGTGTGTGTGTGTGTGTGTGAATGTGTGTATGTGTGTTGCTCGAGAAGTGGTGTAGAACAAATAGCTTGTTTGCTCATCTTATTATAACCTTTAATAAAGTCTAGTTGATAGTTAGTGGTAGCAGTCTAAAAACAATAAGCTATCTGAGGGAAGCACATTTATTTTCATTCTTGTTTTCCCTCCCAGCCTTGCCCCAAACAGATTTATTTAGTTGAATAAGTAAGAGGCTATATGTTTGCTTCATTTTTTTATTCCCTTCCTATTACCCAGCTTTCCCTTCTTACTCAAAAGATTGTAGGTAATTTATAAATATACAATAAAACAATATGAATATTAAGATAATGTTAAAACATAAACTTGAAATTAATCAGGTTTTGATTATTTGTATTGAAAATACTTTACTTAAATTCCGCTAACCCTGCTCACCTCTCTGTTTAACTTTGTTCTTAAAATGGAGGTTTTTCTTTTTCTTTTTATTATGGAGGTTTTTCTATTATTTGGACAACATGGTTGTCACTGAGATTTCAATATTTGGAGCTCTTTTGCTTCCCCTGCCTTTCCTTTTCTTACCATTTTGAGTAGTTGCGCCTGGATCGTATCCCCTTTTCCTTTAATTCCTTTCTGGTGTTACCTTTGAAGTGAACCTATTAATAGCTGTTTTCTCTTTATTCTAAATGTCTTAAATATCTAATGGATCTATTTTTTCTAGCTATTTTGAATAGGCATCTGTATATTAAGCCTTGTGTAATACTTTAACTGATAATACTTTAATGCATTTTTGTTGATTACATAGCAATTTTCAGCCATGATTGCAACACTTTCTATAAGGATATAAAAGTATTTTTAACACCAGTGCACAATGAAAATGTGTATCCCCTTTGTTCAAAAACATAAAAAGAAGTGCTAAAAAAGGAACAAGAATATATAAATAGTTTTCTGTTCTTCCATGATCTTGCAAAAATACCCCGGTGGTTTTTAGTTTCTACTTAATATCATGAATAAAACATAATTGTTAACAAATAGTTTTAATATGAATTTTTCTGATCACCTTTTAATACTGTTTAGTAACAAATCCAAGGGATATATAAAACCATTTAATTGAACACAGTAGACAATATACAGTTAGTATTTTGAGGCTTGTATATTCATAAATACTTTGTTTTCATAACAAAAGAACACACTGAATCTTGATCACTTGATCACTTCACATCCCGTTATTCATTGATTTGCTTGAGCGGGCACCAATAACATTTTCATTTGACCCTATCAAATGCCAGTGTAGCCCAATGGCATCTGGTTGCTTCAGGAATACAAAGAGCCTCAAACCGTTCGTTCAGGGTCTTGGTCTGACCATCTTGTAGGTGGGCGGCCAAGTGATCTTTTGACATCCTGTGGGATCCAGTCGGTAATGGCTCTAGTCCAGCAGTGGTCTCCAAATTGCACAGAATCTAACTTAAATAATCTTATTAAATCTTAAAATGCGTCCATTATTTTTTAACACTCTTACTTTGATTGCAGATTAAAAAAAAACTAAAAGGAGAGGAAACTACAAAGTGAGAAATAGTTTTCTCTCTTTCTGTTACCTTCAATATCATTATCATTTAAATGGTTGAAAATTAGAAGCAATGTGAGCAAGAAAGGATTTGACATGGTCTTTAGATTGTTTCTGTTAGAATGCCATCAGTTTCTTTCTGCCTTCACACCGAATTTTGGTTCTGACAGAAGCATGATCTCCTGGGAATAGTCATAAATGTAGTTAGCCTCTTTTGTATTCATTTGTTTCCCCTGGTGGACTTCCATACATTTTGATTCTTCTGGATTCTGAACGCAAGGGTCATTGTTAACAATATACTGACCATTGTATGTGAATAACATGACACAGTATGATAATGCACAAAAGGTAACTCTTAAAACTGTCAATGATTTCATGATGAACAAAGTACAAAATTAAAGTCTGAGATCTTATTAAACTTTCAGGTTACATAACCATCAAGCTGATTATATATTTATTGATTGTTTAAAAAATAACCTCCAATCCTTTTTTTGAGAATTAGTATTTCTAAATTGGATTGGAATGAATGACATCTAGTATATAAAAGGGGACCATGAGTGATTTTGTGAGTTCATGTAAAAGTTTATATTCCCTTGAACTGTCTTCAACTTATTCATGATCAGTTCCTTATTAATTTTGACACATTATTTCCTACTTGAACATTTGTATTTGATGCAATAGAATTATTTGGTGTTTCCAGCTTTATGTCCTGCCTTAGTGTATTCTCTATTGCTCGCATGGTTATCCATGACTTCCGTGCTCATTCTCTTATCAGGACTCCTGAAAATTATGCCATCTTTTAGCTCAATCACATATCAAAGCCTAACTTCTCTATAAAACCCTCCTTTACCACTCCAACCCATAGTGAACACAGCTTTTGCTGAGTTTTTATAGGTGTTACGTTCTAGATCATTTATTTTATGCTCACTATTCTACAGGGTGCTATCACTTATCCTTTCATATGCATGTTCGTTCTTCCTCACTGGATTCTGTGTGTACTGAGCAGCTGGTCTTCTTTTGGGTTTTAAAGTGGTCATGCTAGGATCTAAATATTATTGTTGCCAGAATACCTTAATAAGTCAAATAATCTAACTTCTTTCTAAATTATGGCAAGAGTACTTTTCTACAAAGTAATTATAGTTGATTATTAATTTTTGCCAGACATAAGTGTTTAACAAATTAATTTTCTGAAATTCAATAAGACCATTGAAGCTCGTCTAAAATATTATGTATTAGCTCTGCTACTACAAATCTCCATAATAATATAGTATGTTTTTACAGTATAGTATAAATGTTTTTTATTCCTTTATAAGTGGCATTAGTGAGAAAACATATACACAGTGGTTTATTTCCTTGGAAAAATGTCACATTATGGTCTGTTTTCAAGTGGTTATTTAAAATTTCTATTATTACTATTAAAAGCATTCATTGTAGTGAAATAGAGAAGTAAGATGTATTACTACCAATCCAAAACATGCATGCGAGTTTTTTAAACGAATTAACTAAAATAATCACATTTTAAAAATAGAGCCAATATACTTGGATAATTTCTAAGACCCTCTGCTCTATAAACAGTTAACTTATGATTTTTATGAATGTGTAAGTTGAGGAGTAGCAGTTGTTAAATCCTAATATTAATGAAAATCTTACTGTATATCATTAGAAGAAAAGATGTTTTCAAAAGTATATATTCCAAAATCAAATTCTAAACCTAAATATATCCTTAATGTCAGTATTTTTTTCATATCAGCTAACCATATAAATAAAATACTGTATTGTAGCATAGTGGAAAAAAAGTATCCTCTGCCAATTCATGTATTACATTTATTTGTCTGACTACACAAGGATTGCTATATTTATAATCACCAAAAACATCCTAGGGTCTTTGTTCTTTTTTCTTCAGCCATTTATGGAGACTGGTGGATAGCCATGCTTGCTATGTCTGTGCTTTTGTTCATATTTTCATTGGGGAGAAAAATAGACAAGGAAAAGAATAAAAAGAAATGCATCCTAGCCGTAGCATTTCATGACATTTCTCCATTTGAACATCTGGAAAGCCTAGTATGACAGTGACAACCAAATTGACAAAGCTGCTGATGACATCCACTATCACAAAAAATATAGCACTAAAAGCACCACTTTAATTCTGAAGAACTCAATACAGTAGCTCCCCATTTTGGCCTTGAAGATAGAAGGAGAAGCACATTTATTTTGAAGATGCATTCTGAGTATTGTACATCACACACAGTGGAAAACAACAGTTCCAAAGAAAGGAACATGCATTATAGGAAAAGAGAAGAGAGCAGCTGCAGAACCCACTCTAATTGCAGATCCTGGATGGATTTGATAATCAGATGACTACTCTGCATAAAGTAGAAATAAAATAGCAAGACATTAATTACTCCTATTATTGCTTTTATATGTTGAGATGTGGGACCAAATGCATAAAACATTTGAAGAATAGGATTCTAAAGGAAAATGAAACTTCTGTATTGAGCTAGTCTCAATGGTAAGGAAAACATCACTGGAAGAAATGAGTCATAAATAAAATGCTGAACAATGGCAAAATAAAAGTTATAACTTTACAATATGCTGTCATTTAAAGAAATTGCAAAATGAGGGGTATAAGAATATAATGTTTCAGTTTGTACCAAATGAGAATCATCAGCCTTAGTCTGTTCAGGCTGCTGTGACAAAATGCCACAAATTAGTAATTTATAAATGAAAGGAATTAGATTTCTCCCAGTTTTAGAACTTGGAAGATCACATTGCCAATATGTGTAACTGCTTGTGAGTTTCTCTTTCTCTGGTTCAGATGCAATACTTTTATATGACATCCTTAAAAGGTGGTACCCCTAAAGGTGGCTCTAAGGGATTTGTTATCTCTTTTCTTGCAGCTGCCATAATGATGGAAATTAGACATCACAAATGTGTATCACACACTCTGCAGTTGAAACAAACCCCAAACTTATCTGAGATTTCTTCTATGAAATATGGCACTGATTTACACGAAGTCTCCACCCATATGACCTACTCACCTCACTTTGTATCACAATTCCGCTAGTGTTTTTTTTATTTATTATATACCACCATGAGAAATGTCATTGCAAAACTACTCATGATAAGAATTCAGTCACACAGTGTTCAAGCACCCATCACTCCACCAGTGCACATTTCCCACCACCAATGTCCGCTGATTCTTTCCCCCTTCCCCCAACATGCCTCTATAGCAGAGTCTTTATCATTTCTCTCTGTCTCTTTCTCTCTCTCACTCTCTCTCTCTCTTTCTCTCCCCCTTCTCTCCTCTCTTACACATTGTGGCTTGCAGTACATATTTTATGTATTGCAGTACATACTTGCAGTACACATATATATATATATATATATTGCTTTGCCTACAATGCCTACATTCAATGTTCAGTATTACCATTTACAACAGTTATTAGCACACTGATCCCTTCTCTATCTTACCTAACCTATGATTCCTCTCACTTGCAGTAGAACCGGCAAGTCCTCCTGTACAAAATGAGTGCAATAATTCAATATATGTCCTTTCCCTTCTTATTTCACTCAACATCATGCTCTCCATGTCACCCATTTATAGTCAAATTTCATCACTTCATTTTTCCTATCAGCTGCATAGTTTTCCATTGTGTAGATGTGCCACGGTTTTTTATCAAGTCATCTGTTCTTGGGCACTCAAGTTATTTCCAGATTCTGGCTATTGTGAATAGTGCTTTGATGAAAATAGAAGTATAGATGGTGTTTCTGCTGTGTGTTTTTGGACTGCCAAAGTATATTCCCATGAGTGATAATTTGGATCAAATGGGAGCTCAATTTCTAATGTTTGGGGAATGTCCATATTGATTTTCAAAAAGGCTGCACAAGTCAACATTCCCACCAACAATATATGAGAATCCCTTTATCCCCAAATCCGAGCCAGCACTGGTTGTTCTTGCTCTTCTGGATATGTTACAGTCTTTGTGGTGTGAGTTGATATCTCATTGTTGTTTTGATTTGCATCTCTCTGACGATTCCTGATGATGAGCATTTTTTCATATGCCTTTTGGCCATTAGAATTTCTTCTTTGATGAAGTGTAAATGGTGTTCTTGTGAAGTTGTTTCAAGGAAGGCACAAACATTCTGACTATGGCATAGTTAGACAGTTTAGCTAATTGGAGAAATGTACAAAGCTTTTTGATAATATCACTCAAAAATTATCATCTGTACACCAGTAAGTTTTGGATTAACTCCATGGTATGTGTTTGGAATTTGGGGAGCTGTTATTCTGCAACCAGAAAATGAAATTAATTAATACTAGAACATGTTCTTTATTATAATAAGAATAAAAAACTTAAGCTAATGACTTTTCTGGAATCATTTCATTAAAAGTGGGCATAATGTGTACAGGAGGGTTTCCAGGAAGTTCTAGAGATTTTAATTAAATCAGTGACTCTTATTTTTTTCTATAAAATCTGAATGTAGAAGTAATTTTTAAATGTTATGAAGCAAAAATCATCACCACTAATACAATTACAATAAACTGCGATGCTTTTCTGACAATAGGATTTGGGAGATTGTATTATATTATTCTTTGAAAGAAATAAACTTTTGGGGTCAGAGAGCTCATACAGTGGCTATGCAGAGCCCGGAGTAACCATTGGAGATCACTGGGAATCAAGAACAAGGAGTAACTATTGGAAATCACTGGGTGTGGACTCAAAGCAAAAACATGCAAAAGAGATGTTTTTATATAAACCATCACTTCACTTGTATCACTTGTCTTCCAGTTGTTCATCAATTTGCTCCAGCTGGTACCAGTAACATCACCATACGTCCTATTGCAAGCAAGTGTAGCCCAAGGGCATATGCTCACTCCAGGAATAGGAAGAGCCTCAAACCATTCCTTCAGGTCTTGGAAATGAGGTTCTTAATTGTTACTGGTTTTTGGCATATCAAATAATACGCTGGTAGCTTGCCAGGCTCTACCTTGTAGGTGGTATACTCTCAGTAGGAGGCTCTCATCTTGAGGATTTACTGATGAAACTCAAAGGGGAAAGGATCAGGGTTTCTCTTGGGTGGATTTCTGAGGAGCTGTGGAGTTTTGATGTTGAGAATGACTGACCTCATGTTGTGGGGGTTCCTTTGGCTTCTTGCTAGGCTCCCTGGGATGACGGGCCACAGCTAGAACAACTGTATACTGTGTATAAATGTGAAATGTTAGGAACTTTTTCTAACATCCAGTACTACTGTCTAGGACTGTCACATGGCCGCAGAGCAGCCACGTGCTGACAGAGCTGTGGGTCTGGTGTATCTCTCTTCCAGGGTTGCTGGAATGGGGGTGGAGAAATGGGAGGAGGAGCCCAAATCCCTGCTCCAAGTCCGGCAAGCGTGGCCTCTCCCCTGTACATGTGAGCAAACCCTTGGAGTTATGTTGGACTCAGCCATAATCAGTGGTATCTAATTGAAACAATTAATGGTGTTTTCATATCTATAAAAACCTTGAAATACCTGAGTCCAGTTCTTTGCCCTGTATCATAAGAATCACTTCTTAAACCATTCTAGACATTTGACTTTGAGCTAGAACAAATTTATCATCAGTTCCAGTATAGTTCTCATAGGAATTTATGATTTTCAGAAGAAAATTTCATTTCCAGAATGAATTCAATAGATACTTGACTCATCCAAATTTATCTTTTTGAGAATAGACGCAATTCAACCTTGAATTCCAGTATTACAATGACTAATACATATTGTTACTCTTCTATATATAGCTAACAGTTGTTTTCTAAGTCTTGATATGACAGGTCTTGAAGAATTTATTTTATTTTCAGTTATATAATTAAAACATTGAATGAAGGGCTGGGAGATGGCTCAGAAGGCTTGAGCACATGCTTTGCTTTTGGACATCAGAGTTTTATCCTTGGCATTGCATAATACCCCAGAAAATGCCGCATGTGGCCCCAAAAGAGCAAGAAGAAATTAAATGTGTTTGGCACAGTAGAGATACTGTAGTGTACAGGGCATTTACCTTGTATATGGCTGACCCCTGTTTAATCCTTAGCACCATATATGGTACCATGATCCCTGCCAGAGTAGTCCCTGCACACAGCCAGGTATGGCACAAAGACTAAAAGGTAAACGGTTGCATAGGAAAATAATGACATTTACCATACATTTTTCTGATAAAATATAATAGTAAACATGTGACGTGATATTATATTTTAATTTATAAATATTTAAGTATAAATATGGATAATATCTATATTCCTTTGAGTCTTACTCTGTAGCTAGAAGAGATGTGCAATGGCAGATTGTTGGCAACTGATATTCATTTACACACATTCTTGATAGATTCCAGTTTGGGATAATTACACTATTACCAGCTCAGGAAGTAAATATTGACACTGGTCATTGGTTAATGGATAAGTATTGAAACAGTGTATGTCTGAAACCTAATCATGGATAGCTTTGTAATTTCATAATGACTATTTTTAAGTTACTATTGCCAAACCTTAAATCAGAATTATACAACTTTATTTTTATTACAGATATATACATATGACTTGGCATGGCTGTTGTAGAGTTCATCAAGAAGCATTTTCTCTTAAACAGGGCTCCTTGAAATTGTTTTCTATTTATGCCCTAACCCCGCCTATTTTTTAATTAATATTTTATTATACCAACACGAGATATACAATTACAACGTTGTTCATGTTTGGAGTTTTTGGTATTTTTTGTTTTTTTGATCAGAGAAAATTTTCATGCATCCCTGTTTATATAGTTATGCAAAATAGATAAACAGAATATATATATATATATATATATATACATATATATATATACTGATAGTAAATTTAAATTTTTAGTTAATTAGCTATACGTTTGAAAGTTACTTATAACTGAATTTTAGGCATGTAATATTCCAACTTATATCCCACCCTAGTGTCCAGTTTCCTTCTCCAGTGTTTCCATGTTCTTTCTCATGCCCATCTCCCTTCTATCTGGCTCCCTTGTCAAGGACATTTTAATGGCTGGTGATTGTAGTTTGGATCTCATGTTTTCAGTGATGTTGCCTCCATGCTTTGGATAAGTAGTTCTAAGACCCCCTGCCCCCCATATTACGGCTTTTAAATAAAGGAAGAGGAGGGGGATTGTGGCTCCCCCTTCAGGGGGTCCCATGGCCCCAGGCTCAAGGGATCCCTTGTGGATTTCATAGTCCTAACAGTACTTGGGGGGCCAGGGGTGACCACGGCAGCAGATGCCAGGACCTAGCTGGTTCCACAGCAGTACTCACAGTCTGTTAGAGCTCCCGCCCTCTTAAAGGCCAAAGTTCCCCTGATCCATCAATAGAAAAAACAAGGCCAGAGTTTCCTGAGGGTTACATTTAATAAGTCTTCTGTACTTGTTACTTTTTGCTTCAACTCTCTGCTCCCTGCAGAAACTTTCCTCCAGGGACTTTTGGCTCTCTCCCTACAGGTTCTGCATGATACTCTCCTCCGGGCTTCTGTGCAGGATCCTCTCTTCAGGACCCCTCTCTTCCGCATGTCTGTTGCAGTTTTTATTACACCACCATTAGATATACAATTACAAATATGTTCATATTTGGGTTTTGTTTTTTATTACACCACCATTAGATATACAATTACAAAGATGTTCATACTTGGGTTTCAGTCATACAGTGTTCCAGCACCAATCCCTCCACCAGCGCACATTTCCCACCACTAACTTACTAATGTCCCCTGGACACCCCCTCCCCCAACCTGCATCTCCTCTCTCTCTCTCTCTCTCTCTCTCTCTCTCTCTCTCTCTCTCTCTCTCTCTCCTGCCCTTACACACTATGACTTGCAATACATATATGTTATTTATATCTCTTTGCTTACTTTCAATCTCACATACACAAAAGATATTATCATTCTAGGCTGGTATTATCATTTACAACAATTATTAGTACAGTGTTCTAGGCTGATATTATCATTTACAACAATTATTAGTACACTGTTCCCTTCTCTGTCTTATCTAACATATGATTCCCACACATTTGCAGTTAGTTCCACCCACTGATAAGACCTCCTGATCCATGTTTTGTCTGGCCTTGGATATTGATATCATGCTATTTTTTTATATCCCTCAAATAAATGCAGTCATTCTGTATCTGTCCTTTACCTGCTGCTTAATTTCACTTAGCATGATCTTCTCCATGTCCATCCATTTATAGGCAAATTTCATGATTTCGTTTTTCCTAACAGCTGTATTCCACTGTGTAGATGTTACCAGTTTCTTTATCCGGTCGTCTGTCCTCAGGCATCTGCTTGTTTCCAGATTCTAGCTATTGTAAATAGTGCTGCTATGAACATAAAAGTATAGATGCTGTTTATGCTGTGTGTTTTTGGCCTCCCAGGTGTATATTCCCAGGAGTGGCATTTCTGGATCAAATGGGAGCTCAGTTTCTATTCTTTGGAGGAATATCCATATTGTTTTCCAAAAAGGCTGTACCAGTCGAAATTCCCACCAACAATGGATGATAGTCCCTTTCTCCCTGCATCCACGCCAGCCCTGGTTTTTCTTTCTTTTTTGAGTATGCACTAGTCTTTGTGGTGGGAGATGATATATCATTTCTGCTTTGATTTGTATCTGTCTGATGATTATTGATGAGTATTTTTTCATATGCCTTTTGGCCATTCAAATGTCTTCCTTGACGAAGTTTCTGTTCATTTCTTCTCTCCATGTTTTTGATGGGGTTGACTGTTTTTTTCTTGTAAAGTTCTGCCATTGCCTAATATATCCTGGATATTAACTCTTATCTGATGGGTATTAGATGAATATTCTTTTCCACTCTATGGACTGTCTTTGTCTCATGGTCACCATTTCTTTTGAGGTGAAGAAGCTTTTTAGTTTCATATGGAATGGTTTGAGGCTCTTCATATTCCTGAATCAACCAAATGCCATTGGACTACATTGGCTCGTGATAGGGTCCAATGGAAATGTTACTGGCGCCCGCTCGAGCAAATCGATGAATAACGGGATCCAAATGATCAAGTGATAGTCCCATATGTTTATCTTTACTTCCAATTGATTTGTTAGTGGTGATTTATAATTGAAGATGCCTTCAGCTTCAATGTCACAGAGGGTTTTTCCTTTATTTTCTTCCATGTACTTTATGGATTCGGTCTGATTTTGAGATTTTTATTCCATTTTGATCTGATTTTTTGTGTATCATGTTAGACAGAGGTCCAAATTCTTTTACATGTAGCTGCCCAGTTTTCCCAGCCCTGCACGTTTTTGTTCAGGGTTTCTCCTTTCAGTTCCTGTCCCAGAACCTCTCGCTTTTCATGATGTCTTTTCTTAGGTTCTTTCTTTCTGTTCAGGGTTTTTTCTCTTCCGGCCTTTTTTTCTCTTTTGTTTTTCTATCTATCTAATTCTATAAATCTGTTTCCCTGTTTCACCTTTCTGGCTTGTTGCCTCTGTTTCTCGGTTATTCTTTGTCCTAATCTATTTCTTTGTTTCTCTGCTGTTTCGTCCTGTTGCTATGCTGCCCTGTTGCCCTGTAGCCTTGGTGCTAGTCCTCAGGCTCAGGAATCAGGCCTTGTGGATATGGTGCTGGCCCTGTTACTTCCCCAGAGTTTTGAGATATGTGTTCACATTAGTGATTTGGGCTTTTTCTTCTTTCTAAATGTAGACTTGGATTGCTCTAGAGTTCTCTCTTAATATAGCTTTTGCTGTGTTCCATGGATTCAGATAGTTTGTATCTTCATTCTCATTAGTTTCAAGCAAACCCATCATTTCTTCCTTGTTTTCCTCTTTGATTCAGTTTTTGTATTAACAGTGTTTTATTTAGGTTCCAAGTGCTATAATGGTTCACCATCTTATTTTTGTTATTAAGTTCCACTTTCATTACACTGTGGTATGAATGGTACTCTGTACAATCCCTCTGTTTGTAAACTTAAACTTGCACACATATATTCTTATGTTGTTTTCCTTGGTCATGAGGGGTTTCTTGTCTGACTGCTTTATGTGATCTATTTTGATTATGGTCTGTCTTGATGTTTTTAGAGTATTTTGTATGGTAACTCTTTAGGACATTTTAAATCTGTGCAATTGCCTCTCTCCAGGATTGGGAAAGTTCTAGTTTATTATTTCTTTCACAGTTGTTCTCCTGCATTATCCTCTTCCTCCCATCATAGTATTCTGATAATTCAAATATTATTCTTTTTGCTATTATCAGTCAAGAATATTAATTCCCTTCAATTTATGTACTTATGTACTTCTTTTCTTTTCCACTTTATTGCTTATGGCTAATATTTTATCTTTAGTATCTGATAAATTTCTCTACATGCTGAATTCTATTGCAATTCATTTGAATGGATACTTGATACCCTGTTTCAGTTCATCCTCCAGCTTGTTGATTTTTTCTCTTAGTGATTGCTTAATTTCTATCACCTTTGCTATATGGAGTATTGATTTTAGGGCCTCTTTGATGAGGCTTGAGGCTTTATTTGAGCTAGATGGTTTTCCTAGACTTCCTTTCTCCTCTGCCAGTGCAGGTGAATTTGTCTTTAAAGATTTGTCGGTGCTGTGACTTTAGCATAAGTTTTTCCAGTTATCTATAATCTGATCTGATTTATTATTTTTCAGTAAAGTGTTACTATTTATAATCTGTCATTATAGGAATTTCAGTAGTCTTAAGATGTCATTTTAGTGGTGCTGAATATGACATTTCTACCATCTACGTACCAGAATAATTATATTCAATGACAATTATCAGGGCTTTCAATCCCGTATACTTAGTGTATTTAAATGAGTAGAGTTGTTATGTATATGGGTTTGAATCAGAGGTCCGGGTGGCAGGGGCTTTTCTTATCTGCAGAAATTGAGGAAGAGCTGATGGCTGAGGACTGATATAGTGGGAGGAGGACAGAGCCTCTTTATTCACCTACGTGGTGTGAGTGGGTTAGAATTGGGGTTTCCCTGATTCACAGACTTGGGAGGAAAAATGACACAGGGAATGAAGGGGAGTAAATAGTCAAGAGTTTCTTGGCATACCTTACTAAAACTTAGCACTGTATTTTACAACAAAATTTAAGGAATATTCATGACCCCTACACTTAGTTTTATAATTCTGTATGCTTTGAAAACAGCCATTTAGTACCAAGGTATAGGTAAAGTCTTGATGTTCAGCACATCTGTATCCTTTCTTGTTTCTCATATCATTTCTTGAATCTACTTCTGATGCACAACTTTAAAAGAAAACAAGCATAAGAAAAGTTTGCATATTTCAGAAATTTCAGACTTGATATTTTTACTTTCTATATAAGTAACAACTATTATTGACCCCAAATAGTCTTTTGTGTGTAAAGTAAAATCTAATTGGCTTAAACAAGATTTAAAATTAACTGGTTCTCTTGTTTTTCATAGTCAAAAGTATTTCTAACAGAAAGCTGATGGCTTAGTACTGAAGAACATAATTTCCAGCATAAGGAAATGAGATAAAAGGAAAAAGGGTGAATGCTATGAACATATATTTTGACGATGTTTTGATTTCTTGTAAGTTTATTTGAGCACTTTGTGCTTCACTGCAATTACCTGTACAGATTTTTTCAGTCAAGAGCCCAGAGATAGAACATTTTGCAGTTGCCATGAAACCAACGTCTATTTATATGGGGGAGCTCTTAAAGAATATAACAGTATTTCTGAGGCGGACTGATAGAAGGCCACATTTGCTTATTACTGCAGAGCTCATTGATAGCAAGAAACTGGGGAGGGAGACCATCTCTGGGTTTGTGAAATATTATGGCAGAGGTTTCCGTAATTCAGACAGGCTCTTCAGGATACTTATACATTTAAAGTCGGGTAAGAAGAGTTGAGCATTGGCTCCACTCAACTGATAGATTTGCAGTATTTGTTTCCAGAGTTAGTTATTGGTCACTTGTCACTTGTCTTCCCGTTGTTCATTGATTTGCTCGAGCGAAACCAGTAACATCTCCATTCGTTGGGAATGAGGTCCATTATTGTTACTGTTTTTGGCATATCAAATACACCATGGGTAGCTTGCCAGGCTCTGCCATGGCTCTGTGTTCATCCTAAACTAGGATTGTGGTCATGCCAATCCTAGCTATTGGTAGGCTTAGAATAATTAAGACCAAGGTATTATAGAAAACACAGTAGCTAGGATAGGATAGAGAATTCCAAGAAGCATGGAATAAGCATATAAAGTATATAAAGAAACAAACTACATAGCTAGGATAGGATAGAGGATTTCAAAAAGCAGATGATGGTTCTGTACTGTAGGTTGATATTGTAATTTTAGTTTGTTTCTTTTCTTTCTTTTTTTTTGCGGGGTGGGGGTGTAGAAGGGTTCATCCAACTATTCTCAGAGGATACTCTTTGCTCTGCACTCAAGAATTACTCCTGGGCATGCTTGGGCAATTGTGGGGGGCTCAGTGGGGTTTCCTACAGATATTGGGATTTGACAGGGCCCCAGGCCTCACTTGGGGCCAGTGACCACTATTCCCCTCAGCTGATAGTCAAAGGAACAAGACAACAGGCTCTTGAAAATCTGAAGCTCTCTCCTTTCAATCTCTCCTCACTCCACTTCACTCCTCACTCACTCCTTTTCAAGTAGTCTGCTAGTTATATAGCTTAAATGGTTAGGCAATGGGAGTTACAAGAGTTAATGGGCTTTGATCTTGAAACAGTGAGGAGTCATTGGCCCCTCCTTTCCAGGGAAAACTATCAGGGGATACTAATAGAAATGTATTCTGCCTTGGGGCTATAGCCCTACCAGGGCAAAGACAGAATCCAGGCCTGTTGTTTCTCCTTTTTTTTTGCTAGTAAACAATCACCTTAATATTTCTAGTCATTTTATATCAACACATTAAGAGATACAGACATTTATCTACCCAGAAAATTAAATTTACAGGGTGGCTATTCCTGGGGACACCTCGATATATATTCCAGACCACAGTCTTTTGGCCAGGTAGGTGTTTTCCTAATCCCAACAGGGTCCTTAATCAGTTGTTTGTCTTTGGGTTGGACACAGTTTGTTCCATGACTGTGCTCTTAGTTTAATGTATTTCTCATGACATTTAGTTCATCCCATGTCAGGGTAGTTACTCATGGCTTCAGTTGGGTGCATCCAGTCCTGTGATGGAACCCTTTTTGGAGTGTAAGAAACTATACTCAGTCTAAGGACCACTGAGGTTTTAAGTTAGGAAATATGACAGATGCCCAGAAGTAAATATTTCAGGTTTAATTAACTTCTAGATTACAAATCCATAGCCTTAGCTATCTTCCTCTGACTATACAAAAGGACATTCTTCCAACACAAGAGCATGCAAACGGAACACAGGAAAGAGAAAAGCAACATTTTCAAGCCACTGCACCTGGTTATGAAATTGACATGTATTGAGTAAGAGACAGAGGGCTGTGAACAAAAGGTAACCAAGAGGGGACCTTATGGGATTCGGGGAATTGTACTAAGATTCTTGTGATCAAGCTCAGGTTTGGTACTGTGTAAGGCAGGCATACCATCTACTAAAGTAATCCCCGCCAGTGATTATAGTATATTTTTGGAGCATCTTATTACCAGATCATCTTTGATTTATTTTTTTTTATAACACACCTGGTTGTGCTCAGGACTTACTTCTGGCACTGCACTCAGGTGTTCACCTGGGTCAGCAGTGTGTAGGTCAGGCAACCTACCTGCCATACTGTCCCCTCTGGGTGCCCAACAATGATTGTTAAACAATAGAGTCTAGGTTTTTGAGAGTGGATGATAGCATGTTTACCCTGGAGAAGGGTGCTGGAGTGCTATCCAAGACTACTAGGCCATTTTTTTTTATAAATTAGATGGTAGAACTAATCAGTTTGCAAACCACTGCTCTAGATGGTAGAAGAATCTGGGAATATCTAGGCACAATGTTAAATCTCAGATGCCCTCCTTCACTTTAAAGTATATTCAACCTCAAAGAATCAGAACAATCTATCTATGAAGAGATAAACCCCAAAGAGTCAGAAAAATCTCTCCATAAAGCAGTTGATGCTTGTTGACATTATTATTGTGTATGTGTATTTGCATAAAATTGCATCACTTTATTTTTTTGTGATTGCTGAGGTGCCCTTGAAACAGTTTTCTGAATTATCTTATAGTCTGAAATATGCTGTTGATTAGTACATGAGAAATTATTTTTCCTTTTTACTAAGTGAAACAAAAACTGAGCATATTGGATCAGAATGTTCATTTATCTTTTAATCATTGCAATAGGAACTACCGAAATAATAACTGATATTAATAGAAAAGGCATATTAATGAGATTTATTAACTAAATGAAAACCACTGGTTGTGTTTTCCTACGTAAAAATCCTTCATGGTGAAGAATTTCTTAAAGAGCATAAAAATAAAATTAAAATAAGTATTTGAACATACTTGTTCCTGTACTCGCATCTTGAATTATACTAATGATACTGTGTAGAGAATTGATATTCTAAGTAGGGAATTGATATTCTTTGATTTTTACTGTGACAGAAGATTGAATTTTACCCTGAAGCTCAGTATTATTTTCTGCCATGTGTTAATTTCTTGCTTGAATGCCCTATTTACCTTCATTTAGTCTATGCAGGTGCAATGTGAACAGTACTTATTACTGATATTTTTGTTGGCCAAAGCTGAAGGACAGATCAGGGTCTTGCATAGCTCTAGGGTTTTATGATTAGGAAAGCAGTTTTGAGGTGAGGTCATTATGGAAGAATACTGATTTCTTAAATATAATTCTATGAGCCATGATTCAAATTAATCTTCCTCAATAGCTTTGGAATAGTTGCTGACTTGTTTTGGGGCCCCACTTTTTAAATGTAATTAATTTTAGTTGCAGTTGAATTAATTTATGTAGAAGAGTTTATTTATAAAATAATTCAGTTAAACATTCCTATAAAATCATTGTTAGATTTTTTTCGCTATGTTTGTTTGTTCAAAGTATTTGAAAAGACTTTCAAAGACTTTCAACAAACAAACATAGCAAAGAAAATCTAACAATGATTTTAGACAGACATGGGGCAGAGCTGCTACTGGCTCTCACTCGTGCCCAGCCGCTCATGAGGTACCCGGGAGGGATGGCAGGTTCTAGCCCTGGCCCGCCCACCAGCAGAGCCTCACAACAAGCCAGACGACCCCCCACTCCATGAGGACCTCCATTTTCCACATCTGGACTTCATCCTCATCAGAACTCCACCCAGCAGACCAGCCTATCACAGGCCAGCTCGCGCCGCTTGCAGCCACGAGGTTCATCAATAAATGCTGGATTTTGAGGTGACTACAAGAGTATGCTACCTGCACGGCAGAGCCTGACAAGCTACCCATGTCGTATTTGATATGCCAGATACCAGTAACATTTATAGACCTCATTCCCATGACCTGATGGAATGGTTTGAGGCTCTTTATGTTCCTGGAGCAAGCAGGTTCCCTTGGGCTCTACTTGCATGAGACAGGACATATGGAGATGTTACTGGTGCCCGCTCAAGCAAATCGAAGATGAACGGGAAGACAGTGATACAGTGATGTTTGTTTGTTGTAAGATGTTTTTTTGTTTTGTGTTTTAAAGAGTCAGGTTATTACTTGTTATTCAATTCCACATGTATTGCAAAATTCATGGCTTTAAATTTACAGTGTGATTTGCTTTAATTCAAATGCATTACTTTGGTAGTTTTAATAATTACATGTTTGCATCAAGGATAGTTGAAAATAAATATGGTTGACAATCTATTATAATATAGCCTCTGGACACATAAAAGCCTATAGTTGCATCTGAGACAAAATTAATATATCCAGTATATTTAGATCTTTCTAAGGTGCTTATAACTATTAAAATATCTATTATTTTTTATTCAAAATACTTTTAATTTATTAGGACAGATATGTGACATTACATAGTCAATTGGTTTAAAAATATTCATATTTGGGGGCTGGAGCGATAGCCCAGCGGGTGAGCGTTGCCTTGCTGCGGCTGGCCTGTGCCGGCCGGGTTCGATCCCCGGTATCCCATATGGTCCCCCGAGCACCGCCAGGGAGTAGTTCCTGAGTGCAGAGCCAGGAGTAACCCCCTGAGCATAGCCGGGTGTGACCCAAAAAGCAAAAAAAAAAAAAAAAATTCATATTTGTTTTGAATTCCTTGGAGATATATATTGGTGCAAAGATATAAGAAAATTATCTTTATGAATTCTTGTGTTTCTCTTCTGGTAATTATTTACTTATTCCATTGTGGAATGGAGGCATTCCTTGGATTAGGCATTTTTATTTATTTATTTATTTTTTTGTTTGTTTGTTTGCTTGTTTTTGCTTTTGTGGGTCACACCTGGCAAATGCTCAGGGGATTCTCCTGGCTCTGCACTCAGAAATCACTCCTGGCAGTGCTTGGGGGACCATATGGGATGCCGGGATCGAATCCAGGCCGGCATGGGCTGGCCACATGCAAGGCAAACACCCTACCGCTGGGCTATCTCTCCGGCCCCTACTTATTTAAAACATTTTATTATTTTTGAGACAGAATAGTTACTTCCTGTTAATTTTACTGTTTTAACATTTAGAATTACTGCACTTCCACTACTACCAAAATTTGAAAGATACTACAATTGTCCTTTTCTCAATTCTAGTTTACTACTTCAACTTAGTATTTTTCTTTTTTTGCTCATCTCTGTTGAGATATATTTAACATATAAAGCTGTGCATGTCTGAGGCATACACATGTGTATTTTTTCACAAAGTTACAAATTCTTTCATTTAAGATATTCATCTTTAGGGATGGGGAGGGAGCTCAAAGGGTTAGAGCACATGTTTTTTTCATTCATAGTGCCAGATTCAACCCTCTGCTTGGCATGGTCCCTCAAACATTACTATAATTAACCCCTAAACACGATGCCAGGCTAAGGCCCTAGCACAGCTGGTAATGAACAAAATGCAAAACAACTGTTTTATGGCATCATTGACTAAAATCACTATGATGTATGTTATATGCCCAGAACTTGTTTATCTTTTAAATATGTACCTTCAGTCGATACCCCATTTTCCTTAACCACATTGATCATGTTAAGCCCATGTTGATCACCACTATATATTTTCCTGATTTTTGGATATTTTTAATACATGTAGAAATGACATGATTCAGCACTGCAATTATGGTTTGTTAAAGTTGTCGTAACCTCCTGCATTCTCATGGATGAATGACATCCTGTTCTATGTACAACTTCTTTATTCATTTATCATTTCCAGGGAATTTAAATTGTTTTTTGTAGCAAGGCTATTGAAATAAGGTTTAAATAAAATTATAGATAACTTTATAAGGTCATTATTTTAATCTTTTGGATACATTTTGTGCTCATGTCTTGATTGCTTTTCTAAACAGCATCAGATTTTAGTTTGCAAATTGCAAATGAAACCAATATATTGGGAGTTTGGAAATATCATAGGAAAATACATGAAATATATGAGATAATAGAAATTGCACTAAAATCATTAGTTTTTATATGAAGAATTATTATGAATTTATCACCTGTTAATTGTAAATTGAACTTTAATGTGTGTCAGCATTATGGATTAGTCCATTGTCCCAGGTATGCAGCTCAATTAAGTAACAGAATGAACACCGATATTCTTGACAGAGGTCAGATCACATTAACTTTGCAATAATAATTTTATATATTAATCAGATGCTTAATAATGTAACAGCATTTAGGAAATAAAACAAATAAACATTGTTGACAAGGTCGTGCTATAGGACCTCACAGAATTTAAGTACTTACCTATCAAACATCTTTGAGTGATTCCTTAGGTAAATATGTGTAGGCTCTAATTAATTCCAAAGGGATTCTGTGAAGTCATGTTATAGTCTTTTGGGATAACACCATTCTTCAAGATTTGCCAGACTTAATGAAAAATACAAAGGTGCCAGCTGTTTCTTCTATTCTGAACCTTGTACCTTATTTTTTAATTACAGGATACCTTTCTCTCATCTTTTTGATGAGAAAGCAGATTATCACTTTATCATAAACTATTACCTACGGTTAACTCCCAGTCTTATAATATGTAAAATTAAGTCTTCCAGCTGATAGATCCTTTAGGTGTTTAGTGATATTATAAGATTCTCCAGTAGAACCTGGAAAGCTACCTGTGTTGTATTTGATATGCCATATACCACTAACAATTGTAGACCTCATTCTCATGACTTGATGGAATGGTTTGAGTCTCTTTATGATCCTGGAGCAAGCAGATGCCCTTGGGCTACACCTAGCATGTGACAGGACGTGTGGAGATGTTACTGGTGCACGCTCGAGCAAATCGATGATCAACGGGAAGACAAGTGATACAAGCGATAAGATCTCATCATAGCTCCTGAATATATTGTAGACCATCTAAGTTCTCAAAGTGAGCTTAAAACTTCATCCTTGAGTCCCTGTTCCTCCTTCTCTTGATAATAGTTCCATCTCTCCAGTGTTGCCTTATGCTTTTGCTATCTCATGGAGCATCTAGCACAGAAAGCTTTCTAAAATTGTACCCATATTTTCCTAAAATAAAGTTTCCTAAAATTGTACCCAAAACCTTACTGTGGATCCCTCCTTAAAGCTAATAGAAATTTATAGCTCAGTCTATGTCCAACTTTTATTAATACCTCATAAAGAAATATAACCTGGCCTTCTCTTTATCTAATCAAAAATAGCTTCATGATAATTTGAGACTGGAGAAATTAGTCTGCTTAATAAGAGAATTTGCTTTCCTTAATAGAGATATAGAAAAACTGAATTAATTTATTGGACGCATTGTTTATTCAGCTATAATGCACTGAAAGACAGTGTCGTGGGATTATTTCCTATTCATTTGTGTCTTTAAAACTCATTTATTGAAGAATATGAGGTTATATTTCTAGATTTTTATAACATTTTTCTTTGCCATACTGGAGTTAGTCATTCTTAAATTTTTGTTACTATATCTCAGTCAAATATGTGCCAGAAGCACCTACACATTTATATTGTACATATGTGTATGTGTCTGTGTACATATATATATATATAAAATTTATGTGACAATTCAAGTTTTATATGCCCTAAGTTTTTTTGTATTTTCACAGTTATAAGGAAGGGAAAGATATTTGTAGTCCATAAATTAAAGTTATTAATGCTTAAGATGATAAAGGATTCTAAATTTAGTATTTAATTTATTGCTCACTTATTTTGTCCTAGAAATGCTAATATTTGAGAAAGCATTTACAGCATGTTCTCCCTCAAATATGTGTGCAGGTACTTGGAAATTTTGACTTCAAATCAAATGGCATATAATAAACTCAAAAATAATTGATCTGTAGGCTAATTTACATAATAAACCAGATTTAAGTTCCTATAGCATATTTTGTTCACAAGAATTCCAAACTTCCAAAGATCTAAAATAATTCGTATTAAACAATACTTATGCCCAGTTTTCTTTTTCCATGCCTCTTATTCCAGATTAATTTACCAGATGATTTGAAATACATTTTTGTAGCTTAGGATACAAAGTGGGAAATCACACTGGGCAAAACAAGGGAATTTACCCTTATTTCACAGAGAGAACTCACATAAAACCATATTCAGAAGGGAAACTTTTATACACAACAGTTTACCTGGTAGATATATAGTTGCCATATGGAAGGAAACCCATCTAGATGAAGAAATGGTGGCAAACATGGACGAATATCGAGAGCCTGCACATGCAGATCCCTGGCTGTTTATTAATTTTAATGAGCAATATTATACCAAAACACCATAAAACTAAATATTTTAGGATATGCTATACTTTGTGAGAATGCTTTCCACTAATGGTTGAAAATACCTTATATATGATATGTATGACTGTGATATTTGTTTTAAATGTTTTATTAATATCCTAAAATTAATACAATTTATAGCTTTTAGTTATCTAGAGTTTGTTGATTCTGGGTTTACTTGGCCCTCTCAGTGATGAAAATTGCCTTAACCATCCCTTTATAGAGGCTTGCATGTATTAGATAATTTATGCCTAATTCTTAGGAAAAGTCCTGGCTTTTTGAGCATTTAACTATTAACACCTCATTCATTTGTTCATTTCAATGTATTTGTGAGTGCTGTAAAAGTTAGAGGTATAGCAGAGTCTAAATCCAAGGTTCTTTGACAAGTGAGTACCTCCCAAATATCTGCATAGCCTTCCTTGTACTATGATCACCACATCTTCGCCAGTAATTGCGCAATTGTGAACATATTCCACTTGGTCGCTGCAGCTGTTTCCCACAGTTTTGTGGGAAGGCTAGCTTGGCAACAGTACAACTTTCTCTTCACTTGGTGGATGCTGTCTTGGTATCTGAAATTCACTCACTTCCCTCTTGCATCCTTGTATTTCAGCAAGAAACCATTATGACTTGTTGACATAAGCTATATTGGCAAGCAAACGATTTCTACACATCGACTGATTCTCAGAGATAATTAATTTTGACAAACTAAAACTTTTAATCACATATAATTTAAGTGAGAGGAAACCTCATTTAGAACACTTAACCCTGATTCCTGTTGGGTAAGTCATAAAGAAATCCACAGTGGCTGACTGAGCCTTCAGCACAATTTCACCCCTAAATTATTAGACTGCAATTTATGGTAACATCTGTCTCTGATACATATCATTTCCTTAAATGGCATATTTTCCTTATGTCAATATCAAGTTCATTCAATCTTTGTTATGGAATTTGAGAATATGTATAATTAGTAACAGTTATTTTAGCTCTGTAACCACCTGCATAGTTTATTTGCATAATAGAAAGAAAGGTTTATTATTTGCTGAAAAACAGTGCTGCTATATTTTGGTAAGTTAATGATAAATTTAGATGGTGAATAGAGAATAATAAACCAATTTCCCTGGAATCTTACATTTGCGTAGCCTTTTAAAGATTTAATCCTTATAATTTCAGCACTACCTTCACTAATTTCCCTGTGAAGTAATATTTGTTGTCTGTACTATCTTTCTTTCTTTTTACTTATTTTATGTTTTGGGCCACACATGACAATCCTCAGATTTTAGCCCTGGCTCTGTGCTCAGGGGTTACTTTTAGCAGTGCTCAGAGGAACATGTGCAGGACCAGGTATTTAATTGGGGTACACCATGTGCAAGGCAAGCACATTAATTCTTGTATTATTTTTGTTGCCCTGTATTTTCTTTTCTATGTGTCTGCACAAATGATTATGGAAATGTGTTCAAAAATAATGATATGCACATTTTGAGGTAGATGTGCGTTAAGTGAAATGCATACTTTGATACTCTTTAAAGCTCATTTCACATGTAGCTTCAATGCTCTCAGTGTGTTAATGAAATTATCACAGTGGAAACTTTACAGCATGTTTCCCTTTAAGGAACATAAAGCCTACTTACCATTTTCAGACTATTTGCCAAAAAATTAACTATGTCACATTTTGTCTGTTGCTGTATCATTGACTGTTGTGCAAAGGTAAAACAGCTGAAATTGGTCTACCTGCTAAAATGCTGCAATTTCTAAAGAACCTGTTAACTTCGGTAGAATAAAAGCTGCAAATTCTGCGCTCAAATTGTCTAGGTTTCAAAATTCTCAAGACATCTCTGTTGATAGTCTTTTCTCTTCCCATTCTTTGACATTTGGCGAAGTATAAGTTAAACCAGCTTCCCTGATATCAAGTGTTGATGATATTATGTCTTGGTTGCAAAGTGATCGGTTCATTGCCAACTTTGATAGTACTAGATATTATTACACCATGAAGGATGACCTTTCCTGATGGAGTGTTTACTAAGCAGTTGTATAATTGGTCCCTCCAAGTTTGTCTTCGGGCTCTGATGAACAGCATATAATTTCAGACATTGGAAGTGAACTTCATTTGGATCAGAGTAACTTAGGGGTCAGGACACCTAGAGTATGTAAAAAACACTAAGTGGCTATATAATCAACTTATTATAACCCTCAACTTCAAGGTTAGAGTAGTCTAGCAAATGTTCAGCTAATGTGTATCAAAGTAAAGTGGTTATTATCTATGACCTTGTTAGGTTAAGCCTGAACACATATATCTCACATATATCTGAGAGTTTTTCTGAAAATGCATACTGTGAAAAAAACTTCTGGAGAACATTTTCAATATTTTCAATGTACACTTTTATAAAATTTATTTGTGCTTATTCTGCTAAAAACTTTTCTTTTTCAATTTTATTCTGCTGTATAGAATCAAGAGATTACTTAGATTATGTGATATAGGAACCTTTAATCAGACTCAGTAATGGACTTAATTTATGTATTTAGTATGGTGTAATTCTTTTAGTCACAGCCAGAAAACAACAGGCATGGATGATTAAGACTGTAAGTAATTTTTAATTATTCCTGTCCACCCATTCCCTTCATTCCCCACAACTGCCTCAGCTCGAGAGCCTTCCAGATGAGACTTTGGGCTCATTCTTTGGATGAAGAATATATATCTGCATTATATATCCAGAAACACATACACTGATAAATTATCTTTCTGAATCTATATCTATATATATGTCTATATGATATATATACACACACACACATGCATGCATCTATATCTTTATAGGGAAAGATAAAAGGTACAGACAGAGCCAATAATATAATATCAATTTCATCAACTTTGTATTCTTTTTATTTTTGGACCATACACAATTGTGAATATAGTGTGCTCCTGACTCTGTACTCTGGGGTTACTTTGGGTGATGATTGTGGGTCGGTTTGTGGTGCAAGGGATCAAACCAGTGTCAGTTGGTGCAAAATGCCCTACTTCCTGTACTATCTCTCTGACCCCTATGAATATTTGTAAAACATATCAAATTATTATGTAACTCAGTTGTGGTTCTAAGGGTAAAAGCACATTTAACTAACTCAAGGAGAACTTAAAGGAACATGAGAAGCCCCCTAAGTATAGTTCTATTGTGTAAATGTAAGCACCATTATATCTAATAGTGAGAATGTTTAAATTCTTGTGCTAACTTTCATAATATAGACAATTTTGAGTATAATAAATGCACTGTATTTAATCACTTGTCACTTGTCTTGTCTTCCTGTTGATCATTGATTTGCTCAAGTGGGCACCAGTAACATCTCCATACGTCCTGTCACATGCTAGTGTAGCCCAAGGGCATCTACTAGCTCCAGGAATATAAAGAGCCTCACACCATTCCATCATGTTCCTGAAATGAAGTCTGTAATTTTTCTGGTATTTGGCACTGTATTTAGTAATAAATAAAACTGTTAATTGATAATCAGAATATGTCACTTTTGGATCAGATTCTCAAAATTTAAATATGCATGGCATTTTTATATGAGGTGCCATCCTTTATTTTCCAAATTAAAATAAAGGAAACAGATCAAATCTGCAAACAGAAAAATATAGTTACATAAATCCTGTTAATATTGCTGATTTTTCATTCATAAACCTGATGTAAATATACACACATTTGATTGCTTAATTTGGGAAAAACAGGTGGGTAAAGGATAAAGGAAGTAGAAAGGGGGAAGGAACGGATGCCATTGTTTGGTTCTTATTTATGAATAATAAGTTCCAAGAAACCTTGATTGCAGATATAATAATCTTTCATCCCTGCTTCTCTTCATCCTAGTGTTGACTAATCAGAATCCCAGGGTTTCTTTGTATTAGGCACAATTCCATACAAATAGTTTAATCAGGAAAAAGAAAAAAATCTACACTTCCAATATATTGTTTAACTCAGTGGATCAGGCTCTCTGTCTCTCTCTCTCTCTCTCTCTCTCTCTTTTTTTCTCTCTCTCTCTTGTCCCAGAAGAATGATGAAAACGAATTTAGCCAAAATCTTCTATGGTTGTAGTTTCAATTTTATATTTTTATACATAAATTTAAGGTTATTTTTAATGGTGGAGATATACATCATAACTAAAAAAAGTTATTAGAATATAAAAATGAAGTTGTTCGTAATTGTGCACTACCCAGATTTGAATAAATCATCACCATACTGAATCACTAGCTCTCCTCATTTCAGGCAACATGCAGGAGATAACCTTAGTTTTCTTCAGTTGCAACTGTTGCACTATTGTTTATATAAGAAAACTTCCAAGAAAAGTTCATTAAATAAATGGATTACTTGATGGTATTAATCTATATTTAAATAAATAGATTACTTCAAGCTAAATTTCTCTTCACTTGTATTGAACAAATAAGTTTACTTTGAAAAAGTGAATAAGGAAACTGATTAGAGTTTTACAGTTAGACCTGAGCTACAGTACTCCCTGGGCTCATTAGCAGGAGTAAGCTCTAAGCACTGCGGTGTGGCCAAAAGCACCACTCCCCAAATAAATAAAACAAAAAATAAACCAAAACACACCTTTATAATAAATGACTAAATATCTGATCTTCATGGTTCTTCAAGTCAAATATTCTTACTTTGACGGTATAATTCCTGTCTTTTATTTTGTGAGCATGCTCACAAATATACCTATCTAGCATATGTCAGTTACATACAGAAATGTCTTATGCTAAAATATATTGGAGAAATTATATTCTCAGTATGAAAGTGTTGTTTTTGTGCTTCTCAAAAAAAACAGATTATTTCCCAAAATTATATGAAATAAATACCATAAGACAGGATAGAAATTCAGAATGTATGTATCATATTAAATTTTTGTATTTACAGGATTATTTACAGGATTCTTTTTATTAAAAATATAGTCTTCTCTGATTTTTTAACTCATCAAATAGGATAAAGATACTGGGACAGTTACTTTTGGTTAAACTCTGGAAGAAAAATACAGTAGGTAGTATTTGTAGAACACAATGCATCATGAGACTGGTTATAATTTATGAGCTGAAAGATTGTTGCTAATAGCATGTCTTCCCCTAATTATAACTGTTGTCTTTCCAAACTTTTGTCTGACCCTAAAATGTTACAAGTTTTAGGTTTATCTTTCCAACAGCTGGGAACTAATAGTATAAGTCTTTATAGGGCCTTTTGAATTCTTCTATACCTGTGGTCTAGGAAATTTAAAGAGAGATTTTTCTTGGAAGACATATTTATCTCTCCAGAATAGCATTTCCGAGTGCTCTGCCTGATCTGGTGTAGGGAGGTGATGGTTGTGCTTCAAGTACATATTTTCTTCAGCCATTCCTGAGATGAAGTTGTATATAAGTTCAACTACCATGGTTTGTGTTGGATCCGCACCTGGCTGTGTTGAGGGACTTACTCATGACTTTTTTGGGAGAGGCCACACAGTGGCGGTCAGGGTTATTTCTGGCTCTGATCAGCAGTCAGTGCTTG
This sequence comes from Cryptotis parvus, assembly GCA_021461705.1. NCBI lineage: Eukaryota > Metazoa > Chordata > Mammalia > Eulipotyphla > Soricidae > Cryptotis > Cryptotis parvus. The sequence goes on along the minus strand of JAJIBD010001353.1, from coordinate 354,139 downwards.
CAAGGCTTTGCATACAATAAGGGTGCCCAGGATCAAACCCAGGTCACCTTGCAAGGCAGGCACCCAGACTGCTATACTATCACTCTGGCTCCGATTCCTGACTCATAACGCAGCATTTTGAGTAGATCACCTCTCCACTCTGACTCCTGTTTGTTCTCCACTAGTCCTTTTGCCAGCCCCAGGTATGTGAGAGCTCTATTGATGTGATGGATTTGGATTTCAGCATTGCAAGATGAAACCCCTGTATGGCGAGGGCTCACACTAGATGCCAGGACCTACTACTATAAAATAAGGTTCCTTATACCCAGTTTTTAGATAAGTGCAAGTTCTGAATTCTGTAGTAATAGGAAATGAGTTAAGATCATCTTTGTTCTTTTCAGGAGGTAATAAACTAGGCGATGATTTTGATGTCTTTTGGAGTCAAGACAGAGATTTGTCATCAACTTTATTTCATATCTAAAAAGTGAAACAAAGATTGCCTTAAGTGGCATTAACCATTTTGGCTCTCTTCCAGGCACTGAACTGATGGTGTTAGGGGCACATGTGTGACAGGTGCAAGTAGGGGTTTGTGCGTATCCTTCCGCTCCTTCAGAAACATTGCCTGCAGTTAGAGTTGTTGCTCTCAGGGATGCGAGATGTATCTAGCAAGTGTAAATCTAAAAGTGACATGCTAGTAAAGAAGACGGAGAATCAACAGAGAAATAGATAAATTAAAAATCCATAAACGTACTGAGATCCCTTTTGTGTCTTATTTTCTTTAACAACAATAAAACAACTTAAATCTGTACAGAACATTTTTGTTGAATACTGAAATTATTCTTGATTCATTAAATACTTATTTGAACTATAATCATACTAATTTAAAAGTCATGTACTTATGACTCGAAAGCACTTTAGAAGAAATGTGAACAATCAGATTCCAGTTGCCAGCACAGTTTTCTTGGTATTAATCAGCGTAATGCAGTTCTGTTGTATTTGTCTTCCCTTTCTAAACATTTTTGAAATGCTTAAAAACATGAGGGCATGGGTAAACATAAATCCAAAATATAATTCTTACTATGCCAGCACTGGGTCCATGTTAACTTCCCAGGATATTAATAACATTGGTAAATTGTGAAAAATTTATTATTTTTTGGCTAATGTATTGAGATGATGGTTTGAACTAAAAATGATCACTGCTACTTGCTGTTTGTGGAATGATTATTTTTGGAGGTCAGTGATAGTGACAGATACATTTTTAATGGGGCTACTGGCTCTTCCTGTGCCCAGCTCATGAGGGGTCGGGGAGGCATGGCAGGTTCTAGCCCTGGCCTGCCACCCCAACAGGGCCTCACAATAAGCCAGACGACCCCCCACTCCATGAGGGGCCTCCATTTTCTACATCCGGACTTCCCCCTCGTCAGAACTCCACCCAGCAGACCAGCCTATCACAGCCTGGCTTGCGAGACCACTTGCAGCCGCGACAGTTCATCAATAAATGCTGGATTTTGAGATGACTACAAGAGTATGCTACCCGCATGGTAGTGCCTGGCAAGCTACCCATGTCGTATTTGATATGCCAGATACCAGTAACAATTATAAAACTCATTCCCATGACCTGATGGAATGGTTTGAGGCTCTTTATATTCCTGGAGCAAGCAGGTGCCCTTGGGCTCTACTTGCATGAGACAGGTCATATGGAGATGTTACTGGTGCCTGCTCAAGCAAATCGATGATGAACGGGAAGACAGTGATACAGTGATACATTTTTAATATCTGCATCAAATTTTTATTTTTTTCTACAAGTTCTTAAATATCATATTGTTGTTAATAAGAGTTGTTATTGGGCTTCTGTAGTTAGAGGGAAAATTAATACAGCAAAAGTTTGAGCTTTATTCCAAATTAATTAATACACATAGTGAATATGGTAGTAAACTGTCCTCTTTACCACAACTAGCTTATCAGATGGTTTAATAGCCAATCCCATTCTATATTACCTATCACGTTAATACACATGTGTGATGTTTATGAGCAGTGGTTCAGAAGAGTGAGGTGATTAGGTGATTTGGTATATATATGTATACATGTATATATGAGAGAATATATATATGTATATATATACATATACCTATGTATATACAGTCTTGCAAGCAAGGCAGAATCCCTGAGCACAGAGCCAGGAGTAAGACCTGAGCACCAGCATGTGTGCCCCCAACTGGCCCCAAAGTTCATTTCTTTTGAACAACTTATCCTGTTAAACATTAACTTCATAAATGTATAAATGTCTTTTTAAAGAGACCAATCTCATATTCTCATATATGTATATATGTATGTATATGCGTATATGTTGATGGGAATCAATCTCTGCTGAAGAATGCATTGGCCAACCTACAATTGGAGTGTTATATTTTTCTTTCCCTTACAGTTAAACTGTCTATTTCTATGTTTATACAGTAATTATCAATGCAGTTTGCATTGATCAACATATTCGCATATGCATACACATATACATATATGAGAATATGAGATTGGTCTCTTTAAAAAAGACATTTATACATTTATGAAGTTAATGTTTAACAGGATAAGTTGTTCAAAAGAAATGAACTTTGGGGCCAGTTGGGGGCACATGCTGGTGCTCAGGTCTTACTCCTGGCTCTGTGCTCAGGGATTCCGCCTTGCTTGCAAGATTGTATGCAGTGTTGAGGATATAACTGGGATTGGACATGTGCTTGCCACATGCTGACATACTGTGGCCTTTTTTTATGTCTCTTGACAACACACCAAATAAACTAAATTTGAAACTTTACACCAAACCTTGGACCCGCCTCTGGCCCTAATACTGGGATGGAGCGATAGCCCAGCAGGTAGGGCATTTGCCTTGCATGCGGCCGGCCCATGCTGGCACAGGTTCAACCCCGTTGTCCCATATGGTCCCTGGAGCACCGCCAGGGAGTAATTCCTGAGTGCAGAGCCAGGAGTAACCCCTGAGCATCGCCGGGTGTGACCCAAAAAAGCAACAACAACAAAAAACTCCTAATACCAATTGCATAGGCAAATATTTTATAAAGTTTTGTGAATAAAATATCCATTAGATAAAAATATAAATATATTCACTAGAAAAATTGGAAAGATTAGAATTTATATTTCTGATATAAGATGGGCTGCCAAATAGGGATATTGGTGTAATTTTTGCGTGGATATTGGTGCAGTTTTTGCAGTGGGATAAAAAGACACTGAAGTAGTGTCAATTTTTATCCTTAAAATACCTGCTTGTGCAAACTCATCTCAGCTAAAAAATAATTGGGGAAAAAAGCAGTGGTGAGAAGAGTGAGCAATTAGGTGGTTTGGTTACTGGGTTTGACTCCAAAATAAATCTGACATTATGCAAATTACCTCTTCTCTGAAAGGATAATAAGTTGCTTCAGCATTATAGTTTGATTGTGAGAATTAAATAAATTATTCCTTCTAGAACCTGTAGCAGAGTAAACATTGTACAGCCTGCTACAAGTGAATGATTGGCACATGAAATAAAAGAAAGCAGGTACTCAACATTTCATTTTCTTCTTGTTTACACCTGGCAATGCTTAGGGGGTTACTCCTGGCTTTACACTCAAGAATTACTCCTGGCAATCTTCAGGGCACCACATGGGATGCCAGGGTCTGAACCCCGGATCTACTGCCTTGCAAGCAAATGCCCAACCTGCTATACTCTTGCTCTGGCCCCTAAAGGAAATTTCTTATATGCTAAATTTTAAGTTTCACTCTTAGCTAAATATTTTGCCTATTCTAAGAAAGAACTCAATGTTTTGATTAAATATTTGATATTGTGTTTATTGTATCCAGTATATTTGTTTTCAGATAGGCCAAATATATGACAATGCAAAATTATAATATTATGTGCAAATTATGCAATTTATAATGCATTTGTTTTCTTTGTATAATCAACTTGTATTGTTCACTTATGCTCATTTTATAGTACTGGGATATAATGATATTTTAAACTATTACACAGCCCAAACATTGTGCTGTCTTTGCCTTTATGGCATATGGTTGATCATATCTTTGATTTATTTGAAAAGCGAATTCTTGTTCAGGAACATAATAACCAATTAGAAAATTACTCCTATGGGAAAATGCAAGCTGTTTTATGGTAAGATTTCCAGGAATGCATTGTGGTGTGAAATAAAAATTACCTACATCAATTTTGTTTTATTTATTTGGAGATCATCTCTGCCTTCAAGTTTTACCTTCTTTGTTCTACTAGCCTAAAATTTAGAAACTAATTGTTTCATTGTTCTCATGTAACTACCCATCCATCTCTTGATCTTCCTGCTGCCGTTTATTAGACATCCTCTAGTTTCACTAGATTCAATTAGTGTCAAATTCCAGTTTTATTAACTTTGCTTTATAAGGCTGTATGGATGCCCTTTGATGGCCTTAAGGTAAATCATAATTATCTCTATTCAAGTGTTGAGGAATACTGCTTAAAAGTGGTCTCTGTGATAATTTCATAAATTCCAGCTTATCTCTATATCATGTCTTCAGTTTCCTTATTGTACTACAGGCAGGATCATGGACTATAGAAAAGATGTGTTTAAAGGTTCAAACAGTGGTTAAAAAGTTTAAAAAAAATAATTCTTACAAGAATTTTGATTTTTTCAGACATTTCTCCACAACAGTTCTCGTTAGTATCATGTACTTCTTATCCCTTCTGGAAACTCAGCCTTTCTATTGTTAGAACCATTCCAGTTCACAATGATACCTTAGTAAAATTCTGCATCCATTTCTTACCTAAAAGACATATGTATGTTTTAGGTATTTTTTTCTGAGTTGTTATTATTCCTTTTTGTACGGGCCTTAAACATGTTCCTATTACTGGACTCCTGTCTTTTGGCTAGATGTTATGTTCTTATTTACATTGATTTTCTAGGTGATTATTTCTCTTATACAATTGTATTGAAATTTTAACAATTTCATTTCTTTATTTTTTACTATTAGACAAAAATCCACAACTGTTGATCCGATTCTAGATTATAAATTGATTCTGTAACAAAGCTGCAATATTAAGATCAATAAATATAGAAAATCATTTAAAGGTGAAAATGGTTATAGCTGATCCCCTGGTTGTTAACTCCTTCTCTAAATTCATGTTTGTATGTTTTTTTTTTGTTTGTTTTAAATCTTATTATATAGAACATCTGCAAAGCTTGCACTTCATTCAATATTTAAATTGTAGACATTTTCCTCCTTGGCAGTTTATCAGCATACCCTGATTATTGGGTTCTTTCTTTCTCTCTTTCTCTCTCTCTTTCTTTCTTTCTTTCTTTCTTTCTTTCTTTCTTTCTTTCTTTCTTTCTTTCTTTCTTTCTTTCTTTCTTTCTTTCTTTCTTTCTTTCTTTCTTTCTTTCTTTCTTTCTTTCTTTCTTTCTTTCTTTTCTTTTCTCTCTCTCTCTCTCTCTCTTTCTTTCTTTCTTTCTTTCTTTCTTTCTTTCTTTCTTCTTTTTTCTCTTTTCTTTCTTTGTCACACCCAGCAATGCTCAGGCATTAATTCTGGCTCTTCACTCAGGAATTACTCCTGGTGGTACTCAGGGGACCCTATGGGTTACTGGAGATCGAACCTGGGTCAGCCATGTGCAAGGCAAATAACCTACCAGCTGTACTATCATGCCAGCCCCACTTTGGGGTTTCTTGATGTGATCCTTTCTCAGTTCAGTACTGATTGCCTATGTAATGGAGTTCAGGAATGTTTTAAGCAGAAATGCTGAAATTCAGGACTACAGTATGAACATTTTATTTGATTATCATCAAATGAAGACAGTAAGTTTGTTAATAATGCGTGTCTTTGAATTTGTACAGTAAAATACTTTCACAGGAACCATATTGATGGTAAAGCAACTAGGGTGCTTACTTTGTATGCAGCTGACCTAAATTCGGTCCCCTGCAGACCTGTGTTCCTTGAGCCCACCCAGCCAGGAGTGGTCTCTGATACTGGTGATGGGATTAATGTTGTAAAATTGTATGAATGGAATTTGATCATAAAGACTGTAAAAGTTTGGTTCTATAAATAACGTTAAATTATGGTACCTCAATAAAATTCTTGAAAAAGAAAATGTTCACAGAATTTGAAGATTGAATTTTATTTAGCGGTTAGATTTGTACAGTTTAGTCTTGGATATTATTATATACTACCTGCCATGTTAGGTTCCTAGCTTCCTGATTAAAATCCTCTAAAAAAAGTGTAAAGATTGTACAGATATGTCTTACCCTGCTTGATACTGTCTCCAATTTGATTCCTGACACTCATTATTAATCCCTGAGTATCAGTAGAGGTGATCCCTTACTTAGCACAGCGCCAAGAGCAAACCCTGTGTACAACTTTTTTGTGACCCCCAAAACCAAAAACAGTAACAACAGATAAAACATCCTGTGGCCCAAATGATGGATTTGGATATTTACCTGTGTTCTAAATCACTCAAATCCTGTAATCTAGCCAAAGTAGATTACTTACTTTTCAGAATTCCTCATAGTTTCCATTTAATCATTTTTTTTGTGGTACCTGTGTTTGAGAGTATTCTCTCCCTTCATTAAAATACTTTCTAGCTTTTGAGGCAGATCTAGAAAACCATTTTTGCTCATGATTTGTATATTCCTTATTCTAACCAGATATGAACTCTTCCCTTTTTTAATTCACATCATAATATGTTTTGGCATTGTTTGTTTTATCTATTTTCAAATCTGACTTGTGATAATGGTTTAAAATGAAATTCAAAGTAAATAGAGTCACTCAAACATTCTTTAATGCTGAAATGTTAGCATATTTTATTGAATGATTTTAAGTAGAGGATTGGCTCTTGCTTGCTATCCTACACTGCCACCTACCCTACCTGGTTCTTGACTGTGGCTACCTCTTGGTATTTTTATGTGTGCAGTTACAGACTTATTATTAATTCAGTTCAATTTAATTAAATTTTTCTTTTTATATAACTATAGTTATCTCTAGTATAGTGTTGATTACAGCTACATGGTCTTGGTGGTCTGTGTCTTATACTTAAGATAACCAAACATAAATAAAATGATTATCATCGCTTATTATTTGAGAAGTCAAGTCATAAAGACAGTGATATATCACCTCATATTTGTGAGTATAACATTTATTAAAAAGATCTAAGCAACAAACGCTGGCCAGGGTGTCGAGAAAAGCTAGGCTCATACTCGGTTGGCACAAATAAAAACTAACCCAGCCTCCATGGGAAAAATTAAAGATTTTCCCAAATATTAAATATAAATCTACCACATAATCCATCAATTGCATATCTAGGGGTTTACTCCAAGAATACAAAAACACTAAGTCAAAAGGTATATTCAAATGTTCTCTGTTGTATATTTGCAATAACTAGATTTGGGAATAGCTCAAGGGCCCAGTGACCAACAAAGACGTAAAAAGAAGATACAGAGAGGAAAACTATGTGGTAGTAAGAAAAATGCTTTCTTGCATGTTGTTTTAGCAATATGCATAGAACTGAATTGAATAACAAAAGTCTAAAGGAGGAAGTAAAAAAGTACTAAATATTCTTACTTAATTGGTATTTAGAGAAACCAAGCAAGGGAATAAAGTCAGTCAAAACCAATCATTGGACAGTATATTGATGATACTGAGATAAACCTGCCTTGACTAAGAATTAGGCAAGTGCCCTACTGCTGTACTACTGTTCTAGATCTATCTTCTTTTCTTCCCCTTCTTCCTCCTCTCCTTCCTCTTCTTCCTCTTCCTGTTCTTCTTCCTCCGCCTCCTCTCTGTATTCTCCTGGACACTATGTTTGCAGTATTGGTAAGTACTGAGAAATTATCATGTATTCCTTTTGATTAAAAATTTCTTTTGGAAGCTGGACTCGGAGAATTCTGACTAGAAGAATCTTGGGAATAAAGAATCTCTGATTTTTCTTTTGCCTTTTGTTGAGGGGTCACTTTCAGCAGTGCTCAGGGCTCATTCCTGACTATTGGTGGGATTTAGGGGACCATATGGGATGCTGGGTTCAAACCCAGCATCTTTCCACATTCAACTCTAAGAAGAGAAACACTTGAATTTTAATTTTAACCAAGTCCTTCCATAGCTAGTCTGAGTAGGTATCCTAGGTAACCTGTAAAATCCAGATGCTTATTATTCAAATTCTGCATTACTTTCTGGCCAGGCATATTTTTTTTCTTTCAAAAAAGTTTTTATTTAATATAGAAAAATAAGTGGCAACTGTTTTTATTTTAATGTAGAAAAAGTGGCAACTATTGATACAGTTGTAGGATTAAAATTGATTAGATAGGGGCTGGAGAGATAGCCCAGTGGGTAGGGTGTTTGCCTTGCACACGGCCGGCACATGCCGGCCCCGGTTTGATCCCTGCCATCCCATATGGTCCCCCGAGCACCACCAGGAGTAATTCCTGAGTGCAGAGCTAGGAGAAACCCCTTAGCACTGCTGGTGTGACCCAAAAAATAGCAAAACAATTTTTGATTAGATAATAAAGTAATTTTAATATCAGTAGATCTAAAAAATTAATTTAAGTGAACATTGTTATATCTGATTGCAGGATACTTAATTCCTTGTCTAAAATTTATTAAAACTTTTGTTACTTCAGGAGGTGTTGTGGGAATTAGATACAAACATTTTCAGATCTATGATTGGGCCAAAGTGTCAACAGATGTGGGAGGTAGGATCCCGAAGAATAACAGGTGACAGGAGGCTATACCCCTGACTGGGAAAAAAAAACATCAGAGTTCCCAGACCAGGCGCAGATACCTGAAATTATTTGCATGTTGCTGTCTCTGCAGAAACCATTCATCAACAGTGGAGTCCAGCTCTTGACACCTTGACTTAGCTAAAGTGGTGTGGATGGGTGCAAATGCCTGAACCATCATTTGGTGTATATGAGCACCCATGGGTGCTCAAGGGTTTTCAGCAGCAGGTGGCCAGTTGCATTTTATTTCTTTTCTCTCTGTTTTTTGAGTTACACCCAACAATGCTAGGAGGATACTCCTGGCTCTGCACTTAGGAATTACTCTTGGTGCTGCTCTTGGAACATATGGGATGCCCAAATTGAATTTCATCTGCCATGTGCAGGACAAACACCCTTCTTGCTGTACTATTCCTCAGACCCAATACATTTACAAATAATTTTACAACATCGTACTTAGTCTTTACCCAAGCAAAGGGTCATCTGTGTAATCCATTTGTAGGTAGCATAAAGCAATGATGCATTGTGTACTCATGTGTTTGTTAATTAGATCAAAGTTGGGATTGACTGAACTATTCAAGCAAGAGAATTTGTAAATGCTAAATTTTCCTGGGACAAAATCTAGGAAACACTAATAATATAAAAAGAAGCAAGGCATCACAGATCACTCATTTGACCAAAAACCCAAACGTGGTTGAATAAGGCACACAGTTCAGCCTCAAGATCATCATCTTTAGAATGCTAAGATGAAAAACTACCACTGAAGACAACTTTTCACTTAAATATCTTTATTTCCTTCTCATATGCAGGCTAATGGTTATTAGAAATTCTTCAGTGAAAGTCAAAGGCATAGCTCCAAAGATTATGGGATTTTTCAGTCAAAAGAATTATTGCTTTATGTTTTAACCTTAAAGATATTAAGGCCATAGTTTGCATGAACATATTAAGCGTCTCATATCCAGAATAACGAAAACGATGTCTTCTGGGTTTGGGGAAATGGTTATTTTGGAAGTGTCTCTATTTGCCCCTTCAAAAAGTTGACAAAGGCATATAGTTCAGCTAATAGTGAGCATAGCTGCTCTTGTGTGTGCCTGAAATGTGGAGGGCTTTTGCACTGGGCTTCCTTCCACATAATTCCTCTCTGATCTAGTTACTTTTGCTCAGTCAGACTCCACAACTGAACATGTGTGTGTGAGCTTCTATCTTTACCTGTACAAATTTTCTAAGTCATCGCAACTCAAAATTTCCCCTGAGATACCAAACATATTTCAGGGGATAACACAAAGTATCATTAATTATAGATGTGACTAGTTTCTTTGATTATTTTCTTCATGGTAACGTAGTTGAGATCACTGGGCATCCTGCTTGAACTTCCCTGGAAAAATGTCATTAAGAAGCTAGAAGCATACCCTCATTTTACTCTACTGTTTGTATTTTGTGTTTCCCTGACATATCAGTGATTTCAGGATTCCATATCATCATTCATTTTTGAAGTACACTTGATCAAAAATGGTGCTGGGAAAATGTCGCTGTGACTTTTCATCTCCACCTAGATGTCCATATGAAGCCTGGGCATTCACTATGGCTTCTGAATCATCACCCAGGATTAGGACCTGATGAAAATCTCATGTTCTCTCCTTTCCTTTGCTGTTTGTTTCTTTTCAAGCATCTCGAATACAGTCAAGGGAATTCACACATTATATACCTGTAGATATATAATGTGAATTGTCACTTGTATCACTTGTATCACTTGTCTTCCCGTTGTTCCTCGAGAGCAGGTACCAGTAACCTCTCCATAAGCCCCATCACAGGCAAGTGTAGCCCAAGGGCATCTGGTTGCTCTAGGGACAGGAAGGGCCTCAAACCATTCCTTCAGGTCATGGGAATGAGGTCCATATTGTTACTTGTTTTTGGCATATCAAATAAAAACATGGGTAGCTTGCCAGGCTCTGCAGTGTAGGTGGTATACTCTCAGTAGAAGGCTTTCATCTCCAGCATTTACTGATGAGACTTAAAGGGGAAAGATCAGGCTTTCTTTTTGTTGGAGCTCTGAGGAACTGTGGAGACTGGACATTGAGAATGACTGACCTCGTGATGTGTGGGATGCTCTGGCTTCTTGCCAGGCTTACTGGGATAACAGGTATCAGCTGGAACCTGCCTAGAACTGTATACAGTGTATAAATGTGAAAGATCCTGAGAAGGAACTAATCCTAAAAATCAAGTACTATCTATGACAACCCATGGAGCTGTGGGTCTGGCGTGGGTCTCTCTTCTGGGGTAGCTGGCATGGAGTTGGAGGAAAGGGCGAAGGAGCCCAAATCCCCACTCCAAGTCTGGCCAGCATGGCCCTCCCCCACATGTGTGAGCGAACCCTTGGAGCCCCCTACCAGGTGGTCGGCTCCTTGGGTTGCCTTCATGTGAATTATACATTTTAGTAAATATATAATTACTACATATGCCTTTACTACATATACATATATATTCACACAAGCATACGCATATATTTGGAGAGACATAACATACTTTCTAGTGATTAATCAAGCATAGGATATGGATTCTTCTTTTTATAGATTCAACTTTCTGAATATGAGAAACCATCTTGAGATATTGAAAGCACTGTGAGGAGCCAGCGTGCTTACTCTCCATGGCATCACAACACTTAACTAATTGTGTCTCTAAAGTGATGCTCTGAGGACTCACTTAAGAAAAGAAGAGGGTTCAGGTGCCTCTCAGGTTGCAAAATGATGAATGCTGGATGCACATTTTCAACAGATGGACACAGCATTAAGAAGGCAGCCAGGAAAGGCAGCAGGTGGAGGAGGCAGCAGGAAAGCGAAGCCACTCGCTGAAGCACTTGACATTAATTACACCTGTTGGAATTCATGCCCAACCTTTTCTGAAATGCGTTCTCAGTACAATAACTGGGATGAGAGTGAGGAAACAGAAACTAAGCATTGTAACAGGAAACTAAGCAGTTGACTAGAAAAATGAGGAAAAGAATATTGGGAGCAGGGTGCTTCTTTTAACTTGCGTCCTCCAATTTCTCACTTCTGCAAACTTCAGAGTGATGGGCACAATTTCTTACAGCCATCCAGATGATTCCATCACGGGGATGAGCAGAACTTAAAAATGGAATGGGTAATGCTGGAGTAGACATTTAGCTCATAAGAAATTGAACATGTTCCTCTATATCAAGAAGTTAAGTATAAACATAATTCAAATATACTTTGTTTGAACACTATTTAAAAAATGCCTTTTTTGGGCCATTTGGTGAGGAAGTGTGTGTGTGTGTGTGTGTGTGTGTGTGTGTGTGTGTGCTTAAGATGTTTCATCTGTTTATGCCCCTGAAATTGCAGGGAACTTCCTCTAGATTGTGACCTTGTTGCCCAGTATAGCCTCCATTTCTGGCTTAACTACTCATATTCCTGTAATGAACATGACCAATGTTTAAAATTATGTGGGTCTTCTTGCCTTTGCTCAGGATATCCTATCTTGCTGTAGTGCCCTTGTTTGCCTGGCAACTTTCTGTTCACCATTAAAAACTAGCTCAACAGTAAAATCCTCGGTGAGGTCCAGTTTGCTCCAGGCAGACCTGAGATTTCATGCTCTCAAAGTCAGAAGACTTGCATGTTCATCTGTTTGGTTCTAATATCGCCAGAGCTCCAGACTGTCCTTTTCCTCCTACCATAGCATGATTCCAAAGGTAAATGCTGAATCTGCTCTTATGTAAAGCTCCTGCTTCTCTTCTGGTTATTACTCTTGAAGTTATTAGGTTCTGTAAAGTAATTTGCATATAGATTTTATTGCCTTCATATGTAGCCATAGACCTATTACTGCAAAAATATTTGCAGTTTTTGTTTTTGGTTGTAGGGGAGTCACATACAGTGGTGCTCAGGGCTGACTCCTAACCTTGTGTTCAGTGATCAATTATTGTTTTGGTCTGGGGTCATCAATGATCCAGCAATTACACCTGATTTTACTGCATGCAAAATTGCTATACTAGTTCTCAATTCTCATAGACCATAAAGTTTTATAAGAAAGAGAAGCAGAATTAGAGAGAGAAGTCTGTTGAAGTAAAATAAAATAAGTACAATCGAAGTGAATTTTCAAAAGAGTTGGGCTTAGAATAGTGGTGCATTCTTTTGCAGAAGCTTTCATAATGGTACAGGCTGATATTTTTTCTTATAGGAATTCTGGCATACATTTATGTGTATCTATATGATGGCATGGCTATGCAACTATGTAATGTCAAAGTTAGAATTTGGGCATGTTTTGTGAAACCTTGATAGTTTTTAGATATCTATCAGAGTTCTAGATATGGAGCTCAAATTCCAAAGCTAATGGGAGATAAAAGGTTGCATACTAAAATCCTTTGTGTCTTCAGAAGGCAGAAGCTTAACGAGAATCCACTCTGCATATAGCCTCCAAAGTCTAAATGATATGCTAGTTTGACGTGGCTTCCTCTAGATGTAAGTGAGGCAAAAAGATAGGGGAAATGTGATTTCTGCACTTCGTAGCACAGAAAAGACTGAAAATGCATGTTTAGCTCAGAAGCTTCAGTTTGGCCACAAATAGATAAAGTGAATTGACCACAGAAAATGAATTGAAAGAAAATATTAACTCACAAATTAATACGGGGTGATATGGAATTATACAATGAAGTAAATCATAAGTGAGTTTATCCAGTATCTTTCTTTTTCTGGCTTTGCTTAAGATGACATCATCCTTTTCCATCCACGTTGCATGATTTCACCCTTCTTGCAGCTGTGTAGTATTCCATTGTGTATATTCCACACCTTTGTTATCCAGTTCTCTATCCTATGTTTTCTTCTGTTTGTTACAGAATTGTCCTGACCCTCTGTATGTGTATGGGCATTAAAAAAGTTATCTGTTATCCACGGGTCATTCAAATTGAAGAGTCATAAGCCTCAAATTCTAGAGTAGAAAGTATCCATTATCTCCTCAATGTAAATGGAGTTTGATTTCTGAATTCCTAAATGTACGCATAATTCATGATAATTCATGGGCCATAGCTTTCTTTCACAGAATACTAAATAATCATATTTTTGAATCCTACTGTTTTATCAGATTGTCCAAAACTTTTTGAAGAAGTTTTTAAAATACAGAGTCTTCATTGCTCAAAGTTTCAAGAGATTTTCTTAGCCTTGACAAATAAAGGCAAATTATTTCAAAAAAGTCTTTAAAATGTTTTTTTTTTAAGAAAGAAGTATTAGGAAAGAAAAACATAATGAAAAGTTGATATTATGTCTAAAATCATGAAACTTTTTCATTTTAAGAAGAAAAGTATAAGTGGAAGTTCTTTCATATAAAGAATGAAAATGAATCTGTAATACCTAGCCATTCATCTATAAAGAATGTTATTAGATCAGAATGGGAACATCCTAATAAAAGAAAGGAAATTGAATAGGTACGCTATGAAGCATTACAGGATTCACATTGAAAAAGGTTTGGATCTTCTGCAGCTGCCATTATAACTTCCAAAATTAGTGAAAAGTTATTTTTCCTGAAATATGAGAAAAAAGTTGAGCAGTCAGGTCTTTCTTGGATAAAACTCTGAAGAAAGAATATTGGCAGGCTTTATCAGTTCCTTTCTGTTCCTTGTTCCTTTACATTAAACTGTTTGCACGGAGAAGTCTGCACTAGTTTAAATAAAAATGAACATGTTTCTTCCAGACATTTTTTTTAGTTCAATTTCAGAGATTGTGATGTTGTCCAAGGAAAATGTCTCTGCACGCGTATAAATTTCCAAAGTCTGTGACTAGGAAGAGAGAAAACCCAATGTTAAAAATGTGTCTGCTACATTGGTACATCAGTTCAGAAATTTTCTGCTTGGGTAGGCAAAAGATTGGTTATTGAATTGAAAAATGTGCTTTTCAGAATAATCAGTTCCTGCCAAGGAAAGGTCACCTGACTAAGAGGTGAGATTAAGCAATTGAGCTGGAGTGTGACAGTTGGGCTTTCTAAAACGGATTATTATTGTGGCCAGCATTATCTTCTATTTCCTATGTTCTAACAGAAAATTCTAATAGAACTGAGAAAGGACTAAGTTCATTGTCTGCACGCTGCTTATTAACATTTTCTTGCTCCTCAGAGAGTGTGTCCTGCAGAAGGTAAGAAAAGATAAAGCACTTATAAGGCTTATAATAATTAAATGTTCGGGTACTTGACCTCTGCAGCTACCCATCATTAAATAATTAATTTACTGGACATGAATCCATTTATTTCCTCTTTTGGCTTATATTTGATTATTAAGCCAAAGAAAGTGGAAAACTTTAAGAGTGAGAGCAAAAAATAAAGTTATTAACCTGATTTGCAAACACCTCATTATAAGTAATAGGGAGAACATTCAACTACTGATTAAGTATTCTTTCTATAAACTTAAATGGATAGCACCAAATATAATAATGCTCATCCTAGAAGTAGCACACAGTAAAGAAATTGGTTGTGATATAAGATTACGATGCCTTAGAATGGTCTTGGACATGCGGTATCCCATGTATTAGAAGATCTCTATATAGTGGCATCATGTAATTATATGTTTTAAAAAATCCTTCTATGACAAATTCTGAAATTACTAATTTGTATATGATTTATTGGAGTTCTTCAGAAAAATAAGCCCAGCAGCCTTCGTGTATTTTTATTGAATTCAATATATGTATATTATAAATATGTGTAAGATTCAATAAGATTGATTATAAATATTACTGTTTAGGGTCTGGTAAGTTAAATGTAAGGACTGGGAGACTAAGATCCAGGATAGACCATGTTGAAGCTTCTGTTACACTGGCAATTTACTCTTACTATGAGAAGCTAATCTTTTCATTTGGTCCTTTGGCACTTTGACTAAGGCCTGCCTATATCTTGGAGAACATGCTGAATTTACAAACGTTTATGGATTTATGTATTAATCCTATTCAGAAATATTATCTGGGGTTAAAGAATAAGTTTACTGGACTGATTGAGTGCATATTTTAATGCAGACATCACATGATATCCTGAGCACCATGTGAAGCTATGGTAAGCACATTAGTGGTGTTCAGTGAGCACAGAGCAAGGTGTATTCCCAGAGCACTGCTGGGTGTGGATCACCAACATATCCCTCTTTGCAGACATGTATTATTTATTGGTTAGGTGCAATAGGTTCTTAGTAAAAGAAACATGCATATGAAAATATAACGAGAGAAGAAAAGGGAAATGCATTTTCAAGAGAGAACAAAGTCCTTTCCAGAGTGGAACTAGGCAAGCAAAAGAGAGAAGGAAGTGAGATACGTTTTCAAGGATGCACACAGGCTTAAATTGCTAGCTTGTGTTGATATTAAAGTGAATCATCACACCCCTATATATTAACAAATGCTCAAGAACTGGGATGAAGAGCTACAGAGATAGTACAGATGCTAAGTATATGCCTTGCATGTGACTGATACTCATTCAACCCCTGGCATCGCAGATTCCCTGAGCACCAAAAGAAGTGTGGTGAGCACTACGTACTGAGTCAGTGTTAAACTTGGAGCATTTACAGGTTTTCAACACTTAATGAGATATAAAATAAAAAGCGGTTGTAACCATATTTTAGAGCACATCTTTCCACAAAAAAGAGCAAGTTAAAATCATAGCATAAGGGCCGGAGCAATAGTCCAGCGGGTAGGGCGTTTGCCTTGCACGCTGCCAGCCTGTGCTGGCCTGGTTCGATCCCCAGCATATCATATGGTCCCCTGAGAACCGCCAGGAGTAATTCTTGAGTGAGGAGCCAGGAGAAACCCCTGAGCATCACCGGGTGTGACCCAAAAAGCAAAAAAAAAATCATAGCATAAAATATGTTATGGTTTATTTCTTCTATTATTTTAGTGCTATTAGTTGTACTAATAGTACTAAATCAGAAACATTTCTGTTTCTGATATTTAGAGAATCTGATGAAAAAGTGGTCAAGAAAATGATATAATCCACCAGATTATTTTGGTATGACTTTTTAAGTATAGAATAATAAAAAAATAAATGTGGATCTTGGATATTAATACTCTATTCATAATTGTACTTTAATGTTAATATTGACAGAATCATAATAGATAAATGTTAGTTATTTAAAAAATTGAAAAGAAATAAAGCTTGTTCAAGTTTTCAAGTGTAGTATGTAAAGGTTACAGGCTTTCAAGTATAGTAATGTAAAGGTTACAATTCAATATTGAAGGGAAGGCTCAGTAGTGAAGTTGTGAGATATATCTAATTTTGGAGAAAATTCTAATTTGCATGTAAGACTAATTTCCTTGCTAATTACCTGTATATATTCTCCGACACCCTGTCCTACCCATTAAATTAATTAATACCCAAATGACTTTCATCTGTAATCCTAGACATGTTTGTGTTTTAGACACTCGTTGACAGTTAGAAAAGGAATAATAATGGACCAGACAGATAATTGTCCTCAATCTAGATTACACACATATGAATCCCCAGTATAAAGATGTGTGTTACTCATTTATCTTTATAGTCACTTGAATTATTATCACTCCTTATATCTTAACTCTCTTGGATGAAGGCATCTTCACACTTGACTATATAATAGAATTTAAACAATCTAAAACACTTCACATATTAACAATATACTGTAGAAAAAAGTTAAAGTTTATGGCTCATGCCACTCAGGAGGAAATGCAAATCTAGGTGATATTATATGCAAATAAATATATGTATCAATAAAATGTGACCCTTTATTTCTAATACATATTAGTTTTATATTGCCAATAGATACTTTCCCCTTAAATTTTATTAGGAACATGTTTAAGTTTATCTTAAAATAATATATAGTACACTTACAAAGTAACATCTTTAATTTTCTTGTTCCAATACAGTTGTAGTCTGATTTTTCATATATGATCTGATACATAAAGGACCCTATTACATTTCCAAATTGTAGAAGCATTAAAATTTGCAACTTTGAAATTTTTGTAGTTATTAATTGAATCTCATACTTTGAGGGAAAATACAGAGTATTCTTTTAACAGTTATTAAGAAAATGATATAATCCACGAGATTATTTTGGTCTGACATTTTAAGCATAGAATAATAAAAAATAAATGTGGATCTTGGATATTAATACTCTATTCATAATTGTACTTTAATGTTTAAGACACTAAGGAATTAAAAGAATAAGAGTGAAAGCTCGTCCTAACCAGCCATGCTTATGCATTGTCAAATATGCAACTTCTCTTTATTACTCTCCAAAAAAGTTAATACATTATGTAGTATTTTCATTAAAATATAACAAAGAGTAACAGTGAATTTTGGTTTTTTTTTTTTTTTTTTTTTTTTTTGCTTTTTGGGTCACACGGCGACTCTCAGGGGTTACTCCTGGCTCTGCACTCGGACTCGGGAATTATTCCTGGCCATGCTCAGGGGACCATATGGGATGCCGGGATCGAACCCGTGCTGGCACAGTCTGGCGCGTGCAAGGCAAACGCCCTACCGGCTGGGCTATCACTCCGGCCCTGGTTCTTAATTTCTAAGCTCGAATATGTCTGTGTTAATATATAAATGACTAAAGACCTTACACAAATATAAGTATATTTACAAAATCTTGTTCTCAAAAGATTGATTTGTTTCTGTAAGCAGATTGTTTTGTCAGAAAATTAAATTTTTGCTATTTATTGTGCCTATTAATTTAAATGTAAGTGGGGCCAGAGCAATAGTACACCAAGTAGGGCATTTGCCTTGCATGCGGCCAACCTGGGTTCGTTTCCTGGCATCCCATATGGTCCCCTGAGCACCGCAAAGAGTAATTCCTGAGTGCAGACCTAGGAGTAACCCTTGAGCATTGCCAGATGTGATGCAAAAAAAAAAGTTAATTTAAATTTAAGTACTTGCAGATTGACTGATTTCTCAAAGATGACCTGTGATCAAATTTTATAAATAACACATGTGTGGTGTGTGGTTTGTCTCTGTGTGTGTGTGTTTGTGTGTGTGTGTGTGTGTGTGTGTGTGTGTGACAGATTAGAACTTTATCAAGTTCGTATGAAGAAATCATTGATTTCAAAATTGTTTAATTTTTGTTTTTGGCCCACACGGTGGGCCAGATATTAATATTAATGCTCAAAGATTACTCCTCCCTCTGCACTCAGGAATTACTCCTGGCAGTACTTTAGATATTGATAGAGCCTAAGTCTAGTGTGTGCAAGGTAAACACCCTCCCTACTATACTATAGTTGCAGCCCCACACAAAATCTTTAACATAGTTTAAACCCCACACCCTGTTAAACAGACATATTGATATGAAACAAATATAATTATTTGTGACCTCAAAGATCCTACCCCTTGAGGTTTTATAGGTGTGGCTGTGGTGCCGGGCTGCATCGGCAGGTTGCAGATGGGAGACAGGCTGGTCTATACCCAGGGCTCTGCCCAATGGGCCCTGGATGGTTTATGGTCTGACAGAAAAGGACAGGGCCCCTGGGATGAACCCAGGGCCACGGCAGAGCCTGGCAAGCTACTCGTGGTGAATTCAATATGCCAAAAACAGTAACAATAACAGACCTCATTCCCAATGAATGGAGACGTTACTGGTGCCCACTTGAGCAAATCAATGAACAACGGGAAGACACTGTGATACAAGTGATATAAGTGACCTCAAAGAATGAGTTGTGAATAACTAATATTTTGACTATTGCATATTATTACTGCTTAAAAGATTATTACCCTGTTTCCCTTCCTTTTCTCCCTTGTGGTCCTAGCTCACTTCTCTCTCTCTCTCTCTCTCTCACTCATTCTCTTACTATCTCTCTCCACCCCCTCTCTGCCCTTTCTTCTCTCTCATTTGCTCTTATGATAAAGATTCATTCTGATTTGACTTGGGTTGACTTAAGTCTCAGAAATGACTAAGCCTGGCTTCAAAATATTATTTTAATACCAGTTTAAATTGTGGAATTATAAAAACTGAAACTATAAGTTATGTTTCATAGGTGTTGACAAATCAATGACATTTATTATCCAGTGAGTGAGCTCCAATTTTTAAGTGCAATTTATGTGTGGAGTATGGTTATACATTTTAATGTACAAGTATAGTTCTATTAGAAACTATCGACTTTTCTGCATTTCTCTCTCTAAAACACTGTGGGCTTCAACAGTATTCCACAGTATTTGAAAACATTTAATTCTGTTAAACTCTAAAAGATGTCCAGGCAAGTGTTTCTGTTATCCAATGTTAAAAAAGGATGCTCTCTAAGTGTTTCTTTAACTTCCCTTTAAGATCAATTCAACAATTATCTTAAAAATAAAAACCCCAAATTTGTTTTTGCTCTATACATGTGCTTGCGTTGAGTTATATTCCTTACTGCACCTTCCATTTGGAAGATTTAGTTAATTTAAAGAGATATTTTGTAGGAACGTTTTAGCTTATGGTATCTCCTTAAAATATTTGAACTCACTCTGATTTAAATGGGTAATGAGGATAACTGATGCTACGTAGCAAAGGGAGTAGCTCTTTTCTCTCTGTTCCCCCACTGGCATCAAGCCCTCCATATGCCGGCCAATTATCCCCAGCTACTAGCTACAGAACTGTTAGTCAACTTTCTGATACTAGTGTTAGAGAGTGATTGGTCTAGTTACTTTCCTGAGTACTTTTGTATCCATAGAGCTTTTGACACTCTGGAACATTCTTTAAATTTGATTTTATTTAAGCTTTCTGTATCCTTGGAGATGCCTTGATAATTGCTGCTCAGTTTTTCATACAGTTCTTTGTAGAAATCAGAAATCTTTTTGAAAATAACAACTTAGAGATAACTACTTTATACTCTAATAACACCTTAAGAGAAAATCACATGGGGGGTGCAGTGTCCTTTTTGAAGATGAGAGGCTGTGAAGCTTATAATGAGATATGAATTAGGAATTTTGTAAAAGTGACAAGTTATTTTAATCAAAAAGGTCATGCATGTCAGATCGCATTATTGTTTCCTGAAGTGGCTTTACTCTGCCTAAGTCAGGGAGAATTAAGATTTCAATTATACATTTCTAATGGCTAGGGCAGAGTGTGAGTGAGGTAGAGGTTTTAAACCTAAGTATTGCTGAAATGTCATCTTGATTTACTGGTATCACTGCTAAGTACTCTGTAAATGCCAGTAGTTTATACTGTGTCACTCAGGCCCAAGAGTCATTTTATTTTCACATTGCAAAACTGAAGGTGTTCCTCATTCCAGCAGCATAGTTAACTTTCAAACAAGATTTGAATACTAAAATGGATGCCATCTTTGAGTCTCAAGGGATTTTTAGTGATTTCAAGTTGGTAATTTATAATTACTTATGTGTTGCACCTAACAGATTCTTGTTCTCTGTAGAACTTCTGGTCCGTCTGTGGACATTTATAAGGCTCAAATGAGATACAATAGGAATGGAATAAAAATGAAATCTGAGATAGAGTGAGGTGTCCCTAAGTTGCCCCTTTTGCTTATTCTTTGTTTTGTGTCTCTGATCATACAAGTCTTGGATGTTAATTAAGTGAGTGGGGTCCAGTTGATTTTTTTTCTTTTTGGGTCACACCTGACAATGCTCAGGGGTTACTCCTGGCTCTGCACTCAGTAATTACTCTTGGTGGTGCTCAGAGAACCATACGGAATGCTGGGGAATAGACCCTGGTAGGCTGCATGCAAGGCAAACGCCCTACCTTCTGTGCTATCACTCCAACCCCGGGGTTTGGTTTTTAAAGACAAAGAACTCATGTATGTGTGTACTTGATTTTATGAAAAGATCATATGACATTTCTCCTATGGTCATCTAGGTCTCTTCTAATAAATATCACCTTGATTTGGGGCCATAGAGGTCAAATAAATCCCTGTGGACTTCTAGAGAAACCCTTGCTATGCTTAACCATGCAGGTTAAGAGCAGTGGAGGGCTTAAATCTGAGAAGTTCTTGTTCTTGTCTTTGATCTTATCAATGAGCCATTCACTAGTCTCCGTAACAAGATACAGACGAAGGTAATTTTGGAAGAGGTTTCATCAGAGTGTAAGTTCAGTCGTGGACAAGGAAACAATCTTTTTTTCCCACTTGGAACAATGACAAACTCACCCTACCTTGTTATGTGACATTTTCTCCTTCCATCACTTTGTTCTCCAAGATTCGTTATAAACGAAGGAATATCTCATTCATTGTCCTATTTTTTTTTTAGAACCGACTGGCATGTAAATTATCTTTATGTATCTAATTAACTTGATTTTTATACTAATTACATATTTAATGCTGTTCTGATGTGAGAACAATCAGATGGGGGATTTTTCTCACATCAGAATGGGGATTTTCTTCAATCTCCTGGCATATATGAACAATTTAACCAACCTTAAGAATGACATCATCTAGATTAGGATGTAAGTATTAAATAAGTACTGGCAATTTATCATCTCTGCCCAGGAAAAACAGGACCTTTTCCCATCTGAGACTTGACTTCTGTAGCTGCCACTTTGCTTATTTTTTTTCTTATTGTAGTAATTCATGATTTTATTCGGGCCACTTTTTTGATTGTAGTTATTTATTTTCATCAAATATGGAAAAACTATCTTGATGTCCTCCAGAGAGACAAAATATTTTGTTGTGTTTATACATATATTTTCTTAGAAGACATGGCGGCTGAATCAGTTTTAAGATCTCCTAAGTCAGAATATAAGACCTGTTGGGGAATATAATTTTATTAAAGCAAGAATAATTATTGAATCTATTTCATTTATAAAAGAATAGTGCATATTGAAAGACTACTAAGTAAAGCGGTTGATTATAAACACTATCATTTTCCTGAGGGTCTTATGTGAGCGAAACTGTGGAACAGATAGATTCAGTAGAAGGAAAATATAGTAGGTCAGGGGCGTTTTTAGAGGGTGCAGCTCAGTATATCTTACTAGGTTAATATTTATCAACTTTTGTTATTATACTAGTCTCAATAATCTAAAAGGGATGCTTTGTAAGCTGGAGATGTTCATTTAACCTGCAGCATGACATGGTCCCACAAGCATTATCAGGAGTGATTCCCCAAACACCTCCCCAGAACAACCCTTGAGTACTATCCAGTAGTCCAAAACATGAACAAACAAAAATATCTGTCGTTTCAGCCTCTGGCACTGCATGCTCTCCTCAGGGCTCTTGGGAATGACCCTGAGCCCAGAGCCAGGAGTACCTACTCGACACTGCTAGGTGTGACTTCAAAAAGAAATGAGACCTATTAAACAATAGTTATAAACTTGGTATAACTGTACCATAAAAGAAAATTAACCTTAACCTAGTAAGAATGATTAGTAGTAGCAAATGAGAGAGAAGAGAATAGTGGGCGGTCATAGACACAATCTAGAAGGCTGTTTTAATGTCACCCCTATGTAAAATCAAGTGATTGTCCAAGAGTCATAAAAATTGAAACATGATAGAAACGCTGAATTTGGCCTCAATTTAATCATAAGGTCAAGTATCCTGTTTCCCACTTTATTTCCCTCCCCTTTCCATTCTGCTTTCCTCCATTTTGTTTCTTGCTTTTCATGTTCTTTTACATATTGTTACTCAGAGCCTGTGATGTTCCCGGCTGTGGGAGTGAAGGAGCAAGTGGATCAAAGTCAGTGCCAGAAGCTCTAGCTTAGAAGTAGAAAGTCTGTTAACTCTGAGAGGAGCAGTGGAGGAAAAATAACAGTTTTTGCAGCAGGGAATAAAAATGATTTTGAATTTGAACAGATTGATTGGGAAATGCCTGTGGGAATTTCTTATTGAGATGTCCTGTAAGGAGCTGAAAGAACTCCTTGGTATCACCGTAGCTGTGTCTGGAATGAATCCTTTGCCTGGCAAGCCTTGGGACACCTATCACTGGGAAAGACGTGATTGGGACAGATAGGCTGACTGAAACTGAGGGGAAATGCGGAGTGTGTGTGTGTGTGTGTGTGTGTGTGTGTGTGTGTGTGCATATAGACAGAGAGAAAGAGTTTTTTTTTAACTCAAACTAGTAAAATAGTACAAATGGATTTGATCCCCAGCACCATTTGTCATCCCCAAACACCACCAGGAGTGATCTCTACACAGCCAGGTGTCGGCCAACAAAACAAAAATATAAATTGAAATGTTTCTTTACAACTCTGTTTGACTGGAGAAGTGCAATAAGGGGAATGCTGCTAGAAATGCCTTGAGTTCATTATGTGACTAATTTTGGATGAATATTTGGTCCTTTCACTCTTGCTATTTCTTGAGTCCACCATATTAAGTTGAATTATCCAAATTGGATGGAGACTAGTGTCTCTCAAATTGTTCTGACTTTAATTCTCTTTCAAACTTGTTTCCTGGACTCCACTTTCCTTATTGTTTGCCTAAAACTGTGGGCCCCATTTACAAGATTTTTACCAGTGGCTACTTTGGAACAAGCTGGGGGTCCCTAAGGTGCCATGTGGCTACCAGTTGAGAAATACTGGTTTATACAACTTTTTTATAATACTTTCTATTCTGTTACTGTGTACTCATTTCTTATGTGTGTGTATATACATATGTGTGTTATTTATATCTTATACATGTTATTTATGTTTATAACATATATACATATATATGTGTGTTATTTGCTGAAAAGTATCATTTGATGTTTCTTATTCTCAACTAAATTATAGTAATTAGAAATAACTTTCTATTGCATTAATATTTAAGGTATATATTCTGAATTGAACTCTGGAAATCTTATGCGGTTCTTGATTTAAAAATTCACCACTATTCAGATGAATCCATATTTTTTCTATAATCTCCATGTCTTTAATGAAGTCTCAGTATGTTATTGCTGTTGTTAGTACTCTTGTTATCCCCACAAACTTTCTGTTTTCACTATTAATTAAAATAGATGTATATATGTTCCTCTCAGGGATTTTAAAACTTCAAATATATTTTAAAAAGGTAGGCAATGCATAGCTTGAATATGTATATTAAACTTAAATATAAATATAATCTACACATGATTCTAAATTAGCACTAATCTACAATGTAATATGGAAAAAGTTATTTGGGCTACTTTCATATGATTAATTTGTACTTGCATGTCTGAATCTGTGTATGTTCTATATATAGAAAATAATCTTAAGTATAGTCTTGTATTTCCACTAAATTAGGTTTCAGTTAAGCAAAGCAGGACCTATTCCTTAGGAAGGCTGTTAGCTCCATTTAATTATCTTCTATGAATTTAATAGGTGAGTTAAACTTTTAGGTTTTACACAGAAAGCTATCCTGCACTTTTATTTTCTTACATATTTTCTGAAGTGAATCACTTTGCTCATTATGCAGTGATTTGTAGCTGTAGATATAAGTATTAAGATTAGTGTTATGTCATCAAATATTATATCATTAAATAAGCGAAATAAAAATATAACAATTGGCACCACATATAAAAGTGCATATTGAAATGAAAATTTGCTAGGGAGAATTCTGGCAAAATATATAAAAATTTCTGGCAAAATAATGAGAGTTTTGATCCAACGATCCTGCCTGAAAGAATCTAAGTTAATAACTATACAGGTGAGTATGCATATGTATAGTTAGATTTTAATTGCATCATTAGTTCCACTGGCAGAAGTAAAATCTACATTATGGGGTCAGAGACACTCCCAGGGGTTAAGACATTTGCCTTATATGTGGCCAAACCTGGTTTTATCACTAGAATTGCGTATTGATCCTAAGTGCTGCCTGGCATGGCCTACTGTCCTCTAAGCATCCCCACCACTAAAAAATATAATAAGATATTTTTATTGGAAGAACATTAAAATTAGAATATTTTTGAGTTAGTATATTATATCTGACCTAAAAATACTGACCTAGAAAACTTCAAGATGTATTATTACTTGATAATAAACCACATACATGTATGATTCCTTTTAATATATTTATGTATCCAAAGTTTACAATGATACACAGATACACTCTACATATTTGATAGTGTTTTACATTCAGGATTAAGTGAGACCCTTTTATTCACTAATCATACAACTTAATGGTAGCAAGTTATATTACACAGTTAATGAAAATATACAGATAGACTTTGGAGATTTTGAGGTTGCAAAGAATAAATAATGGATGAAAAATCCTAGTTTAGATACTTAGGAAAATAGTCTTAAAAATTGTATTTTACCTTAAACCAGAAGGAGAAGGGAAGAATTATCCATGAAATAGCTATTTTAGGCAGAAAAAAATAGCATCTGAGGAAACCTGGAGTCCAGGGAGATTTAATATATCCTGTAGACTGAAAAAGTGAGACGTAAAGCAATTATGATGTATAAGAAAGAGATTACATTGATGTTGAAATTTTATGGGGAAAATTACTTTCTACATTTTAAATTTCTATTTTTTGTTAATGGGTATTATCTCCTTTTAACAATAAGGACCTAAAAATTGTAGACAAACTTAAAAATTTTGAATGAGATAGAGAAAACTGGAATATATAAATTGAGAACAGTTGAAGATAAACAAAGGAATACATACATCATACATACATGATGAAGAGGAATGATGCAAACAATGGTTTTTAGAAATAAAGTTACTTTTTAAGGGCTAAAATAGAAACATAAAATTATTGTACAATCATTCATTATTATTCTCCTGGGTTAGGTGATGTACCTCGTTTTAGAATACACACCTTGTATGTTCAAGGCCCTGAACAGTTCTTTGGAACTGTGTGACCACCACAGGTATTTTCAGGCACAAGCACTACCAAGATCTGTTTTACAGAAATTTTAAGTTAATGAATGACCATTAAACATCATGCTTTTATTGACTAAAGCACTCTTTCTTGGCCAAAGAAGCCCTGGTATTCCTTTAGTTTGTTTTGGGGGCACACCTGGTGATATTGTTGAAGGGGTTTCTCCTCTCTGATGTATTTTACTTACTTATATACCTTTAGAAGAACTAAATATTTAAAAATGTGATGCCATTGTACTATTGGGGAGTAGGATCTTAAAATCCCATATACACCAGTTATGTGAGGATTTCCCACGATTACGCACAGTTTTTAAAAGATAAATAGAAAGATAGATAGGTTGGTCGGTTGGTCGGTTGGTCGGTCAGTCAGTCAACAGACAAACAGACAGATAGATAGAGATACAAATTTTCCTTTTTTAAAGACAGGAGAAACAGTTTGCACTTGTGTTGACAGATGGAATGGCTCTGATGACTGGGTAACAAATCATTTTCAAGTCAGGTGGTTTACAATTTTCTACTTTAAGCAAAGTTGCAGGAGAGTGTAATAGACTTGTCAGCAGTATATGATTAAAATAATTTTTGATGAAAGATCACTGGCTTTTGACATATAACTGAGGAGAACTTCAAATAATTGAATGACATTGCTATAATGGAGGGACCTTTTATATTCCCTTCTATTTATTGATGTGGCCAAAGAATGTTCATGGATATAGCAATAAACAAAACAATATAAACCATGAGAAGAAAAATGATGCTGAACCTTGTCTCTGTTTAGCAATAAGTAATAATCCCCTCTGGACTACATGAAGCAAATTGGGGGCAAAAGTCAAATCTGTCCATCTCAGTACGAAATTCACTTCCAGTAATTGTGATCTTCCTTGAACAATTATCACAGTTCAAGATGTTTTCTGTGATAGTGCTACTCTCTAAATAATTTTAATTATAACCTTACCAGTAGAAAACTTTTCTATACTTTTATTCCTCCTAACCATCTGACTCTTTGTAAAAAGTTATTTTGAATCATATTTTTGTTGGAAAGAAATATTAAAATACTTTCAAGCATAAAATTTCTTGAATTAATATGCAAATCAGTGGGGATGGAAATAGGATTTGAGGGGAAACCAAAGTACAATAAACTTTCTAACATAATTAAAAACGTTTCATGTAAGTTTATGCTGTATAGAATATTCTGGATTTCTTAATATATAAAGAACTTATATATTCATGTAAGTTCTTAATATATTAAGAACTTATATATTCATGTAAGTTCTTAATATATTAAGAACTTATATATTCATGTAAGTTTTATGCCAAAACATCGATATTTCAATATACTGTAACATGTGAGTACAAAAATTATCGCAAAGTAATTATATGCTCTTCAGTATGTGAGGGAACCATAGTTTTATAAAGTTATTTGTATAGTGTACATTCACTTTGAAGCATAGTACAGTTGTAGAAAAATCTGATTTTAAAGTCAACATTTGGCTTTTGGTGTGTATTGGGGCCCTTGGTATATTGGTGCTTTGACCCAACTTGACTCAGACAAGTAACTGGAGCTTTCCATTTTTCCTAGACTATTGTTTTCCTCACTATTCTCACATATTTTACACATATATTATGTATGATGGCTGTTCAGAAGATGGACTATAACCACTTCTAGGTACAGACATACCTTCAAGATACAAGCCTTCCTCACATTACATTATGTATGTTTTTATAAACAGCAACTTAAAGCACAATGATGTAAAAATAAAGCAAGTTCTCATCTAATGTTCTTTTATTCTAGATCCACATGTTTGTACTCTTTTCTCATTAGTGCTATAATTAAATAACATCGAAATGAAAAAGCGATTCAATGTCTCACTTAGTTCCAAACCAAATAAAATGCTACTTTAATAAGTCACACACATTTTCTGCTTACCCAGTGAATATAAACATTATGATTAAAAGCCTTGGACTCTGACCAGCAATCTGAGATTATGTAGCCAGGAGGAGAAGAGTGGGGAAAGTTGAAGGTGTTGAATGAAGTAATGGGTAGTGGTGAATTGGGTAATGGTGATGGTGTTGAAAGATGTATTTTGAGAAGGAGTAAAATTATACTTCTAAAACATGTAAATCTTTGTATGAAAGTTAAGTCAATGAAAGAAAAAATGTTTACAATAGAACAAGTTGGTTAAGTGTGAGATAGCAGTGTTTCTTAAAACATGCAGCCTTAGTTAAATGTGGCATGTTTGGAGATGATAATATCAGCCTAGAACTGAGTATTGAATGTGAGCAAAGGGATATACATGATAACCTCTAAATGTATATATTGCAAGCCACAATGTGTAAGAGCCAAAGTGCTGCCATAGAGGCAGGCTGGGGGATGTGGGAAAGAATCAGGGGACATTGGTGGTGGAAAATGGGCACAAGTGGAGGCTTGGGTGCTGAGTCACTGTATGACTGAAACCCAAACAAGAACGTCTTTGTAAATGTATATCTTACAGTGGTAGAATAAAAAATTTAAAAAATAAAGTGACATGGAAGCAAGATGTAAGCACATGCTTTTGAAAAAATGACTTCCTTATAGTTTATGTACTCAAGATTGCCATAAAAATTTGTTAAGGGGTATCTGAGATGTGAAGAACAAAGTGGATGAAACAATTAGGGATGGTAATTAGCAATTTGAAAGTCATGGCACACTGCTGGTCTCTTACTTTCTTTTGATCAGATATTTTTCCTGTGTGCCAAAGTATCTCCACACTCTTGTTTAGTCTAGTAACCTCTGGAGTGATTAATTGTTCACTAAAGTTTTAAAAATGGGTAGTTCTGTTCTCTGGAGTGTCCAGGCCTCAGCTGAAAATGAAGTCTGGGGAGTTGTTCTAAGATACTGACTGAGTTATAAGACAGAAAAATTGGAAATATAGCTGGGTTGCTGAATATAGTATGTAAAAATACGAACATAGTACATGAAAAAGTACAAACCTTAGAATTCTCTAAAGTGAATTTAGTATAACTATGTAATATATAGTTATATATAAATTAGAAATATTTTAGTGTAAGATATGATTTACTGTAATTATTTGAAGGGATGAAATACAAAACCATGAAATCAGTATTTTAAGAGGAAACATTTAGACTACCATAATGAGCGGAAATCACTTAATGCATATCAGCTTTGAAACGTTTAATAGCAGGTAAATCTGGGACAGGAAGGGCGATAAAAAGGATGCTTCTATTAGCATAATGGCCAAGGAAAGTAATCTATTAGTAGGGGCTAATTGAAGTAATTTCTCGATGCAAGATAACAATCTTTATCCCTTGTTTCTATGTTATTTTTGTACCTAAATAAAGGTCTCTTATTTTATCTATATCAAAAATAAATGATATAAACAACTGTTATGTGTCCATGATTTTAGTCATGCTAAGAAGGTCTGAATTGCAGTTCTACAAATTATCAGTTTGGAGAACCAAGACAAATTGTATAAACTAAGATTTTATTTCTTATCTAATAAAAGTAAGTGTTTGTAGAACTTAAGTGGAATAAAATACATAGAAATTTAAATGTTTTATGGAACATCTGCAAAGTTAATAGTTGGAATATGTTAGCTAACTTTTTAATAGAGTTCATGTTACATGGGTTTTAACCTATCTCTATTACCAAAATTTTCTTTTGATGTTATAAGATTCTGATTTATTTTTATTAATTCCATTATAACTGTAACAATACAATTAGGGTTTTAAAAGCTCATTTTGGTAATTAAAATGTGAAGAAAATGGTAATGGCTATTCAGTTCCTCAGTCTGATCAGCTTGTAATGTTCGTGAATAGTCTATATATTTTAAAATTTGTTAAACCATATTAATGTTTTTAACTGATGTTTGTTATATATGCAAAGGGTGTGGTATTTTTAGGCTTCAAATAGGTATAATATTAACCCCCAAATGGTCTTTGTTTTGTTTTGTTTCAGGTAATTCAGGGCCTCCCATATGGGAGTCATGTAGCGTGCCTTTGAACTATATGCTGTGCTCCACAAAGTAAATTTTATTGTTGTGTGTTTGCTTACTTTCATTGAAATAAAAACATGGGTTTCCTCATACTACTGACAATTTTAGTGCTTCAGATTTAAAAGAGACCAAACAGGTAGTTATGTTGACAATCAGTGTGTCTTGGATGATCCACACCCGATGTGCATTCTCTGTATTCTCTGCAGAGTTTCACAGCTAGTAAATTTTATTTATGATTCATAGAAGGTTTAATGTTACAATATTTTCCAAAGTACATCCTTTATGTTATGTGCCTGCCCTTAGTTATATTGTTAACTGTCCACTTTGTATTAAGGATCACGTTGAAAGTGGTTTTTATTACATTTCTGAATGATGAATTTCATTCCATTTCCAATAGGATAGTACTGCTGCTGAAATAGTGTATGTCTTTGCAGCAAGCTAATTAATTGTAAAGAATCGTAATTTGAAGATCTTGCATGATATTGAAGTAACTAATAAAATTCGCTTTATCATGAACAAGTGTAGATTTCAGGTACAGAACCAGATTGCCCAGTGTTATCTCAGGTGTCCCCAGAGTGCATTCAGATGGTTGGAAAGTTTTCTGTTGAGACAGAAGTTGTTTTTCCTTGGGCAATAATGACTCTAAATTTGCTTGTTTTGCCCACAGGGTTCCCTAAAATAAATATTGTTTGGGAAGACAAAAAGACTTGGAAGAGAAGATTCCCCCACCCCAGCCTACCTCCCCAGAATTTGAAAAAAGCATCCACCAACCTGTTCAGTGTAGCTCTTGGGACTCTAAACACTGCATAGAAAAGCTCTTTTGTTTTTCTTTGCTTAAAAAAAATCAATTTTTCTTCTAGACTTCTTCAAATATTTACTGTTGTGGGTAGAAGGAAAGAATTTTTTACTCTCAGTTTTGCCTAAAAGAGGTAACATTTCTGTGCTCTTTCAAGCCCAAAAGGAAGAGTAGGATTAATGTTGGATCCAGACTTAATTTGCCACTTTATTGTAGGTCAGGCTCAGCTTCTCTGTAAGCAAATTGTAAGACTCTGGACATTTCCCCAGAGGTCAGGAGGCTCTGCACTCAAACCAGAGGGGAAAGGATAATCCAGTTACTGCTGTGTGAACACCACCTTATGCGCCCCAATTCCTGAATGCTACACTCAGATAAGCTCCGGGCATCTTTATCCTTCAGCACCTTGTCTTCTGTTTAATTTAAAGGTATATTTCAGGGTTTATCGTTTAAAAAATTGTAAACTGTGGTGGCAGTATTTTGTATACATACAATAGTTTCACACTTTTTTAAAGGTTTATGCCTTCTGTGTGCCCCTGTTATTTGTAGCAATAATTTAAAACCATGGCACTATTTTAGTCCTATAATAACTATATTATCCATATCTCAAATAATTTTATACTCTGCTATTCATTTATATTCTGTTTTTATATGGTTGGCATGTTGTTAGGCCCCGTTTTTAGATGGAGCCAATTATAATGAAGACCAATCAAACTGAGTTTGAATTCTGTTTCTTAAGTTTTCTAAATTAAAAAAAAACACAAGAGAGGAATGGAGTTAGATTGACTCAGTTTTCATGTGGTCAATGTTACTATGTACTACAATCACCATTGGTGACCTGAGAACCCGTGGGAAAATAACATTTTCTTAAGAGTACCTACTAGTAAAATCACATAAATGAACATAAAGATGTTACTAGATGGGAAGAAAATGGGAGTCATATCCTTCGGAGGTGAAAGAGCCAGCAACATGTCAAATGAGGTGACAAGGCACTCAGTTCCGGGAAAATATTTGGAGATAAAAGGACAGTTTGGTTTCTAAATTCCCTTCTCTACCACTGAACTGTCAACTAAAATTTCCTGATAAAAAAAAAAAAATTCTTATATTTGTCCGGTGTACCTGAGGGATAAGTAGTATAATTTATGTTAAGTTCATAGTTTGATCTGTGGATTTGTAAGTGAAGACAGTTTGAATGGGCTGTGTGCATGCTTCGCATATGGATCACCAAGTTTTATCTCCAGTACCACATGGACCCCGAAAGCTAGAAAGAGGAAGCCCTGAGCAATAAGCCCTGAGGAGTCCCTGAGCACCACAGAATTTGCCCCTTCTAAAGCATAATAACAGGTTATATTTAAATGTTCTGCGAAATGAATGAATGCTCAATGCATTTGCCTTTGGGCGATGTATTTAGTTTCATCAAACAAAAGTCAAGATAGCCATATTCACTAT
The DNA here is from genome assembly GCA_021461705.1 of Cryptotis parvus. Taxonomy (NCBI): domain Eukaryota; kingdom Metazoa; phylum Chordata; class Mammalia; order Eulipotyphla; family Soricidae; genus Cryptotis; species Cryptotis parvus. Next base: position 321,515 of record JAJIBD010001353.1, on the reverse strand, counting down.
AATATAAAGGCATTAGGCCATTACTAAACAGTTTACAGGTAGTTTAAGAATGATTTTCTGTATGAATTTTATTTTATTAAATCTTTGAATATGTTGTTAAATACTCCATCTTTTGATTTTGAAGCAAAATAAAAAAATAAAATTTATGGACACTGTCAAGTATCAAGCACATCTAATAAATTCATTTAATATTTTATACAGCTTAGTTTGTAGTTCTAATAAAGAGGAAAGTTTAACTTTTACTGAAATCTTCAATTCTAATGAATCTATGATTCATTTTGAAGATTTTACTGAAATCTTCAATTCTAATGAATCTATGTCTAGGTATAAACTCTATAATCTTGTATTTTAAAAATACCTAAGCCACAGAAAGATTTAAGACAGACAAATGTAATATTTTTATTTGTTAATCACTTGATCACTTGACATCCCGTTATTCATAGATTTGCTCGAGCAGGCACCAGTACATTTCCATTTGACCCTATCACGTGCCAGTGTAGCCCAGTGGCATCTGGTTGCTTCAGAAATACTAAGACCCTCAACCTCAGAGTCTTGACGAAGAAGTCTGACCATCTTGTAGGTGGGCGGCCACGTAATCTTTTGACATCCCGTGGGATCCAGTCAGTAAGGGCTCTAGTCCAGTGGTCGTCTCCAAATTGCATTACGTGTCCAGCCCATCTGAATTTCGATGCCTTGGCAAGCTTGACAGTGTCCATGACTCTGGAACTGACAGAGGTCGGAGCTCTGGATTCCTTCTCTCACTTGAGTTTAGCTCTTTCAGTTCCTCTTTGGGAGACCCAAATAGCATTCTCATCCTGCTTTCGTAGGGCCCAGGTCTCTGAGGCGTATGTTAATGCAGGGAGAATGGTGGAGTTGAAGAGATGTGCCTGGAGCCGGAGGTTCTTTGTCTTTTTAGCTATTTCTTCGATGTTTTTGAAGGCATTCTATTTCCTTCATCTAGTGTTCTGTCAATCCTGTTCAGGATGACTCGAGTGAACAGCTTGTAGATGACAGACAACAGGCAGATGGGGTGATAGTTGTCAATGTTGTGAATGTGTCCCTTCTTGAACAGTAGAACTGTCCTGCTGGTTTTCCATTGGGAGAGCACCTTGCATTCGGACAGGTAGCGTGTGAAGTGCCGAGCCAGTGTATTGATGACTACCGACTTTAGATTCTTCAGGTGTTCGGGTCTGACTTTGTCTGGGCCTGGTGCTGTTCCCTTCTTTACCGACGAAATGGCATGAGGGATTTCAGAAGGGAGAACGTTGGGAATGACATATCCATCCTGTGGAATTTGGTATGTGGGCAGGTGGATGTGGCTGTCAAAGAGATCTGAGTAGAAGTCATGGATAATCTCCATTATTTGTTAATGCTTAGTTAAAATGACCTCAACCATTATGAATGACAGCTTTATAAAGTATATTCAGCTGACTGGTTATAGTATAAATTAACATGTGTGGTTAATTCTATTCCATCCTTCTTTACTCATTTATTACTTACGCTTACTTGCATTTTCTACTAAATGAACTTTAGGCATTTTAATAAAGTAAAAAGCAAAGGTTTACCTAGAAAAAGTTCAAAAGTTACTTTTACAGAGTTCTTTATTTTATTTTATTTTTCTTCATTAAAACACTGTGATTTACAGTTTTCTTTCAGTACACTTGTCACAGGCATTCATTGTTCAACAACCGTCCCACCAACAGTGTGCCCCCATCACCACCAATAGCTACTGCCCCACCCCACACACTCCCTGTCCCCATACCAGCTCACATAGCCTCCTGAAACCACAGTGACCATTGCATCATATATATGGGAAAGGTGCTGGCAAAGACCTGGCCCTAAACTGGGTGGTTTTGTTAACATGGCATGTGGCTGCTTCACAGCGTGCCACAGGAAGAAGCTGTAGTAATTGTGACTCTGATCATTCTTCCCCGAGCTACTTATCAGTCCTGGTTCATAGTCTGTTGTGAATAGCAACTGTGCAGCTCTTAGCCACACCCATTGGGTCATTGGAGGTGGGGGATGAGAGGAGGGGCCTCAATCCCTCTCTCCAAGCCCAGCCAGTGTGCCCATGGCAACCCGCTTGTTTGCTGGTCCTAGAAGCAGTGATGAAACTGGCCAGGGAAGGAACTAGTTTCTCCCTTTTTCTGCTTCTCGGGAAGCTCTCTGCAGGCAGGAGCTGGAGCAGTCATTCTTTCGGTGTTACTGATCAGTCCTGGTTCCTGATTGGTTGCAGATGGCATCTGCAAGACTCCTAGTCATGCCCACTGGATTATTGGAGGTGGGAGAGATGAGGGGAGGGTCCTCAATCCCCACTCCACGCCCGACCTGCAAACCCACCGCAACCCATGTATTTGCTGGTCACGGAAGTGATAATGAATCTGGCCAGTGATAGAGCTGCCTCCCGCTCTGGCTGCTTCATGGACAGCTCTCCTCAGGCCAGAGCCATAACAGCTGTGCATCTGGTCATTCTCCCAGGTTACTGATCAGTCCTGGTACCTGGTCACTTGAAGACGATATCTGTGAGGCTTGTGGTCACTCCCACTAGGTCAATGGACGTGGGAGGGATGAGAAGCAGGCTTCAGTTCCCATTCCAAGCTCATCTGGTATGCCCACAGCAACCACATATTTTTTATTTTTTGCTTTTTTTGGGGGGTCACACCCAGCAATGCTCAGGAGTTTCTCCTGGCTCTGCACTAAGGAATCACTTCCAGCAGCGCTCAGGGGACCATATGGGATGCCAGCATGGGCCGGCCGTGTGCAAGGCAAATGCCCTACCCGCTGGACTATCGCTCCAGCCCCTATGTTTTCTGGTCTCAGCATTGATGATGAAGCTGGCCAGGAAGGGAACAGCTTCCTCCTCTCTATGCTTACCCTCTCTCTGCAGCAGGAGCTGTAGCAGTGGTGCATCTGATCATTCTCTCTGGTTACTGATCAGTCCTGATACCTGGTCAGTTGGAGATAACGTCCGCATACCTGAAATTTGCCGATTAATGAAACTAATAGATTTGACCGATCAGAGTCCACTCTCCTACCTGGATGCTTCATATTCAGCTTCATGGCACTGGCAGTTGCTGTGCAATTTCTCTTTCTTGGTTTCTTTAGAAATTTTCTCATGAGTTCTAGGTCCTGGCCAGTGCTGATCAGTTGGTACCAAGCAGTTTGTTACAATTTTCTTCTAAAAGTCAACAAGTCTGGGGCCTGAGCGATAGCCCAGCGGGTAGGGCGTTTGCCTTGCACGCGGCTGGCCATGCAGGCCTGGGTTCGATCCCCGGCATCCCATATGGTCCCCGAGCACTGCCAGGAGTAATTCCTGAGTGCAGAGCCAGGAGTAACCCCTGAGCATTGCCGGGTGTGACCCAAAAAGCAAAAAAAAAAAAAAAAAAAAGTCAACAAGTCTCCAAAAGTTTCTAGATGACATCACTTGATTTTATCGATCTTTGAAGTCCACCCACAGATTGTTCTGTGAGAGGTTGATGTAGCTGAACTTGACCTTGGACTGGAGCAGCGACATCTGCTGCTTGACCACCACTGGCCACCACCTTGTCATGGCTCCTCAGCTTCCACTGCCATTTCCTCTCTTGCTCTATCTTGGTGGCCCCGCTCCAGTAGTTGCCACCAGCCGCCGCCAGGGCCGAGACCTTTGCTAGGGTCAGGCCCTCCTGCCAGGCTCAGGGGCATAGGAGGTGCGCTGGTGGAGGTAGTGGCGGTGGGGTTGCGGTGGCTGGGTCCTGTGGGGGTGGCGGTGAGTGGAGCAGCAGGGCAGCTGCCTTGGCCTCCAAACCCCCCTGCCGCCCAAGGAGCTGCTGCTGATCAAGTTGTGTCATCAGGTGAAGGATCTGATAACTGACTACTGTGGTCATGGCCAGGACGACTCCTGACACAGGGACCACGGCTGCCTATGGTGCAGACTGCCCAACATCCCAGCCAAGACAGCCGGGGTATGCGGCATCTTCCCTCACAGTACGCTCTGGGTATTCGACCTGTTGGGGGGAAGAAAGGGAGGGGTGGCTGTCTTCCTGCCTGCACAGGAGGCGGTGGGTTGGGCCAGAGTTGCTCCCCTCCTCCCCGACCTCAGTGCCTGTGCCCTGCAGGAGTGCTGAATAGGACTAGAAAGAACCTCCGCTGAGATTTGAAAGTCTCTCTCCACATGCAATGCCTAGAGCTGTGGAAACATCTGTGCAAATGTCTCCACCATTGTTGGAGGACTCACTCTGGCTGTTTAGCTGCAGGACAACCTGCTCTGTGCTCTGTGCATTTAAAGGTGATCTCACTGTACCAGAGTATTCACAGGACATTCTCATTTACTCACTCAGAAAGTTTCTGGCTTTGTCTGCTTTTCAGGGCTCTGGGGATTAGTTTACTCTGCCCGCTCCTATACTTGTGGCTGCACAGTTGCCATATTGCCTCTCTCCTACAGAGTCTTTTAAATTATAAACTAATACATAAAATTTCAAGGTCACTCTAATATGCTCATTGATAAATGTCTTCACTTTATGAATGGCACATATGAAAATGCTTTGCTGTTATTGATATTATAAGCTATACATTATTTTCATAAACTTTAATCTCCATTATTTGAAATTAGCATAGGTTCAAATATTTCTTGGAATGTGTATTTTTAAAATGTTTGAAATTCCTTCTTTCCTTCTGCCTTCCCTCCATGTACTTGGTCATAACATTCCTGGTAGTACTTAGTTGCTGTATCCAGTGTGCTGCTGGTGAAGGTCACTCCCAGAATCTCATCCATGCTCAGAGATAGGCATCCAGCATGTAAAGCATGTGCTCCAGCACTTTGAACTGAAACACGTTGTTACTTAAATAAAGCATGATTCCACAGAATGTCCATTGAACTTCATTTAAGCTTATGATTGACAATTTTGCCACACTGATGCGATTATGTGAAGTTAAAGTTGCATATACAATTATAACATGTTAAGTTACGAGTACATTTGATACTGTAATTTCATAGAGTTCTTTGGAAGGGCTTGTGTTTTCTTCCAAATCATATGTTTCTTAAAAAAACCTCAGGGATTTGGTATAAATGAGCAGTATATAGCTGATGCATAACAACTTTCAGTGTGCAACAACCATTGTGTCAACTGTATCAGCAGTATAATATTATGTGAGCAAAAAACGGATATCAAGTTAGGATATTTGAATAAGCTTCGTTTAGGCCAGTGTATTTTCATTAACTATCTCTAGCTTCATAGATATTATGCATTAAATACCATCTCTTTTAGACATGTTATAATTCAGTGTTCATCGGACTGCTCTTTATAAAATATGGTCAAATGGATCTAGCCTATAAAATGTCTTTTATCTAATCCATTGCTATGCATTTATGGCTGCACCATGTGGTGGGAGTCAGAATCATCAGGTCCGCTGTTCTTGTATTGTTCAAGTGGCCTCCAGGTGATGGGTACAGCCAACTCTCTTGGCCCGGAGCCAATTTACCATAGTCCTATCAATCAGCTTCACATATTACAAATTATTTTGAGGCACGGAATGCTCAGAGTGAAGCAAGTAAAAAAATTATAGTGGAATTTTTTTTTTTAGTTTTTCCATTTGTGAAGCAGAATGTGTCGCTAGCTGGAGTCTATTGTTCTTTATAAAAGAAATAATTTGCCTGTTAGCCGCTTGATTTTCTTCCAAATATAATGATAGCCAGGCTTGTGTTTACCTTTCCATTCCAGTTAATTCTCCAACCTGCACCTCATTTAGATTTCCTTTTTCTTTTTGGTACTTATCTCTGAGAAACTGCATTCTACATTCATTAGAAATGTGGGCCTTGTTCGCTTAAACACTTCATTTTAGTTTAGTTTTGTTTTCTTACTAAAACAAAGACAGATTTGTGGGGGGGAGCAATCTACAAAAAATAAAAATCATTGGTACAGTTTATTTCATACTAGTTTGCTGTTATTTAGTCTATTTTTATAAAAGTTGTCAGGGAAGAGAAGCTATCTATATTTTATTTATTTATTTTTGCTTTGGGGTCACACCCAGTGATGCTCAGGAGTTAATCCTGGCTCTGGACTCAGGAACTACTCCTGGCAGTGCTAAAAGACCCATGTGGATGCTGTGAATCATATATTCTTAATTTTATAGCCCCTCCAATGTACTGTATTGTTAGTAGAGAATAAGGAGATTTATAATGTCAAAATAAACTAGGAAAACCATGTGTTTTTGGATTGGTTTAAGATGCTACCTTACCAGTTTTACTCTTTAAGACTATTCAAGGTGGAGGGAAAAATTAAAAAAAACAAAAGACTATTCAAAAAAGTCTGGGGAAAATTCTGTTTTTTTTTTTGCTATTATTTACTTATTCATTTGTTTCTTTGGGGACACACCTGGTTTTGTTCAGAGTTTCCTCCTTGCTACATATTCAGGCATCACTTCTAGTGGGCTTGGAAACCATATGGGATGCACATTTCTGCTTCATGCGAGGGAAACATCTCTACATGTTGTAAGTCTTCACTGCCCATCTTCTGTGCTTCTGCATAAAACAATCTGGGCAAAGTAGGTAGCATAGGAATTAGGACCATGTGTTTCCTACCTGGATACACTTTGATTCCTAGCAGCACACAGCTGCAGGAGCATCAGCAAGTTTGTCCCTGGATTCCCCCAGGGTACCACTGCAGCATCACATCATGGCATTATAATATGAAAATTTTGGGTAGTAATTGGTAGAATTGATACCTGTTCCTCTGAGCACTCCTCAAACTATTGCCCCTAAAATAAGATTAAAATTGTAAACCCAACAAATTCTTAGCTTTTTTAAGAGTCAGTCTAGACCTGGAAAGCAGACTTGATCATTCAGAAATGTGTAACACTGGGAATACTGTGAAGTAAATGTTGCTTTAAGGGAAAAAGGCAGGAAGTGCCAACTTATTACTTTGGGTAAAATGGACTTATCCACGTTAAATCCTTTCTATTCATTTTTTTTCACCATGCCCTACAGTGTTTTGATCCTGGCTCTGTGTTTAGGAGTTGTTCCTGTTGGTGGGAACGAAGAGGTGATGGGGATGGAGCCCACTTTTCTGGTCTGAAAGGCAAGTGCTTGACCTGTTGAGCTGTCTCTTTGGTCCTCCAGGATTAATTCTATGGGATATTAGATGATATTGTGAAGGTCCAATTGACAAGTCGACAGAGTCAACTTATAGGACAGCTGATACAGGTTCTATCCCCAGCATCAAATATGGCCCTGAGCACCACCAGGGAGTGATCCCTAAATTCCCGAACACCTTTAGACATGGTCCAAAAAAAAAAAGTGTCAACTTACATAGTTCTTGCCTTTAAATAGAGTTAATACATGTTTGTATGTATAAGATGTAAAAAATATAATACAAATGCAAGTTACTTATAAGCTTTGCTATAAAAATATTGATGAATGGCTAATTAGTACTAGTTTGAAAAACGTTGGCAGTCCCATGTCTACACTCTAGATCTTTGGAAGCTATGGTATATCTTATTGGTTAGAATTGATTCTAGATTGTTTTTGCACTCCATGAAGGTACCAAAATTAGATTATATTTAAATGAGAGGAAAGCTAAGCTGAGGACAATGGCCACAAAAAAAGATGAAAATAATGCTCTGAACTGTTTTATTTCATCTTACGTTTTATGTTTGCTTAGGATTTCAAAATTAAATATCACAGATTTGACACTGTCTTTATTATTTTAAGACTTCACATAGCTTTAATTTTATTTTAATAATCTGAAGCATTTGTTTGGTTTTAGGAGCTAGGCATAGCTTCCAAAAGTAAATAGTTCATTAATTTTTATGTCAGTTTTGGTGCTATTTACATGCATACAAATGAAACTACACTACCCCAGGAACTTGTAGAGGGTTGGTTTAAATTCATGAATTAATGTAAGTGGTAAGGTTATATCATTGGGGTATAAGCTATTGGCTTTGGAGATTGGAGAAGGAACAATAAGGTAAAATAATTTTAGTGTATGCCATTACTTATGAAAATGTGTTCCTGGCATTTATATTATTAGGAGTTGTTGCAGAAGATTAAAGTACCTATTTTTTTTTTCATGTGCTCTAGCAAGGTCACGTGTGTTTAAGATCAGCCTGATGTGTGGTAGGAGAAACTGTTTGGCTGCATGTTTATCACAGGCACTTCACAGGACATTCTTGTAGCTACTATATTTCTAATTTTACTGCTATCATTGTAGAATCTACAAATCTCTACAAATACTATTTTATCCTTTATAAGTTTTCATAAATTCTAAGCTACATTGATTTTTATGCCACTGAAAAGGTAACCATGCTTCAATTAATGTCTGCCTGTTCATATGATAAAGATCCCATCCTAAAATAAGTAGAATTTTTTAAAAAAGAAAGAAAAAATTCCATCCCTGTTGCAAGAGTGTTAAAAGGTATCCCATCCCTATTGCAATTGTATGAAAAAGTAAAAAATTTCAAGGTGACCTTAGAGCTGTTGAAGTGCAATGTTGCTGTTTTCTTTGTAGAGTGTTGATAATTTGGAGGTAAATCTTAAGCTTTGTTTCCAGAGAATTGTTTTTGATATAAACAGGCATTATATACAGGGAATGAGAGATCAGAGTATTTATTTCTCTTTAGTATTAAGTATGGAAGCAGTTGAGCATTGCCAGGTAGAAAGCATGAAATTCTGTCTTTGTATCTATGTTTTCCTTTTTCATGTGGGGTTAAATATGCTAAATGGCTGCAAGTGGGTTTTAATTTGTTACTAAATTTTTTAATAATGTCATATTTTAAGCAATGAGCTTTTAAATTCTAATTTTGTTTAAGAGAAGCAATATGGGTAGTATAATGATATCATAAAGATATTTGATACTTGATTAATAAACGAACCAAGTAGAAACCCTGATCTCTTTAGCATCAAAATTTTCTCCCCAAAAAACATTTTCATAGTAGCATCAAAGTGACAAATGATTTCCTAGTAAGGATATAACAAGTCATAACTTCTCTATCCTTAAGAGATTAATAATTTCAATTCTTACCACACATACATCTGGTTTCTTAATTAAGGCAAAATGTCCATAGACAAAATGCAGTGCCTGTAACTTGAATTTTAATAAATGCAAATGAGCAAAATTGAGAATAATCAGTAGAAGTTCCAGGGTAGAACATTCGTCTTGTATTTGTTTGGAATTCACCAACTTCCACTTAACAATCAAAAAGCCTTAGGACTGAAGATAAATGGAACTAAATATTTCTAGGAATTCAGAAACTAACAAATACCATAAATAGTTTGTATTTTAGCATGAACAATAGTTTAAATTGTATAAAACTGGATAGAAAAATAATGCAGTTTTTTTTTAATTTCCTCTCGATTTTACTTTAACTCTGAATCTTCTTTCCCCATCCACCTATCTAAGACTCTGGCTCTTAAGTGATCTCATAAAAGCATAATGCAGAATTGATAGCTTAAGGGGCCAGAGAAATTGCACAGAGGGAATGGCATTTGCCTTGCATGTGGCCAACCAGGGTTCAATCCCCGGCATCCCATGTGGTCCCCTGAGTACCGCCAAGAGTAATTCCTGAGCAAAGAGCCAGAAGTAACACTTGAGAGTTGCTAGGTATGACTCAAAGAAGCAAAAATAAACTGATAGCTTAATATATTAAGCACATATTCTTAGTAGGCAATTAATTGTGTCTTTTAACCAAAGATCCCGTACTTGCGAATACAGTGAATTCTTGTAATTCTTAACTAAATGTTGTTGTGTTGTTTCTGTTCTCTATTAGGTAAAGAGTTCAAAATACTTCAAAAATACAGTAGTTACTGTTAGTAGTATTGCAATGGATTTTGAGTTTCCCTTATATCATTGTAGTATAATTATGTGGTTAATTCTCTCTGCCCTCCTGAACTGTAAATTCCATAAGGGTCACTACCTGATTTTTACTTCAATGTATTTACTTCAGTGTAAATACTAACTTAGCACATTTAGCACAAAGCCTGACCAAAAGATCAAATCTAGTGATCTGAAGAGCAAAATGGCACATAGTTTGTTTCTCTAACATTGGCATGTGGTACAGGCCACATTGGAGTGGTTATTAAATGATGATGAGTAATATGTATTCAGATGTCTTCTTCAGCTTCGGGGCTTTTCCTAGAATATCCGGTCACTCATGGAGATACTAGGTGTGATCCTGAAGTTAGATGTGAAACTCTGCATGTGATACTGGAGAGCGGGGTGAGGTGAGCAAGTGCCTCCACTCCACCCATTTGATCACTCTCCATAGAAGTTTTTGATTGTTCTTCTGTTTTTCTTGGCATAAGTTTGTTTTGTAATTTTCCTGCTTGACATTATTATTTATCCCATTCACTGTTTAAGAAAATGATCATTGGATATCAGATTAGAAAATGAACTTTTAAAGAACTATTTAAGCAGGGGAAAACTGTGGCTTAAGTAAAGCCATGCCTAAGTATGGAGAGTGAAAAAATGAAATGGAAAAATTTGTAGCAGACCTGAGTGCATAAAGATAAACTATATGAAAATGCCGTTATCTTAAATCTTTAGGATATGTCATTGTATCCTTCACATTCATGTAAACGCTTTTAACAGGAGCATTCAGATATTAAATATTGCACTATTTATTTCTAAAATAATATTTTTCTGGGCGAGACGATGATTTAAAGGGCTACATCACATGCTTTGCATTGTGAACCAAGTCTTGACACCTGCCACCCCAAGGCCCCTTTAGCACTGTTTGGGTGTGGTTTCCAAGAACCAGTTGGTTTTTCAGTATTGTCAACACTGGAGCACTATTCCCTGTTAGAATACAATTCTTAATCATTCAGCAGTTACTGTGTTTCTTTACTCATCATTGCTTTTACAGTACTGTACAACAGTGTTGCAGAGATAAGATCATGCCCTGAAAGACACTAAGGAAAGGAGAGTTGATCCATTTGACTTCAGAAAAGAATGCTAATAGCAGTGATAAATAAGCTCAACCCACAATTACTTTATCATCTTCCAGCATGAAACACACAGATTTTGGGGTATATTCTGGATTTAGATACACCAGGTCCTTCTGTTGCATGAATATTATCAGATTTTCTAAAATGTAATTTATGCTTGGGAATAGAGGACAAACACTAGAAGAAACTAAATGAAAACAGTATTTGGAAACATATTTTAAATTAAAATGAATAGTTAATGAATAGATGGAAAAAAAATCCATTTTCTGGGTGCTGTGCTGCTAAAGGAATTACGAGGAGCCTATCTTCTTGTTTATTTTTTTGTTTTTCTTTCTCTTTACTTTACCACCCACCTAATTATTTCATTTTCTACTTGAATTATTTTAAGTCTCCTAAAGTATTTTCCTAACCTATAATCCACCCTGTATTTTATCACCAACTGAGTCTTTGTTTTTTGACTTAGAGTGCAAGCTTCACTGCTTACGGCAATTCAGAATTGGGCCTGACTGTGAACTCATTCTCATTTACCTATGCTCCACCCAGAAGAAAGTGTTCAGTTTCTTTTCTGCTTACCGCAATAATAATTAGAAGAGTAATCATGAAAACAATTTAGTGAGAGAGAATTGACAACTCTTAGAGTACTATACTGTATTTAAATTTGCAAATCCTCAGAGAATAAGGGGCTTTGTATGAGTTTTAAATAGACTTTGGCAAGCTTTGAACTGCCCACACTGTGTTCTAAGCTTTGAGTAAAGCTTGGCTGACATGCTGAATCAACGTAAGCTCTGATGTGACTTATTAAGACACAAGGATGAGTGACTCCATTTGGAACATTGTGTTAGCCAAGAAGCTTTAATGCATTCATGATTAGACTTTCTCCCCATCCCTGTTCATTCCTAGGTAATTATGATATCCTCTCTTGTACAAAGCTAAAATGTAACTAGTTTTCTTTATAGAATTACTATTTTATTATTTAAAGCACAGGTTCCTAACTTTCTTGCCCTACTGACCCTTTCCATAAAATAAATTACTCAGCACCACCCTGGAAATGTGCCTGCTTTACCTTAAAAACAGGAAGTGCTCCTAATTACACCAAAGACTACTAGTCTCCCCTGCACATCATTCCAATGCTCTCCAGTTAAAAATTTTGCTGGCTCTGAGAAACACTGGCTTAAACTAACTGGAACACAGAACTTACTCCATTTTCAAGCACACGTCAGAGAGTGTTAACAAGAGGAATGTACACAAAAATTCAGAATCAAAATTTCATGCACTTAACTTTTCTTCATGGCATTCGGAATAATGTGAAAATGTCCCACATGTTCTAAATTAATACTAATCAATTGTTATGACAGACCGTGCTAATTTTTACTCCACATTAAGGGATGCAAATTCCACCTCTGACCATATTCCATCATCTCCTATTTTCTTTGGTAAGGCCAATTTTAGTTGGAATCTATAAGGTATGATGCAATTGTTCACAGGGAACTTCTCCTTGGGTTATCTAAAGGTCTGGTACTCAGTATCTGACCTCTAATTTTATTTGCACTAAAGTAGGGCAGGTATAGAAAAGTGAGTGGAAATGATCCCAGATATGCCCTGTTGTGTCAAGCTGATTAGCTTCTGGGGAAAATAGATGCCGGCTGTTGATGCCTGCTGACTATAAAGCACAGTGAAGGGACTAAGACAGTGTACAAAGGACTGAGCAGTCTCAGAGCAGCAGAGTTGCAAGACTGCAGACAGGGCGTCAGGGATCCCAGAAAGTAAATTTAGCTCACCGGTAAGAAATAGTGTGTTTAGATGTCACAGAGATAGGAGATCACCATAGGCTTTGCCAAGAGCTCCATTCTCAAAGAAGCATGCAGAAACGAGATGATATTGGAAATTGAGACTCTGAGCAGATATGAATGTGTAGGGAGAAAATGTTAGGAGTTGTGTGTGTGTGTGCATGTGTGTGTAAAACATGCAGAATTTGTGTGAACCAAAATACCAAGCTAATTCCAAAGCAGGTAATATTATATGCACATTATTTTCTTAGTTGCTAACTTATTAAATAAGGAATTTTCATATTTGGGACATGAACTGGTTTTATACTTAAAGTTACTTGGATCCTGTGCCCATCTCAGGGCTCCTTTTGAGTGATTTGTAGCTATCTGAATAAAAGTGGTGCACTTTGATAAAGACTAATGGTAATAAGATCCATTTAGTCTAAGATATCTGGTAGAATGATAGATCTTTAGTAAAAATAAATAAAGCACAAAGGGCCCATATATGTTAAATATATGGAATAACATTCCCTGCTGAATTAACTGCTTGCTAGTGATGCAATTCTAGAAAGTTCAAAATAATGGAGGAAGGAAATGGATAAAGAAGGCAGAAAGCAAAGGAAAGATAAACTAGAAGACCTGAAGTGTATCAGCAAAACTCAAGACTGAGGGACTGGGGAGATAGTACCTGAACAAAGCTCAGCTTGATGCCAGACACCTCCCACGAGTCACTGGTTGTAGCAGTGCAGACCTCTAAGCCCCATACGTGTGGCTGTGGATTCCCCGGTACTGCCAGTATGATGCTGATAGCCCAGGAACCACAGGACCCCAACAGAACATGCACTAAACCACCAGTCCAGTTATTCAGGTACGGTTTACTGAGCACTGTTTGGGAGCAATCCATAAAGTTTCATCCAGTGATTAAAGAATGTTCAAAAAAAAATATAATTTGACTTACTAAATATTTGATGCCTTTCCTTAGAAACCTTTATAGCACTTCTTTTACAAAATTATCTTTGGGGGACTATAAATATTGGCACATACATATATAAAATGTGCTTCTGTAAATAAATTCTTCTAGAAAAGAGTTCACACAAATTTAAACCCTATTTTTATATAAAATTTCCATTCTAACTTTCCTCCAAAGACTAGAAATTGAACTCCCATTTGACCCAGCCATACCACTCCTGGGAATCTACTCTGGGAAACCAAAAATACACAGCGGAAACACCATCCCTACTTTTATGTTCATAGCAGCATTATTCACAATAGCCAGAACCTGGAAGCAACCAGAGTGCCCGAAAATCGATGACTGGATAAAGAAGCTTTGGTACATCTACACAATGGAATACTATGCAGCTGTTAGGAAAAATGAAGTTATAAAATTTGCCTATAAATGGATGGACATGGAGAAGATTATGTTGAGTGAAATTAGCCAGAAGGAGAGAGACAGATACAGAATGACTGCATTTATTTGCATGGCATAAATATATATGTACATATTATGATACCAATATCCAAGGTCAAGTGAAACATATATCAGGAGGTCTTGTCAAAGGTGGAGATTATCACAAACGTGTGGAGTCAGAGTTTAGGTAAGACAGAAAATGGAACAGGGGGCTAACAATAGTCGAGGGTACTAATGCCAACCTAGAACTGAGCATTAAATAGAGGCAAAAGGATACAAATGACAACCTTTTAATGTATGTTCTGTAATCCATAGTCTGGAAGGGAAGGAAAAGAGAAAGAGAGAGAAAGGGAAAGAAATAAAGAACCTGCCATGGAGCAGGGCTGGGGAAGGGGGAGGGAACCGGGATGTTGGTGGTGGGAGATGGGCACTGGTGGAGGGACGGGTGCTGAAACACTGTATGACCAAAACCCAAACATGAACTTTTTAATTGTATATCTTTTTATTTGTATATCTCACGGTGGTATAATAAAATACTTAATAAAAAAAAAATAAAATTTCCATTCTATGTATCAGGATTTTATTAAATATTGGAATTTGCATATTTGTGTCTAGCACATATCATGTATAGGCATATTTGCATATGCATACATATCCCAGTCCCATTTATAGTTTTCAATGTAATATACCCCCTAATTTGAAATTAACAGAATAAATTAATTATTAATTATTAAAATGATTATTATTATAATTATTAAATAATTAATTATTAAAATAATTACTTTAATAGTTGTTAAAATTATTTCATAGACTGAGATGATTACTATCCCTGCCTTTTTAACTTTATTACTTTTGCTACAGTGAAGACAAAATATTTGGAAAAGAAACTCATTTTATTTATTTATTTTGTTTTTTCTCTTGGGGCCACACCTGGCAGAGTTCATGGATCACTCCCGTTGGTACTTGGGTACCATATAGGGTGCCAAGTATTGACCCCAAGTTTGCCCTGTGCAATGCAAATAGTCTATGCACTGTACTGACTGTCCAGCACCAATAGCAAGTCATTTTACTGATAAAAGATTGTACTTCTATGAATTTCTGTTGCTAACTCCAGTAATTGGGTTTCCGTGAATTGCATTCCCTACTTTATTTATTCCACTAACGTAAAAAATAATGTAAAGCTAAGGAGTTAGTTTTTGGTCACAACAAGGCAACATTGTGACTGGATTCAAGGTATTTTAGTTTGGGTTCTATGTGATTATACCTAAACTTGTACTAGCTATCAGTCACCAATCTTGTCAACCTTCTCACATATCTGTTCCTTCCATTACCTGCCGTCGCTCTTTGAGGCAGGCCTTGTCATCTAGTTGCAAGATTCCTCATAGACTTCCAACAGTTCTTCTGCTTCACTTCTTTCTCCATCCATCCTTATGTAAACTACAGTACGGATAATCTTTCCAAAAGTTGTTGTTTTGTATAGTCTTATAGCATTTACAGAAATAATGCATCTGTGTGTATGCCTTGAAATTCTGGCAATGTTTCAAGGAAGAAACTGTGAGGTGCACAGGAGATTAAAATGTTTGAGCATTATTGTTTTAAAGGAGTGTGTTTTCTGCAATCCTTTAGGAAAAGTAGAATTACACAGGAACATATTTCAGATAAGAAAAAAAGTCATAATCAAAGTTTCGACACTCAGACCTTTTCTGCTTTTTGGTTGTGTTTGTTTGCTTTGGGGTTTACACCTGGCTCTGCTTTCAGGGACCTCCCTGGGCGAGGCTTTGAGGACCCTTTGTGGTGTGATGATCGATATAGGATCAGCCAGTGCAAGACAGGTGCCTCATTCACTGTAATCTCTTCGACTCCAGTACTCACTCATGTCTTATTTTTAAGAATTGGTGAGCAAAACTGAGATTGAGTACCATTTTTATGGAGATATTTGAATTTACAGAGCATAGATTAGTGTCCTAATGTATAATTTTATGTACTTTAGAGTTTGCTGGAGGAATGCATTAATTAATTTTCAGTGTCCATTGACAGAAAAATACCTCAAATCTTTCTTCAAACATAAAAGGGGAGAAGGGCTAATTGGTTCACTTGACTGAGCAGGGACTGATTACGGTGCTACTGAGTGTATTCATGTGAACTAGTAATACCACACATAAAATTTGACATTAGACTCTGCTTTTTGCCCTTTGTCTGAACGTCTTTCCTATGCGCAGAACTTATACCTTAAAGCTTTTAAATCCAATGCTGTAGTTTCTACTTATTCTGGCAAAACCCTTCCCCTGAAGAGTGAAGTGTCTGCTGAAGTATCTCTACTCAATGCAGCAAAATGTAGTTCTTCAACTATGAGAACAAACACGATAGTTTGTGTTTGTTGTTATAGTTCTTCAACTATAACAACAAACACGATGTTAAGTTGTATCCAGGACATCTCAAATAAATTAGGAGATTATAAGAGTGAGTTGCCCCAGAAGTTTCACTATCACAGTGTGTGGGCATTCAAAATTTCTAGAAGTTATTTCTGTATTTCTTAACTTTATTCTGTGATTAAGTTACTATGGTTAATTAAGTGTCCTAAACAAATTTTCCTCCCTTCCTTTGTTTAGGCCCTCTGGGAAGAACCCAGAACCATGGTAGAGCCTGGCAAACTACCCGTGGTATATTCAATATGCCAAAAACAGTAACAATAACGGACCCCATTCCCAATGAATGGAGATGTTACTGGTGCCCCGCTTGAGCAAATCGGTGATCAATAGGAAGGCAAGGGATACAAGTGAAGTGATATAATTGTTTAGATTATCTAGTTTATATACCACTTACAACCATTACTGTAGGGCTTTCAATGGTGAGTCTGTACAGTTACAATGATTGAATTCTGCTAAATTGGGGCAAAAAGTGATAGCCCTAGTAAGGTAATAGGTTTGATTGTGCTTATCCTGAGTTTGATAACCAGCACTCCCCAAAGTTCCCTGAGCATGGTCGGGAGTCTGAGTTTGATAACTGGCACTTCCTAAAGTTCCTTGAGTATGGTCAGGAGTTATCCTCATGTGCAGAGCCTGGAGTAAGCCCTGAGCATTGCCAAGTGTTGTCCAGAAACAAACAAACAAACATAAATACACAAATAAATAATGCTAGTAAATATACAGCTGTTTATTTATGAGATGGTTCTAATCAACCAGTTACAAGAAAAATCTCTTATTGTCCATGAAAGTGTTCCAAAGAAGAGTAATATGTGCAAGATAGATAAGTTTTTTGTATCTTTTTGTGATCTTCATTTAAGCTTTGACAGTTACATTTGAAGAATTTAGTTTTATCACTTGGGTTTCTTCCTTTTCAGGCTGCCCACACCATATGAAATACATGCTACTCACACTGCATGAATTAAATTCAACTGCAACGCACAAGTGGCAATTTTATTCCACTATTTGCAAATTTTGTTTAACAAATAATACTGAATAACTCAGTTATAACCGTGCATTTAAAATAGGCACTATAGAGTCTGGAGTGATTGTACAGCGGGTAAGGTGCATGCCTTGCACACGGCTGACCAGATTCGATTCTCTGTGGTCCCCCAAGCGCCACCAGGAGTAATTTTGAATGCAGAGCCAGGAGTAACCCCTGAGAATCACTGAGTATGAAACAAAAAAGCTAAAAATCTATAATAATAATAACAATAACATTGCCATTATAGGAATTATCAAAATTGAAAAAGAACAGGCATTCTAAGCTTAACTCCGTTGGCAGGTAGAAATTATTTTGTGAAATTTGCATTTGTGTTGTAAATACTATAATTTTTAATGTAATTTTAATAGCTTATTTTTAAAAAGTGTTTCAAAAAGTTTGCCCGCTCGAGCAAATAGATGAATAATGGGATGTCAAGTGATCAAAAGTTACTAATTTAATGTTAGTGAATATTTTATCTACATTCTGTGTTACTGGGAACCCTGATAGTTGGAGTTCTTTAGATCCTTATCTTTTATCATAGTTGCTTTACAAAATTTTTAGAGATGTTTGAGTGTATTTGTAATATATATTTTGTAGATATGCATATATATAGATATAAAGATAATTCCATACAGGAAACTTATTTGAATTTGTCTGGGATAAATGGGAAATTGTGTTTACTCAAAAGATTTACATTTGGAAACAGTTCTGCTCTAGTTCACCTGTTCCTTCTTGTCTTACCTACTCTCTTACTTTTCCTCCTCCCCTCTTTCTTTTTGGATAATTATTAATAATGATAAATGTATTAGAATGTCATCTTTACCTTCTTCTCTGAATAGTCTGTTGTTATGATTCCCATTTTAAAGATGTATTATTCTGATAAAGTTTTCCAAGCCTACCTAGATAGGACACGAACTGGCAGATAGCTGTGGATCAGGAAGTTTGACATGAGGGTCTTTGTCACTGGATCAGTCACTAGGTCTTGAGCCTATAGGCCATGAACGCATGGGAGACATATGGAAGGTAAACACTGGAGTATCCCCTTGTCTCTGAGCTTCATATTCCCCATTTCCCTGGCAACCCCAAATCCTCATGTCTTTGGAGACTTTGTAGATTATAGGTTGGGAAAAAATGAGCAGGGAGATAAAATATTGAAAGGGAATTGCACACCTGTTAACAAAGAGCAAGTTAGACACGGTATATAGTACCAGGCCTTGTTTAAAGCCTTGGTCAAACCTCTCCTGCTGGTTGTACTGACCCAGCCATGACACAAGAGTCAATCCAGGGCAGAGGGCACAGGCAGGATGAAGAATGCTGGGTTTTATTTTTTTGTTTTGTTTTTTCTTCTGTTTTCACACTTGATCTTCCCACAGACTCTGTTTCAGCCATCTGATCGTTTATCAGTGGTGTCCAAAGCGGAAATGTGAACTTTCATCTCATGTGTTTATTTTTCCTCCATTCTGCACCCCCATTGCCTGCCAAACAGGGCTTTGTTTATAAGAATACCTAGGCCACTACTGAAGGTGTTCAAGATTTATTCCTGTCTATGTGTTCAATGATCACTCCTCACAGGCTTCAGGGGGACCACTTGAGTGCTGGGGCACTAAACTGGGCTGACACTGGGCAAAGCAAATGCCCTGCCTGCTGCACTCTCGCTCCAGTCCCTCTTATTCACTTAAACTAAAGATAAGAACTGCTATGGAAACTAACCAAATGTAAAGATTTTGTTTATAGCCACATAGATTTTAAGTTCTCAAATAACAATTTGATATTATGTCTGCTTTTGTGAAATATTTGCAGATCATTATTTCAGTAAGTATGTGAATGTACAAAGCATTTTTTGTGTCTTTTTATTCACCAGCTAATCCTTACTGCTCCAGAGCTCTTGGGTAGGAGAAGAAATGACATGTGTAACAGTTCTGGAGGATCAGAACAAATCCCATTATTAGGCTAGAAAAAACGAGGCCCTAAATAATACATTGAAAGGTAGCAGGGACTGTGGCTAAATGTGCTTGCCTGGATGGAGACTTATAAACAGAAACACTGAGCCCCTTACTTCTGAAAACAAACAAACAAAACCTTCAGTAACTTGAAATTCAAGCTTTAAATCTTCTCTTCATCATCCTGAAAAGTGACCCTGATAACTCACTGAGTTGGCAATAGACTGAACATTAAAATTGTTACTTGACCAGCGGGTTCAGGTAAACTAATTACTACAGCCTAGTAAATAAAAAAAAAATAGTCGCCCCCTAGATAAAGCCTTTGAAGGTCCTATCATAGTTGTAAAGTGATAAACCTCTCATGTGATTTGAGTTTGTGCTTTAGGATGATTTTTTATATTTCTGCATTATGAAGAACCTCCCCCACTCCATGAGGGCTGCCATCTTCCACATCCCAACTTCCCCCTCGTCAGAACTCCACCCAGCAGACGAGCCTGTCACAGCCTGGCTTGCAGCCGCGCTGTTCATCAGTAAATGCTGTATTTAGAGGTGACTACTAGAGTATGTCACCCGCAGTGCAAGCCTGGCAAGCTGCCCGTGTCGTATTTGATATGCCAAATACCAGTAGCAATTATATTAGGTCATTCCCATGACCTAATATAATGTTTTGAGGCTCTCTATGTTCCTGGAGCAAGCAGATGCCCTTGGGCTCTACTAGCATGAGACAGGACATATGGAGATGTTACTGGTGCCCACTCGAGCAAATCGATGATGAACAGGAAGATAGTGATAGTGATAGTGATAGTGATTATGAAGAAAACTGTAAGCTAAAAATAACTATAACAGATTACTGGACTTGGTCTGACATGTCAGATTAGTTCTGAATATTACAAAGGTAAACTGCAAAGTTGTAATTCTGAAATTCAGAGTTTGGGGTTTTTTATTTCAGTTTTAGTTTGATGCCTTTCTCTGTATTCACTTTTCTACATTGTGTGAATATTTCTGTCTTTGTCATCTCTGAATTTGTCTCTGTGTCTCTGTTTGTCTCTCACTTTCCCATCTCTCTCTCCATCTGTCAGTCTTGCTCTTCTCTTCTTTCCATCTGTTTCTGTCTCTTCAAAAGGAAGTCTGCCCAGTCTACTTATTTATCAAGCTGTCTCATATATTTCAATTGATATTGAGAGCTGTGTTTTAGAAACATAAATGGCAAGAATCATCAGGCAGATTATTGCATGGAATATTATAATACTATATATAATATATAATATGGAATTCTATAATCTAAGGAAGGTTATGAATTGTAAGTAATCCGCCTCTTACCTTATAAGGAACATGCCACTTTATGGATGTGCAGAAATAATTCAGATAAACAGCATAAGAGCTGCAGAGATGCAGCCTTCAGCTGTTCTGACCATGTGCTCTTATTTTGCTTTGCCACCTGCATCTCTGATGAGAACTTCAAATTGTACTTTTGCCAAATCGGTATTTCATTTTCTTTTCTTTCTTTTTTTCACTCTTTCGTTTTGGTCACACCCAATTGTGTTCATGGCTTACTCTTGGCTCTATGCTGAAGGATCAGTCGAGCAGGGCTCAGACCTTGTGCACTGCAGAAAGTTGAACCTGGGTCAGCTACGTGCAAGACCAGCACTTTACTCTGGCCTGCCTGCTAAATGAATTTCTGGCGTTCATTTTCTATATGTTTACTTTCATGTTTTCAATTCTGTAAACAAATTAGTTGATCCGTGCAAACTTTCCAAAGGTGTATTTTATAAAACCACAATACTGCTAACAGAATATTGTGAATGAATCTTGGTAATAGGTGGTATAGACTAGACTTTAAAAACTATTCTAAATGATTTTCAGAAGTAGTCCTTGGGTTGCCTGCAGTCTCTGTGTCTCTGCCTTTGTCTTTTCATCTCTCTCTCTCTCTCTCTCTCTCTCTCTCTCTCTCTCTCCTCTCCACCCACCCTCTCTCTCTGTCTCTCATACATGCACACAACACACTTTGCCATAATTCTGTCACAGTTTCTCAGTCTGTTAGTTCGTTAACAATAGTTTGTGTGTCCTAACAATAATAAATAGGATATATATCAGATAGGATATATAGTTAAAAAGAGAAAACATGCTTTTCATATCCATTTTCACAATCAATAATCTAAGATGAGGAAAACATTAGTAGTGGTATATAAATATATGCTTATAAACTATTTTTAAAAGCATTTCTCAATGTGTGATTTGTGATTTCTGAAACTCAGAAAGGTCAACTACTTTCCCTATAATGCAGAGACATTACTTACCTTATTCATCTCCTTGAAATTTGTGCTGATGGTAAACAAAAGGGAATACCATTATAGTTGCTTTAGCATGAATCAAACAAGTGGCACGGATTGTACAAGATATTGGGTTCTTTACTGCAGAGTAATCATGGTATTAATATAAATGTGGGAGGGGACCAATATTTATTTAAAATCTTTGGTGAATCTGTAAAAATGATGCATTTTTTACCTTGAGTAAACATCTTAATCTCTTACAAAATTGAAAGCTTAATAAAGTTTTTTTGTTTGATGCTATAGTAGAATTACTATCTTGATGAAAATATCTGAGATTTATTGTTGCCATGTACATAGTTTTGACTCCATTAACATTTTTTAAATATGATTATTTAAATCTGGGCAGTTTCAGACCTTTTCTTGAAAATGAACCAAGTTTGAGGAGGAAAACTGACAGTTTTATCAATGATAAAATTTGAAATATTTTTATACTTTAGCTGTAGAAAACTACTCTAACATTGAGAGTTTGACAGTTTTCCAATATGTAATGACTTTTCTGCTCCAATGACTGATATAATGATTATGACTCAAAATATTTTATAAATGTCAAAATTCATAAAGCTATAGTTTTCATGCTGTTATTATGTGAGATATCACATTTCTGACCAAAGATTGATTTACGTGTAAGGTATAGAAAGATAGTACAGTGAGTCTGACATTTGCCTTTTATGCCCTGAAGCCCTGCCAGGTGTGATACCTGAATGAGGTGGGAGTACATCCTGAGTGCAGGTGGGTGTGGCCTCAAAACCCATAAAGAAAAAATGTAAGATAGGCCATTTAAATTAAATTTTACAAATATCAATATTTTACTGATGAAACTTTAGGTGCACATTGTGACTTAATTTTTATGGGTTTTTTTTGGGGGTTGTTTATATACACACCAAGGTGCTCACTGCTTATACCTACTTCTGGGCTCAGGAATCATGTTTGTGGGTGCCCATGGAGCCATGTGTGTGCTAGAGATAAAACCCAGATGATCCATGTATAAGGCAAGCTTCTGATTGTGTACTTGCACCAAAACTTAAATTAATTTTTTTCTTTGCTTGTTTGGGGTGACACATGGCAATGCTCAGGAGTTACTCCTGGCTCTGCAGTCAGGAATTTCTCCTGCTGGTGCCCGGGGACCATATAGAATGCCAGAAATCGAACCCAGATATGACCACATGCAAGGCAAAACCCCTACCAGCTGAACTATCGCTCCGGCCCACAATTATAAATTTTCTTATGAACAAGGTGAGGGAGATAGTGGAGTGGCAATTAAAAATACATGAAATATATAAAGATATAGTACTTTTCACTTCTAAAAATCTGTTATTTTTCTAAATATATCTTAAAGTATAGTAGAGTTATGTTTGGATCTAAAAAATACTGTTTTTTTAATTTTTTTGTGCAGTAATATAATTAGATAACTTGCATAAACTTCTTTTGACTTTGAGTATTTATACTGTAAATTATTGCAATTTGTTGCAATAATTTTGAAAAAAATGTTGAATGTATCCATATTCAAGTAATTGATCTTTTATAATGTACATAATTTTATAAAACATAGAGGTTACTTCATCAACAAACAATTAAGTTGATTAATTAATTAAAAAGAGAGGTCAGAGATAATACAGTATGGATGGAACTTGCCAACAGCCAACCTGGGTTTGATGCCTGGCATTCCATATTGTCCCTCGAATGCTGTCAGGAGTGATCCCTGAGCACAGAAGAAAGAGTAACCTCTGAACATAACCAGGTGTGACTCTATGTCCTCCATTCCTCCTCCCCGAAGAAAATATCAAATCATACTCTATAGAAAGTATTATCTTGACAATGTCTTTGTGAACTTTTCAAAACAACCCTGTCACAATCCAAGGTAGAGTTTCTATGCTGTGTTCTTTTATTAATGCTCTCATTTTTATTGTAGTGTCAGAAAATATCAAAGAAACAATATTCCAGCTTCTTAGGTAATATAATCTTGCTCTTAAATGAATTGCCCTGGTTTTGAATTGTCTCTTGGAAAGCTTAATCTAGAAAATCTGTTTCTTTAAAATTTTAAGAACTATCATTTCTTGAGTGAGACAGAGTTATTTCCCCTCTAAGTAGGGGCTGGACCACTCCCACTTCTAATTGAGAGGTAGCAGTCTGTAGAATTGAAAGAATCAAAGTGACTTTATAACCTGACCTTACTTTCTCCAGAGCACAGATCTAAGTAGCTCCTGAGGTACTTTTTAACTCATGGGTTTGTGCCCTCCTCTGAAACTGGTGGTCAGTTAGTATAAAGTGTGCAATTTAACTACATCACCATGACTTCAGTAATCCAAACTATGACCTTGGTAGATTTTGCTTTATTTTTCTATCATAGTTTAATGCTGTGGATAAGATAATTATTTCATATGCCTTTATTGCAAACTTTAAGTTAATCCATTAAAGTTACTGAAAAAGCAGATTCCATTAAAGTGATTTTATTTCATTGTGTCATAATAAATATGGATTCAGACACTTATCATATCTCCCTGAGCTGGTTACTTAACCTTCTTTGCCTCAGTTCTGTCACCTATAAAGTGAGTATAATAAAATAATTTTACACAATAGGGGCACTTGGATATTAAATATGTGTGATTATGCACTTATAGTAGTAAGTGGTGGTATAGCCCAGTGAGCGTAGCTGATGTGGGCTTGATCCCCAGCACTGGTTATGGTCCCTGAGCACCGTCAGGAGTAAGATCTGAGATGAGGTTGCCCCCAAAACAAAACCAAACAAAGAATAGTGACTGGAATATTTTAATCACTGTCACTGTATCACTGTCTTCTCGTTCATCATCGATTTGCTCAAGTGGGCACCAGTAATATCTCCATATGACCTGTCTCACGCAAGTAGAGCCCAAGGGCACCTGCTTGCTCCAGGACATAAAGAGCCTCAAACCATTTCATCAGGTCATGGGGATGAGGTCTATAATTGTTACTGGTATTTGGCATATCAAATATGACACGGGTAGCTTGCAAGGCTCTGCTGTGCGGGTAGCATACTCTTGTATTCATCTCAAAATCCAGCATTTATTGATGAACCACGCAGCCGCTTGCGGCGGTGCAAACCGGGCTGTGATAGGCTGGTCTGCTGGGTGGAGTTCTGACAAGGGGGAATTCCGGATGTGGAAAATGGAGGCCCTCATGGAGTGGGGGGGTCGTCTGGCTTGTTGTAAGGCTCTACTGGGGTGGCAGGCCAGGCAGGGCTAGAACCTGCCATCCCTCCCGGGCACCTCATAAGTGGCTGGGCACAGGAGAGCCAGTAGCAACTATGTCCCATGTCTGTGAGTCTCTGGATCGGAATATTTTAATAGTTCGGTAAATTAGAGAATACAGTTATTACTACAGTAAAGCATTTTTTTACAATTTTGTTTTTTAGAAATTGCTCTTAAAGAGACCAAATGGAGAATGACTGGGATTAGGTTTATTTTATTCCAGTTTTATCTGTCTTGTGGTTGTTGGTTTTTGTGTTTTGTTTTTCCCTTTCAGGGAGTGTACTCAGTGGTGCTCTGGGGACCATTCCTTTGATTTTTTGACTTGAAAGGCTGGAAAGTGAAAGCAAAGACCTGAGAATGCAGTGCTGCTTGGTCCCTGTGGTGCCCAGATTACCTGGAGCTGCAGAGGTTGGGGTTTTCCTGCGCCACACACAGTAAAGCTTAGGAACCTGCGGGGCTGTGGTCCATGGTCCTTGGGGGACTATGTGGTCCAAGAATCAAAGAGAGGTTGGCCTTAGCACCTGCACTCTTTCCAACCCCACCATATAATTTTTTATCATTAAGATGACAATATAATGTATTCCTTTATCTATTTTATGATGATATATACATTGATTTGTTTTTAAGGAAGAATGTCTTCTGATCAATGTCCCTATGTTATTTTCCCCCCAATATAATTGGTAACCTCTATAGATCAGATTTTGTCAGAAGACTGTATGATAACAGCTTTCACCAAGTTCTTTCATGACCCTTTATTTTCTGAATTAGAAAGCTGCTTTTCCATTGATTCGCAACCTTTTGCTTTCTCTTAATCATAGTTTATCATACCCCTTTTCTTTGGCTTTAGATTTTTGTGGTACTTATTATTTTGCAGTAAAGTCTTTCTATTCACTCATTACTGTTCACTCTTTAATAACTTGCAAAAGACACATCTAACTCACTTTTATTTATGTTTCATACAGCCTCCTTGAGCAATGCTGATAATCTTTTTATTTTGAAATGTGAGGGTTAAAAGAATTACCCCTATATTCCCTATTTCCTCTCCCAACATTATTTTATCCAGTTTTCAATTAATGTCTCCAACAATTGCTAGTTTCCATCTGAATATCATCCACATATATGACTCAAAAATACCACAAACCTGAATTACTGATTTTTCGTATTGTTTGGTTTCATAACAGTCCTTCTGGTGTCATGTCATATTAAAACTCTCAAACTCGGTTTGTCTTTTACTTGCCACGCTCCAGATGCCCCACATGGAAAGGGCCATCACTAGCTGCACTTAAAAGGGCATATTCTGCCTTGCTGTGAACAAACTCGTTCTCTAATTTTCTAGAATCAGGATTAACTTTTGGATTATACAGCTCGACTATGGAAACTTTCCCTTTGATTTTCATTTTTGGGTTTGCCAGAAATTCAACCCAGGGCCTCATACACATGAAACCTGTGCTCAGTGGGTGAGATAAATACTGCTTGGCTAACTTTCCTTTATTGAGGTTAAGTTCTTGTTTGTATAAGCCAACCTTGACAAATCATCGTCCCTTTATGAGGAAGTGATTCAGAGGTAGGAGTACTCTTTTAGCCAAAAAAAAAACTTTAAAAAACATGTTGTTATACTCTTTAAAAGCAATTGAGAAAGTTTTATACTACTTTCTAAACCATAGTTATGTATATTTATGAGTTTCTTTAGGTTTTGTGATTTAAACCCATTCCTTTCACTTTCCAAACTGAGCGCTGATTTCTGTTATCCCATCCCCCTGAAGTTGCATAGCATGCCTTCTGCTTGAGAGGATCTTATTGGATCATTTCATAGCTCATTAAAAGAACTACATTTTAAATGGCTCGGCAGAGAATAAAAACCACCATGAGGTGCTGCAAAGCTGTTCTGTAAGTTTAGCATAACTGCTCAGGCCTCTGGTTAGCTATAAAATCATTAGCTGTGACTGGGTCATTAGTAATGATAACATCTCCTTTGATACATACATCAGTTCAGTTCATTTTGTTCTTTGTAGCTCATGTAAAAGTCAGTATTTATGAGTCTTGGAAAATATTAAAAGATTGCTTTTAATTATTTCCCCAAAGTGTACTTGTTACTGTTCTCCCATCTACAGTGCCAAGAAGAATATATTGTGAATACTGAAATACTTCTGGTTGCATTTTCAGGCCCTCATTCTCATCTTTCTACATTCTTATACCTGCTTATAAGACTTATAAACATTAAGCTTTTTTTCTCTCTTTCACAATATATTTTGAAATTTGGCGTGTAGATGAATCGGATCTCAAATTATAGTAAAAGTCATATTATCAGAAATTTATCATTAATAATGAAAGGCAGTATATCGATCACTTGAATCCCGTTATTCATCGATTTGCTCGAGCGGGCACCAGTAACATTTACATTGGGCCCTATCACTTGCCAATGTAGCCCAATGGCATCTGGTTGATTCAGGAATATGAAGAGCCTCAAACTGTTCCTTCAGGGTCTTGACAAGGAAGTCTGACCATCTTGTAGGTGGGCGGCCACGTGATCTTTTGACTTCCCGTGGGATCCAGTTGGTAACGGCTCTAATCCAGCGGTCGTCTCCAAATCGCATTGCATGTCCAGCCCATCAGATTTTCGATGCCTTGGCAAACGAGACAGTGTCCCTGATTCTGGAATAGCGACAGAGGTCTGAGCTCCAGATTCCTTCTCTCACTTGAGTGAGGCGTGATATTCCAAGCATAGCTCTTTCTCTCTGGGAGACCCGAATAGCATTCTCATCCTGCTTTCGTAGGGCCCAGGTCTCTGAGGCATGTGTTAATTTAGGGAGAACGGTGGAGTCAAAGAGATGTGCCTGGAGCCGGAGGGTTCTTTGTCCTATTAGCTATTTGCTCAATGCCTTTGAAGGCATTCCATGCCTCTCTCTTCCTCCTGTGCAGCTCAGGTTTTAGGTCGTTCATCATGTTGACTTCTCAACCTAGGTACACATAACTGCTGCATTCAGAGATGTTTGTTCCATTGAGAGTGAATGGGGCCTCTGGAACTAGTTCATTTTTTCATGAACATAGTTTTCTTTAGATTCAGCTGTAGACCTATCTTTCCATAGTCTCGGTTGAAGTCAGCCAGCCTTTGGGCCGCTTGGCTAATGTTTGGTGTTATTAGAATGATGTCATCAGCGAAGTGGAGGTGGTGTAGTTGCCGACCATCTATCTTCACTCCCATTCCTTCCCATTCTAACTCTCTCATGATGTTCTCGAGGGTGACGCTGAAGAGTTTTGTTGAAATGGTATCACCCTGTCGAACCCCTCTTTTGACATCAGTGATCACTTCCTTGTAGAATGGTGAGATCCTGGTGGTGAATCCGTAGTACAGCTCATGATGGATCTTGATGTATTGGGTTTGAACACCCTGTTTGGCTAGGGCTTCGATGACCGCTTTGGTCTCCACAGAATCAAAGGCTGTCTTTAAATCAATGAACATGAGACATTCAAGACATCGGCAACTATCGCCCCATCTACCTGTTGTCTGTCATCTACAAGCTATTTACACGAGTCATCCTGAATAGGATTGGCAGAACACTAGATGAAGGACAACCATGCGAGCAAGCTGGCTTCCGGAAATGATTCAGCACAATTGACCATATCCATAACGTAACCAAGCTCATTTAGGTTTGTAGGCAGTACAAGATGTCAGTATATTATGGTCACATTTTTTGTAAGAGTGTAGAATTTGAAGTTTGAGCAAGTCTGTTAAAGCCTCAAAAACTGGCACTGTCTGGCCCAAGAGATGGCACAGAAGGTAGGGCATCTGCCTTGCACATGGCAGACCACTGTTTGGTCCCTGGCATCCAATATAGTCCCAGAGCAGTGACAACAAATAATTCTTGAGTGAAGAACCAGGAGTAACCCCTGAGCATCACCAGGTGTCACCCCAAAAGCCAGAAAAATATGGCACTATCAAAAACTATTCAATTATAAATATAATCTGAGTTGATAGACTAGAGGAAAATGAGTTTATATGCAATTCTTGATGTACCTTGATTATCTTAGCAGTTTAATATGTGCTATCCTTGAAAGCAGTGATCATTATTTTCCTAAAATACTTGAGTTTCTGTGTGTATTAATGTCATGGACCACAATGCTAATCAGTGCTGGGAAACTGAAATTATATTTTTAAGTTTCCTTTGAAATAAAATTTATTTGTACAGCTATTTTTTGGCAAATAATTTCAGCTTCTATGACATATCCTAAGGACCACAGGCCTTTCCTCTATGCTTAAATTAGGCATCCCTCATATTGCAATAATTTGAACTATAGGAGAAACGCAATTTTTATTCTAGGTAGTTTCAAGTCATCCTCTTAGAGTTCTTAGAGCAGGTGAGGTTGGTTCTTTCATTGTTTTACAAAACAAGAAAAACATCCAAGTAAAGAGATTTTACTTTGCTTTACCTTTCTTTAGTGTCAGTGTTTGGATATCAGTGTACATTACTACAAATTCCCAACCTTTGATTTTCTTTTCTTCTTATTGGCCACGTCTCCCCAACATTTGTTTTTAAGTAAGATGATATTGCTAGCGTATCAGTACACTATCGAAACATCACAACTGCCGCTCTGATAAATTTTATAGCCATAAAAAGTAAATGCCAACTGACATATCTTTCTCCTATCACGATCTCACGATCACGATCACGATCTTCCCGTTGATCATCTATTTGCTAGAGCGGGCACCAGTAATATCTCCATATGTCCTGTCTCATGCCAGTAGAGCCAGGGGCATCGGCTTGCTACAGGAACATAAAGAGCCTCAAACCATTATATTAAGTCATGGGAATGACCTAATATAATTGTTACTGGAATTTGGCATATCATATACAACACGAGAAGCTTGCCAGGCTTGCCGAGCGGGAGGCAAACTCTTTTAAACACCTCCAAATAAAGCATTTATTGATGAGCCACGCAACGCAAGCGGCCACGCCGAGCCGGGCTGTGATGGGCTGGTCTGCTGGGTGGAGTTCTGACGAGACGGAAGTCCAAAAGTGGAAAATGGCGGCGCCGGGTGGAGTGAGGAGGGGTGGCCTGGCTTGTTGTGAGGCTCTGCCGAGGTGGTGGGACAGGGGCTAGAACCCGCCATGCCTCCAGACTGCCTCATGAACGGCTGTGCACAGGGAGAGCAAGGAACAGCTCTGCCCCATGTCTGAGAGTCTCTGGACCAGCATACCCTGCCGGATTGAGGAAAAAGCTGCAGGGTGGGTGTCGGTGATCCGGGCTGTGATGGGCTGGTCTGCTGGGTGGAGTTCTGACGAGACGGAAGTCCAGAAGTGGAAAATGGCGGCGCCCGTGGAGTGAGGAGGGGTGGCCTGGCTTGTTGTGAGGCTCTGCCGAGGTGGTGGGCCACTTTCTCCTATCATCCCTGCCTTATGTGCCATATGAATTTTCGTAATTTTTAAGAGCACATTTTTCTTGCCTCCAAAGACTTTTTATGAAGGTAAAAAAAAGGAGATAATTTAATTTTCAACATTTTTTTGGCATCTAAGTCTTAAGTAGGTTTAATAATCTTATATTGAGGCTACTTAAGAAAATGTTACACATTTTAAATTGATAGGTTCATAGATATAAGTTTATTTTTTTTAAAAATAAAGTCTAGTTCATTATACAAATAGTAATAAATTCTTCTTGGTTACCTATATTTAAAGTTATGACTTTTTATAGGATGAATAGCAATAAAAATAGTAAAAATCATATGTTTTTTATAATTATATTAGAAAATGTCCAAATATCACGATCACGATCTTCCCGTTAATCATTTATTTGCTAGAGCGGGCACCAGTAATATCTCAATATGTCCTGTCACATGCTGTAGAGCCAAGGGCATCGGCTTGGTACAGGAACATAAAGAGCCTCAAACCATTATATTAGGTCATGAGAATGATCTAATATAATTGTTACTGGCATTTGGCATATCAAATACAACACGAGCAGCTTGCTAGGCTTGCCGTGCGGGAGGCATACTCTATAAACACCTCCAAATAAAGCCTTTATTGATGAACCGCGCGGCGCGCGCGAGCCGGGCTGTGATGGGCTGGTCAGCTGGGTGGAGTTCTGATGAGAGGGAAGGCCAATGTGGAAAATGGCGGCGCCCATGGAGTGGGTGGGGGGTCGTCTGGCTTGTTGTGAGGTTCTGCCGGGGTGGTGGGCCAAGGCTGGAACCCACCATGCCTCCCGACTGCCTCATGAACGGCTGGGCACAGGGAGAGCAAGGAACCGCTCTGCCCCATGTCTGAGAGTCTCTGGACCAGCATACCTGGGCCGGATTGAGGAAGAAACTGCTCCAGGGTGGGTGTCGATGATCCAGGCTGTGATGGGCTGGTCGGCTGGGTGGAGTTCTGATGAGAGGGAAGTCCAATGTGGAAAATGGTGGCGCCCATGGAGTGGGTGGGGGTCGTCTGGCTTGTTGTGAGGGTTCTGCCGGGGTGGTGGGCCAAGGCTGGAACCCACCATGCCTCCTGACTGCCTCATGAACGGGAGTCCAAATATATGTTTTTTTAATTTATTTATTTGTTTATTTATTTATTTATTTTGCTTTTTTGAGTCACACCCGGCAATGCTCAGGGGTTTCTCCTGGATCTGCACTCAGGAATTACTCCTGGCGGTGCTCGGGGGACCATATGGGATGCCGGGATCGAACCCAGGCCAGCACAGGCCGGCTGCGTGCAAGGCAAACGCCCTACCCGCTGGGCTATCACTCCGGCCCGAGAAAATCTTCCAAATATATGTTTACACAATTATAATATAATTGTATACTTATTAACCGAAACGATAGTAAGTCATTGGAGGGAGGCAGGGGGATTACCAAGTAGTGTTCAAGCGACAGTTGGCAGATTTTGAGGGACTAGGAATTGAATGCAGGCCTTCTGCATGCAAATCACATACTAAACTATCATTCAGAATCGCACCAATCACATAAAACTATACGTTTCTGGAATGAGCACCATAAAAATATAATTATCCCTCCACATCCTTGGTTGGTATCATCATTCTTTCCACTAGAATGGATGAGACCTCTTAAAATATATGAATGATATTATGTTAAACACATTCTAATAAAAATAGTTTTCAGTAATGTAACAAAATATAATTTATTATAGTTTTTTAAAAATGTTAATAGTTTTGATGCTATATATTATGACGTATTTTTTCTTATTCATTCTCTTTTTTTTTATTCATTCTCTTTATTGCTACTTCCTCCAGATTGAAATATCACTTTGAGAGAGAAGACAGAAGGAAGTAGATACCACTTTATTTCGCCCTTAGAAACTTTTGAAATGTACATCTGTACCTATAGCTGCTGTGTATTTACAGATTTCAAAATGCCAGTCATAAATTATTTCTTGGTGTAGTAGTAATACTCTCCCTGTAAAAATTGTATGGATATTAATTAATTGACCCATGAGCTTTACATATTAATGTTATACAAGAATTTGAGACTTTCATTGGATCCATTCTCTTGACATCTTTCTTCCTAGGTAAGTTATCTATGAGTGAACATTAGGACCAGTAGTTTTAGGTGTTTGCAAATTTTGTTTGTACCTTAAAATATTTTAAGGAGTAATATAAAACTCTAGTTTTATTCAAAATATCATATTTCAGAGTTCAGTATATATTGTTGAGTAACATTTCAGTTTTTAGGAGCTGAGGAGTGTATGTAAGGTGCATACACCTAATGCATGTTTCTCATATATGGGCCCTGAGCATTGCAAGGTATGACCTTCGATGCTCCAAGCACACTGTTATTGTTTCAAGAGGTCCCCTAATACAAGGAGCCTAAACATCACCACGTCCTGGGGTCCTTATAATGAGCCGATGGCCCAGTTGGCTGAGAATCGTTAAGAGTAGCCCTAGAGCCATCTGTCTAATCACAAATTGGGAACATGTTCCACACAAAAGGTGAATTTTTATTCTTTTGAATATGATAAAAATCAGTAAAAAGGCATTTCTCTCATATTGCCTGTTAAATGCATCTAAGAAGGGAGTTTAATTCTTTGGAAGTATAATTTTCTGTCTAGGGACATAACTCAATAGTAGAGTTCCTATCATGAAAAAGCAAAAGAATATAAGTTCAATTCCCGAGTATTTTCCCACATGCCATTAGTGATCCCTACTCCCAAATCATAATAGTCAGTCTCTGTACATTGTGTATGTGAACTCCATAACTAAGTGTGCAGCCCCTGAGAAGTACCACAACCATGTGTGCGAACACTGCTGCTGAGTTGCCAACCAAATCCTAAACAACACCCAAGCTAAAGTGTGAAGCCCTAGAGTAGCATGGAGCATGGCAATTAAAAGTCATCCAGTAACATAACCAACTGTGTCTGACCCTCAGGTATAAGAACAGAAGCAACAGGGAAAGGAAAAGAGGAAAGCAAAGAAAACCCACTGAGTCACTACTTACTGAGCATGTTAGTCTTTTTTTGGTATCAGTTCTAAGCCCTGATAATATATTTCTCTATACCTATGAAGTTTAATAAGAATTATCACCTATATCATTTGAATTTGTAACACATTGCCTGTAGTATAGTTATTAATTTTTAATTTTATTTAATATAAATACTGCTATCACTTATTGCTGGAAATTCCTAAATATGACTTAAGAAATAATCAAGTTTAAATTATTTTACATTTTTGGGGGTTAAACACCGGGATATGTTCAAGGTTTATTTCGGGCTGTGTTCACAGATCACATAAGCAGAACTGGGGTATTTTATGGGGTGCTAAAGATTGAAACCAGTTCAGTTATGTCATGTGTAAGACAAGCACCTTGGTCGTTGTGGGATCTACTCAGCCCAGATAAAGTTATACTTTTTAAAGAATATAAAATATATTTTTAAATTTTTTTCTTGTCATATCTGCAAAGATCAGATCTTACTACTTTTTAGTTCACTAAGAGACAAAATGACAAAGAAAGAACGTATTGAACTACAGGTTGGAAGGTGGTGGATTCACTTTCTAGTAACAGTCTATCCTGTTTAATCATGCAAAGCAGTAGAAAAAGAACTGGGAGATGTATTTTTTAGAAAAGGTATGTTGGATGCTCACATGGACAATGCATTCCCTGTTGGCTGGTTCTCTAAGCCATGCTTCCACTCTCTCTAAATCTAAAGGAAGATTTGTGATTAAAGATTCAGATTATATGCTGTCATCTGAGTATAGGCTTTTGAAAGTAAGACAAATCACTGTATCACTGTCTTCCCGTTCATCATCGATTTGCTCGAGCAGGTACCAGTAACATCTCCATATGACCTGTCTCATGCAAGTAGAGCCCAAGGGCACCTGCTTGCTCCAGGAACATAAAGAGCCTCAAACCATTCCATCAGGTCATGGGAATGAGGTCTATAATTGTTACTGGTATTTGGCATATCAAATACGACACGGGTAGCTTGCGAAGCTCTGCCGTGTGGAAGACAAAAAAAGAATTTTATATTATCAACAGTTTACACTCAGAGGAGTGTGCAGTCTTCTAACATGTATTAAATTCCTTGTGGGATAATGTCTGTAGGTTGAGTAGAGAGGCATAAATCTATTATGCCTTTGCTTGGGAATTTATCTGAGAATTCTCCACTTTGCCCATTTCACTATAATTGCATCATCTCTGTTTGCATGAGATATCTTTGAAAGCTAATTGAACACATGTAAAATCTAGTCAGTTCATGAATATACTCTTGTATATAAAAATTAAGTTCCAATTCTAATAGGTCAGATACTTTTGACCATTTATTTATTTTTGAAATGAAATGAAAGGAGGATAATTGACAACTTATTCCATTCTTTTCCAATTACAAGCCAGGGTAGAAAAGCCAAGTTCAGTCAAGTAAAGATGAGTTATCTACAAATGAGCCTACTTTGAAACAGATTAGCAATTTAAATGACTAAGTTAATAAGATCCAATTATAGCTAATTTGCCTGTCCTTTCTTTCCCTTGCCCTCCCACAGGCTTCAGAGTGTGAGTGCCTTGCATGAAATCCTGGGAGCAAGGGGGAGGTCTGTAGGGCAGGGGTGTTAAAAAGGAAAATAAACATCATCAGTTTTATTAAACCTGCTGCATCTGTGTGGATTTTCTGCCTGGTACCATGTGTGGACATCACAATCCCTTTGTCTCCAAGTTCTAATATATAAATGTGTGGGAATATATATATATGTATATGTGGGTATATATGTATACATATATCTATTATAACTTTGATTTGATATATTATATATAAAATTATATTAATATTATATATTTATATCATATATAATTTATATTGTATAAATTATATATATAATGGCCTTATCATATTTCCCTGTTAATTAAACAAAGAAATCATGAACCTGTGAACCTGAGGTGCCTAAAATGCTGCTTTAGTTATGGAATTAAACCACAATTGAAGGCCATCAGTGCTTGCTTTGAGCATATGACAATGACATTTCAGGACAGCCAGTCACAAGTGACCAAATAAGCTAGAAGAAACAACCACTGAGTACCTTATTTATTTTATTTATCTTTTCTTAATGAAAACCTTTCACTGAGTTTCTGTTGGTAATTTGTTCTTAAACTAATTAGAGTTTGACATTGCCTAAGTCAATGACTTTTTGCCAAAACTTAAAAAAATGTAATAAACCTCAGTTCATCTTTAAATATTACGTATTTGCATATACATATGTATGAACATATGCATATGTATTTTGCACAATGTACTTTTTTATGTTTGTGTTTGTGTATGTATGCAATGCAAACCCATCATGATACTCTGCAGTCAAGTAATACACTGCATGTTTACTTTTTAATAATCTGACTCAATTTTTTCTTGACTAGTTGTTGAATTCATTGTTTCTGACTTTAGGGAGCACTTCTTATGCTCTTGAAGTTTTCCTAATCATCTGACTTAATACTCTCCCCTCCCACATTTCAATCCTAAATCTTCCTGCACTGTGCAATAAATGTCTGCTGAGAATCCCTTTGAATGCGCTGGAGAGACAGCTCAGTGGGCTGAGCACCGGCTCTCAACACAGGATCCCTGGTATCAGGAGCACATGCACCACCTGAAGTGACTGAGCACCACTGTGTGTGTTTCAAAAGCAAGAAAAAAAGTGCTTTTATTTCTTATCTTATCACTGTATACCTCTGAAGTGCTAACGCACCAATGTAGTAGCATCACCATTACATTATTTAAGAAAAGTACTTCTTATCAATAATATAATTTCCAAGTATTTGAGATTCTAGAGAATTTAACATGACTATAGGATAGACAAATTTTCTGTCTGTTGTTTTCATCACCTCTGATACAGTCCTATTGCTTCTTGACCTTTTTGGCTAAGATCAAGTGTAGTACCTCTGACACAGTCCAGAAAGGTATGATTTTTAAGTTGTTTTAAAAGATACTTCTTACTACACTGTGATTCAATAAAAAAAAAAGGTATGTACTTCTATGTTAGTGTTACGGTTTTTGACACTGAAAAGTTGCCTGGCCTGAAGTTTAAGAATCGAGGGCAGTGTGGTGGGTTGGAGGAGAAACATAAACAAATCTGAATTCTACAGTTTCAAGTGGACCTCTATTTAGGTCTGAGCAATAGTGCAGCTGGTAGGGTGCTTGCCTTGCATGCAGCTAACCCAGCATTTTCCCTGAAACTTCAAATAGAGCCCCTAACCCTGCCAGGGGTCCTTAGCACAGAGCCAGTAGTCACTACTGGCAGGTGTGGTCCCAAACTCAGAAACAAAATCAAACAAAAATTGACTTCTAAAAAAGTATTGAGCACAGCCCATCTCATGCGACTGCGGCTGCGCCGGTTCATCTATGAATGCTATGTTTAGAGGTGACTACAAGGGTATGCCACCTGCATGGCAAGCCTGGCAAGCTGCCCTGTTTTATTTGATATGCCAAATACCAGTAACAATTGTATTACTTCATTCCCATGACCTAATATAATGGTTTGAGGCTCTTTATGTTCCTGGAGCGAATAGATGCCCTTGGGCTCTACTAGCATGAGACAGGACATATTGAGATATTACTGGTGCTTGCTCGAGCAAATAGATGATCAATGGGAGAATGGTGATAGTGATAGTGATAGTGATGGGATAAGGAAAGAAAGTATTACTATAGAAAAACAAAACACTTCATTCAAATGCTTATGGGTGTAGAGGACAGAATATGCACTTTCAGCAATTGTTAGGAAGCAGCATTTAGATGGATTTAGATGCATTTTTAAATAGAATGATGGAGAGTATATTCGTTTTCAAAACTGGAGCATGGTTATTTTGCTATGGGAGTAGCTGTGTTCTACACTCAAGCAGTGTTCAGGTGACACTTTATTTCAAATTTTCAAGCTTTCTGATTTTTAGCATACCATAGTCCCTAATTTCTGAGTCTTAAGATTACATGCAGAAAGTGATAAGCATAACATGTGTTAATTCGTGCCATCAGCTTAGTCCTTCAAATATTTGCTGAACACAGAGGTTTCTTCATCGTAATATGATGAGTACATTTCATGAAATTAATTTAATAAAATCACATTTACAAAGCCTGAAGTGTAGGACAAGCTACTGTATGTGGGCGTTCCAGAGCTGAATTGAGAAGTCAAGAAACTGGAGATGAACACTACTAGTACCCCATCTGAAAATAGCCATCCACTTCCTTTCGTTGATTGGAAGAGCATGACATTTACAGATGCTGAACTTTTTGTAAGACGAGCCAGCTAGCTTCTTTGTGTGTGTATGTGTGTGTGTGTGTGTGTGTTTAAACAGTTACTACTGGGTTTAAAGAAATGAAACAGCTTTTTATTGTCTTGAATAAAGCAAAATACAAACAAATGATATTCAATAATGTATAACATCAGATGATTAGGGTAAGGCAGGAGGGACACATATCTTGATGGATATAAAGAAAGTAACAAACGGGAGAGAAGACTGTTCATCAGACTAAGTGACAAACACTACTATACTGATATTGTGTGTTTCAACAGGCAGTCACCAGAAATCATCTGTCCACAAAATGTCTGCTCTCATGTGTCTCTATTTGAGCTGAGAGAGTTCAGTAGTCTATAGTGAAGCACTGTTGACACTTAAGTGGTTCAGGTGGTGTGACAACATTGTCACTGAACACATAAAACTTTTCCACTCATAAGCCAATGCTACATCAATTTAAGTGATTAAAACAATAAATGCCCTTAAATTTAAATTGATAATTATCTACCTATGGGGTTTCAGAAATTTCTAGTTATATATTTTTGTCATCATGTTTATACTTTCTT
Source organism: Cryptotis parvus (assembly GCA_021461705.1). Taxonomy (NCBI): domain Eukaryota; kingdom Metazoa; phylum Chordata; class Mammalia; order Eulipotyphla; family Soricidae; genus Cryptotis; species Cryptotis parvus. The sequence goes on along the minus strand of JAJIBD010001353.1, from coordinate 283,225 downwards.
GATAAATATACCCAGGTAGGTAGTTATAGAGATCAATAACTCATTCATATTAAAACCATTAAAAACATAATCATGTCAGAACATTCAATAAAAGGCAATGGTGACTTAGGTTAAATGGGACAAAATAGAATTCTGATTTTTAGTGATGAACTAAATATAGTAAAGACATATGCCAATTTTTAATAAATAATTACCTTACCGATTGAATAACAACATTGTAAAAGTCATTTTTTTCAAATAAAATCTTTATAAAAACTTTAGTAATAGCACACATGAAGGCATGCTATATTTTCTTGATTGATATGTATAGCTCTACTTTTTATTGTATTGTCATAGCTACAAAACAATGAAGATTATATAGCAATAGTACAACAATATTTCTTTTCTGGTAATATGTGTTTGCTTTGTTCCCTATATTACATTTTTGTATATAATACTTCATGTGTTAGTTTGTTCTTTAGAAAATAAATCAATAAAATGCCATTGATTAACAACATCCAGCATACATATTCTAGTAAACTGAACCTCTTTGCTCTTGCAGCCATGGTAGACACCATTTAGTATAAAATGCTGTGCCGAAAAAAAAAGTAGTCCTTTTTCTTTTTAGCAAAAAAAAAAAAAATGTAAAGTGTAAGAAGTTAAGGGTATTCACAATATAAAAACTTTAAAAATGAAAATTACATTATGCATTAGCCATGCTGGAGTAGAATATTGTCTGGTTCTAAGGGACTTGAGAAAAGATGAAGATTAGTGTTCTATTATGTAGAGTTAAAGGTATTACAGTATAGCATTAAAGTAACTTGTATGATTATGTAAAAACAGTTAACCTTTAAAGCGCCTCTTAGAATATTTCTCAGTAAAGAGAAAAATTTGCCCTTCTCTTATTAGTTATAATACTTGAAATATAGCATTTAAAATGAGTAGGTGGAATAAAGCCAATCTTTGTGCCTTAAGCATCTGCTTATTCAAGCCAAGGACAATAATTGTATCAAGCTATAAATTTTCTTTCTAAATAGAATCCAGTGTAAAATAGTCGGGAATTGTTTAGCAGAGGTTAAATCCCATTTGGGACATTCAAAGGAAAAGTGATGAACAGATAGTTGATGGGTGATTCCATCCTCACTAAAAAGAACATCATTCCATCTAAAGAAAGAAATGCTTTTGCATTATTAAAAGCTTTTCTGTAACACTGCTGGGAATTTGGTTGGGTCATGAATACTGGCAGGTTGTCAGAGAAGCAGGAATAATGCCACTGACGATAAATATCCTCATAAACTTCTTTAACATTGATACTTTTTGCTCATCTAATGAGTGATCTAGAATTTCTACATTAGTATAGAAGAATAAATTAATCGCTAATCACTCTTTTATAGTGATAGAACAAATACTGATGAATGTGTGGAGCATATAGCATATAATAACAAAGAGAACTACTGTTTAACAGCTAAAGTTCAAATTTGTGTTTAAAGGGATATGATACTAGAGATATAGTACATAATTTAGGGTACTGCTTTGCATGTGGCAAATTTGTTCAATAAAAAGCTGAATACCACCAGGAGTGATCCTTGAATGCAAAACCAGGAGTAAGCCCCAAGCACCATTAAGTGTGGATTAAAAACAAAAAAAAAGTAATATTTGTGTTGATAACTGGCAATATGCCCCATTTTAAAAAGTTTTTTTAGTATACCGCCGTGAAAATTACAATTATAAAGATGTTCATCTTTGAGTTTCTGTCATACAGTGCTCCAGCATCCATCCCTTCTCCAGTGCCCATTTCCCACCACCAATGTTCACGATTCCCTCCCCCTCTCCTAGCCTGCTTCTATAGCAGGCAATTTGCCTCCTCTCTCTCTCTCTCTCTCTCTCTCTTTCTCTCACTCTTTCTTCTCTTACGCAATGTGGCTTGCAATACGTACATTTAGAGTTTATCATGTATATATCTTTGCCTACATTCCATGCTCAGTTCTAGGCTGGTATTTTCATTTCCAACAATTATTATTATTCTCTTCCTTTCTCGCTTACCTAATCTCTGACTCTCACACACTTGCGGTTGATTCCACCCACTGACAAGACTTCCTGGTCCATGTTTTGCCTGGCCATGGATATTGGTAATTTTTCAACGTGGATAATTCTATAACTAGCCCTTGTCACACTGTGATTAAGGCTCCTAATACTGAGCAGCTGCATTTTGTTCAGTCACTTTCAAAGAAACCTGGGATAGGTTTTACTCAGTGTATTTCCTCACAGAAAAGATGAATTTCCCTCCCTCCCTCCCCTCCCTCCCTCCCTCCCTCCCTCCCTCCCTCCCTCCCTCCCTTCCTTCCTTTTTTTCCCTGATCTCCCAGGTGCTCATAGGACAGAGTGGGGATGTTGCCATCACTGGTCCAGTCATGCTCAGTCCTCATGCCTTCTGGTGCTGCCGTCCATCAAGACCAACCCTGAACGCTCAGCGGTCCAATTGGGAAGCATCTGGTGTTACTGAAGGGGCATGTGGTGCTGCAGACAAAATGTAGGACCTAGTTATAAGGACTTTAGCCCTTTGAAATATCTTCCCAACCCCCTAGTTAGTGTACTTTTATGAATATCATTATTCATTCTCAACCAAGTGGTTTACTCATGTTGCTTCTTCCTATAATGTTTCACATGTTTTAATCACCATTAAAAACCTATGATGTTTTCAAGTAATAAGTAGACATTCTTTATTTAATATGAGGCACAAGAAATTGAAGACATTGCCACTATATTTTAGCGCTATTTGTGAGTCAGAAACATCATGTGGGGTTTCTGTGTGAGAACAGAAAGGCAAGGCGAAATGTCCCAAAGGAGGGTGTCAACTAGCATTGTATTTAACAATAATTCTGACAGGAAAATAACAAGGATGATAAGTTGTGTTTTGATAAGTACCTAACATAAAGCAGCATAGAATCACTTGCTATTCAAAGAATATGTAATGGATATTGTCATTTTTTTAAGATTGATATTATGTGGGCACTATATAATTAGGAATTCTCTATTATAACCCTATGTTCTATCCATAATGGTATTGATTTTATAACCACAAAGCCCACATTTAAGTTGCCAGGCTTGACAAGGCCAGATCTTCCCATAGGAAATCTTTCAGTGTGTGGGTGTTGGGACATAAATCTTAACAAAATTTACCTGTTTTGCTGCTTACAAATGTGTAAGACTTTTATATCGTGTGTTTTGGTTTGATACATAAATATTTCCCCTTAGATTCTGCTACCAATACTTTTCACTTGCTTAGCTCCTGCTCAACTTTACTAGGCATGCAGGATTATAGAGTTTCCCAGGTGGCATTCTCCAGACAGCTTCTCTGTAGTCTAATACAAATATGTTATATGGTACTTCTTTACAAAGTGAGAATAGGGGCCTTTTTTTAAAATTTTTATTTTATTTATTTTTTTAAGTATTTTATTATACCACCGTGAGATATACAGTTACAAAGATATACAATTAAAAAGTTCATGTTTTGGTTTTGGTCATACAGTGTTCCAGCACCCGTCCCTCCACCAGTGCCCATCTCCCACCACCAACATCCCCGGTTCCCTCCCCCTTCCCCAGCCCACCTCCATGGCAGGTTCTTTATTTCTTTGCCTTTCTCTCTCTTTCTCTTTTCCTTCCCCTCCAGACTATGGATTACAGAACATACATTAAAAGGTTGTCATGTGTATCCCCCTGCCTCTATTTAATGCTCAGTTCCAGGTTGGCACTAGTACCCTCGACAATTATTAGCACCCTGTTCCATTTTCTGTCTTACCTAGCCTCTGACTCCCACACGTTTGGGATAATTTCCACCTTTGACATGACCTCCTGATATATGTTTCACTTGACCTTGGATATTGGTATCATAATATGTACATATATATTTATGCCATGCAAATAAATGCAGTCATTCTGTATCTGTCTCTCTCCTTCTGGCTAATTTCGCTCAACATAATCTTCTCCATGTCCATCCATTTATAGGCAAATTTTATAACTTCATTTTTCCTAACAGCTGCATAGTATTCCATTGTGTAGGTGTACCAGAGCTTCTTTATCCAGTCATCGATTTTCGGGCACTCTGGTTGCTTCCAGATTCTGGCTATTGTGAATAATGCTGCTATGAACATAAAAGTAGGGATGGTGTTTCCGCTGCGTATTTTTTGGTTTCCCAGAGTAGATTCCCAGGAGTGGTATGGCTGGGTCAAATGGGAGTTCAATTTCTAGTCTTTGGAGGAAAGTCCATATTGTTTTCCAGAAAGGCTGTACCAGCCGGCATTCCCACCAACAATGGATGAGTGTGAATAGGGGCCTTTTTGTCCTTTAATATTTAGGGCATAATTTCCTTAGGAAAAAAAGGCTCTTCAATTCCCATTTCTAAATGAACAATAACAGATGCTTATCTTGAACAGGGAGAAATGAAATTTCACTGATCAATCTCCGTCTTCAATTCCCTACCCTGCCTCCCTACAAAGTCAAAATGTACAATCCCAACAGTGGTAGAAGAAATTCCTGACCTTGCCTATTTTTTTTAAAGAATGAGAAGTTATACTACACCCCATAGCAATCAGGCGTCAAAATCATTTCTTTTCTACTTCAAAAGTGTGTCTGTGGTTTTTTAAAACTGCTAATGAAAGCATTACAAAGATTAGCTTTTGAAGTGGCAAGCAGCTTTCATTTATTTTCCTTCTGGTATTCCTTCTGCCTCCAGCTAAAATTTAGAACCTTAAAAATGTTGCTCTTTGGTGATAAATTCAGTTGATGTTCTATCAAAGTGCATTTGGATTATCAAAGCTTCATTCTTACAGCTCAGTCAGTATTCCTGAGAGAAAAGTAGTCTGGTTAGGACTGACAATTCTACTCTGGTACTTTCTAATTAGAATAGGCTCCTCTCTCTTCCATAGTACACCCTCATTGGTTAACTCTCCTCTTCTTAGTCTGTTAGATTGCTACCTGCATTGCCAAAATTGGAGGCAGAGTTTCCAAAGGCTTTAGTCCTGAATACAGTGTGAAGAAACCATGCAGAAATTACCAGAAGTGAGAAGGTAATTGATAAAATAGGATCACAAAATTTAAGCAATCTGTAAAGGTTTTTGCTGCTGTCTACTATTACCTAAAAATGTGTCTTAATGATTTTGGTTCTTGTAATAACTTCTCACATGAGAAACTTGGATAGTAACCATTCCAATAATTTTATATCACGATTTCAACTAACTATTGATTGCCATAAATAAGCACCAAGGAAATTGATGGTGTTTATATGATGCTTTCCCCTCTCTGAGTCTTCATGGTTATTTTCTGCTGAACAGTTCTTGGTAATTTTCAGTTTCCTAAAAGTTGTTTCCTTCAAAAAGTTTTAATCAGCATTATTTGAAGATCTCTGACAACTCAGACAATTTAAAATCAAAGTCTTCTTTCAGACAAGATTTTTTTTGATCATGAGAAATAGCTGGAAACATCTTTATTCTCACATACAATCTTATCTTTCTCATACAGAAAATATTCTTGTTAGAAACTTATTTACTTAGTTGAAGTGTGCTGGTTTTAGATATTTAAATAGGTTTACGAAAAATTAGATATCTTTAAAATGAAATGGGTCATTTATCATTATTTATATCCTCATAGAGGCCAGATATATTTATCCTAACTTAATTTAATTTGTACTTGGTGTTGCTATTATTAGTTGAAATATATTTGCAGGGCCAATGAGATTGTACCGGTTTAAGATGCTTGCCTTGCAGGTGGTGGGCCCAAGTTTTTTCTTTCTTCACTTATGGTCCCTGAGTGTCAGAAGTGACCCCTACTAGAAGTGACTCCTGAGCACAGAGCTAGGAGTAAGCAGTAAGCATTACTTGGACGCTGCAAGAGAAAAATATGCACATATATGTTTATCTTCAATAATATACTCATGCATTAACATATATTGAATGCATATCATAAACTAATTTAATCTTAATTTTAGAGAAGAGACAATTCTTTTGCTGAGAAAAGTCATTGCTTTTTATATGTGAATTATAATATCTGACCCATCTGAAGCTGCTTCTTTTATTTTTGCTTTGTTTTTTTGGGGGTGTCACACCCGGCAATGCTCAGGGGTTTCTCCTGGCTCTGCACTCAGGAATTACTCCTGGCGGTGCTCAGGGGACCATATGGGATGCCAGGGATCCAACCCGGGCCAGCATGGGCCGGCCACGTGCAAGGCAAACGCCCTACCCACTGTGCTATTGTTCTGGCCCCTGAAGCTGCATCTTCTAATTAATTCATTTTGTTTGTTTCTCTTAGGTTTTATCAAAGTAATTTACTATTAAATAATTGGGCATAGATTTTATTTTTATCTTTCATTTCTCATTATTGCCTAGTTGCATGACAAAGATTTTCCAAATATCTATCATATTGGACATGTTTTAAGAAGAATTCTGTCTAATATTCCACAAGTCATGGTTTGAGTTTTATTTGGAGATGCAGATATGTATGTCTTCAGCCTTTCTGTCTCCTAAATATATATCCCATTTTATGCTTTTTATGAAATGTCTATTTTATTATTTAGAGCTTGCTTTTTCTCTCTCTTGACCCATTGTGTAATCCCTTATTAGCAAAGTTCCTAATAAAGAATCATCCTTAAGATTTAAAAATGAGCCTCTCTTGATTACATTTTATTATTAGTTTTAATACATTGCAGGATTATATTTGCTAATGATATATTTATGAACTTCATTATTTCTCATGTGATTTCTATATGAATTTGTTATTCCTTTCTCTCTGCATTTATCTTTACTGCATATTATTTCTGTTTTACTGAGTTAAACTTCATAATTTAATACTGATTAAATTTATTTAGACCATTTTAGTTATCCCTCAACGATTTGTATCGTGCCATATTTTCTATGACTTCCAACTTGAGACAATTGTATCAGTTTTATTTTGCAGATTTTTGTTTTATTCTTCAATTTATTGGTTTCCATTTTGCACATTATTTTATATTTATGAAAATTATTAGTATTACTAGCAATATATTAGTGTACAGTCACTAAATATTTATCAAAACTTCAAGTTCTTTGATTTTGTTGTTGCTGTTGAAGAAAATTAATGTTTTCCAGACCACTGTGATCTGGTTATTTTCAAAGAAGGACTCAGGGATTCTTTACACATTGTTTGGGTTAACAAGGTGTTACAAGTCTAAGCTTCTTACATTTAAAATCTTTAATCCATGTTGCCAGACACAAGTTACTTGAAATAGTTCATTTCATTTTTCTTATATTCACAAGAAAAGTGAAAGTGAGGTAAAGATTAAGTAAAATTGAATGACATAGAGCAACTAATAATTACCATAGAAAGTGTTGTTATTTATTCATTTTGTTGAGATTAAGCATTTTTCTTCCAACAGTCTGCTATCATAGAATTAGCTACTGGCAGGGTAAAAGCATCTTATTTCAACCTTTAGGATTTGGGATGGAGTTGGGGGTGTGGCGTGACTGTGCTCAGGGCTTATTCCTGAGCTCAGATATCCCTCCTAGCAGTTATTTTGGGAACTCTATTACCTGGGAATCAAACCCAGGTCAGCTGCACACTAGGCAAGTATCTTGTCTGCTATGTTATCCTAGCACCAAGTTTAATATCTATTACTCAGTACTATACTACTCCTATTGTATTCCAGTCCTGTTTTGTCATTTTCTTTCATATGCATAGTTCAGAAACTGGAAGAGGGCTTTATAATTGTACATGAACTAGGCTATATTCCAGAAAGTTGTGTGAAATGCTTTTCATCAAGCATTGGTTAAAGAAACATGCTCAAGGTTTTGTTTTTCATTAAAATGTCTCTTCTCTCTTCTTTAACATTTGATTTATACATGCATACACTACTTCAGTAGTATCGGCAGAATTATCTGCATCGTATGTGTTTTTGAAGAATGTATACCATCTGTAACAATAAAATCTAATTTATCTGTGAAATCTGTTGAATAGAGGCCTGAGGATTAGTACAGAGTATACTCCTGAGCACCTTGAGGAATGATCCCTAAGTACAGAATCAGGGGTAAGCTCTAAGCACCACTGGGGATAAACTCCAAAAGAAAACTGGGAAAGCAGAAAATAGTTTGTCAAACCTAGAAGAAAATACTTATGTTTTGTTAATCTTGTTTTATTGATATTGGGTATTTTATTACCCAACATTTTAGAACTGCATTCCCTCTTTGAACTATGAGTATTATTTTAAATAATATAGTCTCATCACTTAAAATGGATTTATTAAAACAGAATAGTTTAAAATCTGTGTGTTTATAACTACAGTTTCTTCATTTCACTGTTCAGCTATGACATTTATACTATAAAATAAAATGTTATTTTAATGCAATAAAATATTTAATAACATTTTATGTTATTAAATGAGCAATGTTTTCTCTCAGATCTATTTAGAGAATACACGAGTTGGAAAGATACAAGTTTGGCAATATACTCATTTACAATAACTTCTAAAATTTGGGGAATAATTAAATCTTTGAAGTGAATTATCTTTAACAGATTAATAATGGGTGGTCAGATAGATAATACAGCAGCTATGGCACTTGCCTTGCAGGCATCAGACCCAGGTTTGATCCTTGACATTGCATATGTTCCCAGAGCACTTCCAGGAGAAATACCTGTACAAGAGCCAGAATTAAGCCCTGAACACAGCTAGGTATGGATAAATCTCAAATGATGATAATGAAAATAATATGTAATAAAACAAAGTTGAATCTAATGTAATTAATAGGGACTTTGATATGATCTCCCTGAATAATTTGTTTTCTGAAAATTGGCTCTTTTTCAAATGGTTTAATTATTTAGATAAAAATAATAAAGTAGCCAGTGTTTGTTTTACTTGAACAAAGTAAAGAAAATAGATTATTGCTGCTTCTTAATTCTAAGTGAACCAGTATTGATATTCCATTGTTCTTGATCATCTCTATGCTTTTATGAAATTTTAGAGTGACAATGGAAGGGAATGGCTTTGAGCCTGCTGCCTAAAAGGAAAACCTGAATACAAAATGTGGCTAATTAATGACACTAGACATTGTTTTACAAGAATTAGAAGGATAATAATACCCTTATCCTCACATCTAGTTTCCTGTCATTGCATACTTACTGGCTACAGTGTTTGAAGCCATTGTAGGAAAGAAGCATTAACGTACCCTTTAACTGGTGATAGGATTGCTAAAATTTGGAAGCATATGACATCAGCGCCATATAAATAGGTGGCTCACTTGGTAGCAGGCTTACTAGTTAGAATCCCAGTTCACTTATATTTCCTCAAACTACATCGTGAATGCCTTGGAAATATGGATTAGTTTCAATATGCACTTCACTTGTTTGGAAGGAAACAATCTACAGACTGAACTCTGCAGTGTGTATTTACTACTGCCAATTCCCAAACATTTCGTGATACAATAGTTCTTGCCTTAATTTGGAAAACTTAAAAGCCCACATGAAGCTGAAATGGGCAGATTTAGCTTAGAGAAATCTTCAGTTTGATTAACCCTACTTAGCAGGAATAAGTTGTACATTCTATTTCCTAAAGATTTCCATAATTAAGACACTATTGAGAAGCAGAATATATACATATATATATATATATATATATATATTTAAATTGAAGTGAACTACATAGATTATTTAAATTGGAAGTTTGAAAAGACTGTATTTTGGAAATATTTTGGCAGCCTATTCCATGCAAATTAACCTTTATTATTTTTTAGAGGAGCGTCTCCTGTTCTGTTTGGATGTGACTTTCTTTGGTATGTTTCACACTTCTACTAATTACTTATTTTGATGTGAAGTTAATAATTTTATAGGAAATAGTTTCCCTTGTCACTCTCAAAATTAGGTCGTTGCTAAAGAGTATCTCTAGAAATGCTGCTCATTTAGAACCATTTCCAGTTGTCCACCATCTTTTCATGGCAGCCATCATTTTTCTTCTACATTTCATAGATAGCAAAGCTTTTTTAGAAATATATAAAAAGTAGTACTTGGTGTCCTGTGGCCTTGGAACAGTCAAGATCCAACTTGAGAAAATTAAAAATAATACCTTTTAAAGCAGACATTTAAAACACCTGTCAGACCAAACAAGCAGACGGTAACTGAAACCATATGGCAGTAGAACTGTGATTTTAACTGTTGTGAAGTTTGAAGAAAAACTTTTCGCAAGTTGTGAAGTTTGAAGAAAAACTTTTTATATTCCTTAAAAGCACAATTCAGACAAATCTAATTTGAGTATCATGAATCTTCAGGGCACTATTCTGCTACCATACTATGAGGAAAAAACTATTCTAACTTGACTATATGGTGTTGAGTGTGGTACAACTACATAACATATACATCGTAAATTTTGACTTCTTTGGTGAGTAACCAAAAATTGCTCATCATTTACTAAAGAAGAGTAAATAGAACTGCTTGTCTGATCATCCTTATTCCATTTGAACGCAAGTCACAGTCATCAGGTACAAAGAGTCTTGGGTTGAAGTGAAGAAATTATTTTCAGTGTTTATGCAAGGCCTCTGACATTTAGACAGTTACTTAATATTTAGCATCCATAGTAACTATCTTACAAAGGAATAAATTAGCATATCTAAGCCTCTTTGTGAAACATTCAGGTTCTCTCCCTACCCACAGTGTTGCACCTCCACATTGCTATGTAGTTGTAAAATTGGCCTTACTACAAGTCCCATGTATTTTAAGAAGTCACCAACTGGAATGGAATTAGTTTTAGAACAAAAACAGTATTTTCAAATTCAACAAAGTTCTGCTTCTGCAGAAGAGAGTAGCAAAATTCCCTAAAGTATAAATATTAGAAAAGGTTCTGACAGTCATAAAATCAGAATTACATTAGGTCTGAACTATATGCAGATTGCTCTTCCTCCTCAGAAAATATATTTTACTTGGAGACCATCATAAACAGTCTTTCATTAATTCCCTAGGTGTTGGGTCTCCTTAAAAGTTGAGAGACCTCATTTGGTGATTCTCAGCAACCAGTCTGATCTGATCATTCAATGCAATGGTCTGAGAATGTAGTTTTCCTTAGGGCCTTGTGATACAGATGATTTTCTAGGCAATACATGCCATTGTCTAGGTATCTCCTGGCTGCCTCAGTGACCAGTGACATTTACAGTAACATGAGATGCCAGGGATTATGTTTTATGAAGGACATGATTCTTAGCTCATTTACTGTCTGACCCCACAGAATGTCTTTTTTGAAGTAATTTCCTCCTCAACAAAGGCTTACTCTGGATATGGACTTTTCTTGTACTGCAGGTTGTGTCGGACATTGGTCCCAATGATGGAAAGTATCCCCTGAGTTTTGAGCCATTTATTTCATTGACATTTTGGTTTTATATCTGTTGTTCTTCTACTCATACTGCTGGACACTTTAGGTATCTTGGTGCTCTTTCCTCTTTCAGTGTTTATTAAATAAGCACGTTATCTTAAACAGAATTGAAATATTTTCTGAATTTCAACTTTCTAAATCAATTGCTTTGGCAAAACATCTTTTTTTTCCAAGGGTTTATCAGTTACCTTTATTTTCTGCAACATCCTCCAATTGTCATTAAAAGATATTAAGGTTGTGGTATTCTCTCTTGGCCAGAGAAACAAATCTAAAAGAAACTTAATCAGCAGAGCTGAAGCTTAGTACATATAACTTACAGTAATAAAAGAAGCAAGTTGCTCTTTACTCCACATCTGCATACTTTCTGATTTGGGGAAAGAGAAGGTTTGCCTCCACACATATTGTCCAGCTAATTTTGTGAATTAATCAAAATCTCTTCACATTAATATAGTCCTGAATTTTATAGAACTAGTGAGTTTTATATGTAGTTACATGTTATAAGTTAAAACTGTTGTGTTGTGAGGAATGGCCCACGAATAAGACCTGGCCCTGAAACAGGACATTCCTGGCCTGAGCAAACAAAGAGAAGCGACCTAGTGGACGCTAATAGCCCTTAGATGGTCGGTTGATATAAGATAGGTTTTTTACCCTGACATGTAAATTTAGGGGAATGCTAACCGCTTTGTCACTGTGTCTGCTTCTGTACCTGTGCTTTGCTTAAGACAAGATAAAGCATGCTAACATGCACCCTGAAGATTGTGTGGGAGAAGGTATATAAACAGAGAACCTTTTGAGTGTCTTCGGCTCAAGGGGTCCTCAGCGATGAGCTAATAATTGTTCCTTTATCTAAATTTTTCTTTCTGGAGTCTGTATCGATCAATGACCCAACAGTGTCATAAAAATAATTGTATGTATAGATATGTATACATTTACTATTTATACTATCTAATATATGCATATATGCAATATATATGCATATATTAGATATATATAGCAGTATATATGTATATATTATATATATTACATATATATATATATAGCAGTATATGAGCTTGATATATTCTTCTTGAATGGGCAAGGTGATCAAAGCGTAACACATGTCCCCCAAATATAGAAAAATGGGAAGGTTTTGTGAAATGTGTGTGTGTGCTGCCATATAATGATCTTCAAGCTTCTTTGTTTTATACTTTCAGTTGATAGTAAATAAACGCATTCACGGGCAGAAGAAATCTTTACATATTATATATACACATTTTTACATTCTTACTTTGAAAAGAATTTGTGTCTGCCCTTGTCCAAGATATCGATTAAATCCTCAAAATTAAGCAATTAATTCTCATGAAATAGAAAACAAGGACTGTAGTTTCTTTGTCTGAATTTGGAGATTAAAAAATGAAGCTAGGAGGCCAGAGCGATAGCCCAGCAGGTAGGGTGTTTGCCTTGCATGCGGCTGGCCCATGCCGGCCTGGGTATGAACACCTGGCATCCCATATGGTCCCCCGAGCACTGCTAGGAGTAATTCCTGAGTGCAGAGCCAGGAGAAACCCCTGAGCATTGCCGCATGTGACCCAAAAAGCAAAAAAAAAAAATATATATATATATATACATACATACATATATATATATATATATATATATATATATATATATATATTATGAAGCTAGGTGGTAATTCATCGGGATAATGATTGTGTGTTTCAACTTACTCCAGTGTATTAATGACATTGAAATTGATACATTTTGTTTCAAATTATAATTAACAGTAATCCTTATCAAAATCAGAACAGTTAAACAAATAGTCAATGTTTAATAGTTTAGTAATCTTTTGATATATTAGATAATTTAAGTGAAAATTATATTGAAATTTACAAATTTGATCAAGATTTGTATCAGTTTGAAAACAAACTTTTTTTATAAGTGGCTGACTGATCTATGAAGTTTAGAATTAATTTAACTAAATGGAGTTTTTTAAGAACAGTTGTTTCAATAGAAGAAAAAGGGTAATTCACTTCACATTTTCCTACAAGTTTTAAAAGGTATAGATCAATAGATGGTCTTACAAAATCTAATTTCAAAGGAAAAAAAATTGACTACTTTAATGCAGTTATCTGAGTCCATGAGAAAAATGATTCTATTTCACAAATTATTTCCCCAGGACACCAGTGTTCTACTAAAAGAATTCTCATAATGAAAAAATTCTGAAGTTCTGTCAAAAATAAATACTGTTACTGATTCTACAGTTTTGTAGTTCTTTAACACTAGAATTTACCTCAGAAAGAAGTCTGTTTAAATTTTAAGCTTAAATTCTCTCAACCATTTGCCTCTTCTGGTTTTATATAAGCCCTTTAACACTTCTTTTTTTTTTTTTTTTGGGTCACACTCGGCAATACTCAGGGGTTTCTCCTGGCTCTGCACTCAGAAATTACTACCTAGTGGTGCTCTGGGGGCCATATGTGATGCTGGGAATCAAACCCGGGTTGGCTGTGTGCAAGGCAAACGCCCTACCCACTGTACTATCATTTCTGCCCCAACACTTCTTGCTGTAGTAGTTTTCAAGGATGAAAAGTTTGAATTCAAAGAACTCATTATATGAATTTACTTACTTTATTATTTTCTAGAAACTTGATAAGCATAAGGTGAGTTTCAAGTACAGGAAGGGGTTTGTTTGTCAATTTCAATATTTTGCAAATTAATTGTTGTGTCATAGCAGTATTTTGAGCTACCTACAGAGAATCTCAAGTTCTCCACTCCCTCTCCATAGGTAGCTACTCCTTTACAACATTCTTCACCATAGTGGGACTTTTGCTACAATTGAAGGACATACATGGAACTTGAGTGATTATAATTTGCCGTAGCCTGCCTTAGCATCAACTCTTGGGATCCTGTTTTCAATTGATATGAATAAATGTATGAACGTTTCAGTATCTATTATCATACAGAGTATTTTCACTGCCCTGAAAAATAGAAAATATTCTTTTTTTGTTGAATTGGTTTCATGAACACAGTTTCCACAAAATAAAAATATATTTAGTGGAAAGGGATGAGAGAGGTAAAGAATGAGGAAAAAAATAAAACTTGTGTCAAGATACTTCATGGATTGGAGATGGGTCAACTGAAATTTTTAAAAGCCCAGTGCAGTCTCTGAGCAAATTTTAACCTTAGATCTCTAGAGTTTTATCATGCTAATCATGTGGCATTTGTTAAAATATGAATACAAGAATTCCTGAGTAAGAAAATTTCTATATGCTGCTCAGAAATTTGAATTGTTACCTAATACTCAATATTTCAGACCAGTGACTTGAGGCATAATTCTGGAGAAAATGTTCTGTTACCTCAGCATGGGATGCCAAACTTGGAATTGCAATATCTTCATGTGCTGTGTAGTCTACACTGCATAGTCTCCGAAGGCTGGCTGAAAGACTGTCAATGGGAGAAACACATGGAGGACAGCAAGATGGCAATGGTGCAGCATCAAATCCAGAGCTGGCAAAGAAGCAACAACTTTCCATCATCTGAACAGCTGATGAGACCATAAACTTTCTGAGTGAATGAATATGGATGCCCTGTGGACATACTGGATCAGGGATAGCACCATTAAACAACACTGGCCAGCCCAGAGTGGGTTGCAGCAATGGGTCCTCCAGCTGCTGGAGCCCCCATAGCTCTCGGCACTATGTGTGATGATACAGTATTAATATGGCTGAAAAGAGCTTTTTTGGTCCTGCTCAGAACCCCTGCAGAGGGTAGGTGCTAAGGTCCAGGAGGTGAGGCACCCTGACTTCCCAGTGATTTGCCATGCTGGCCACCAGAGGGGTGGTCCAGCCACTGTTTCCCTGCCTGGAGAAACCCACATGACACCTACACACTTCACATCTTATGAAATAAAACTTCCCAGATTGCCAACTATCTGGAGACCGAGGATTGGATATAGCCCACTGGTCAGGCTCTCCTGGAGTGGTGGCTTCAGTCAATCCAGTACCTGTTGAGGGCCCTGGCCAGCAGCCCCCGGCACAAATGAGGAAGACCTAGATCTTGCTGGACTTCATCCCTGTGATAAAAAGGAGAGGGATGGACTTGGGATAAACTCTGCCTTGCCTCTGCTGTTGAGAAAGGAAAAAAGGAATGACACCATTGCAACAGGGTGTTCTGGATTTACTGAACACAGTTTAAGTTGCAGGGCATTTGCTAGCTCCTGGGCCATTGTAACTGAAAATAGTGGCAGATTTAGCATTTGCAAGGTAACATTTGCAAGATAAGGATCATTGATTTACATATTCCTGTGATGAGAGGTTAGAAGAATAGGAACATTCTGCCTCACCTTAGCTTGGATAAGCACAGATGTTTTGAGAATAACCTACTGGGCAAGGCCTATTTCTGGGTCATGCCTTTAGGGTCTTGTGGAGGGAAAGTGCTGGACCCTAAGGCTAGCAGCTCAGAACCCCACAAATACCCAGGTTAGCTGGTCCCCTATGGAAACCCTGGTGACCCTCTCTGCCTGGGCGAGGCAGGTGTGGCACTGAGACATCAACTGGAACCGGAGAGCAAGTTAACCAGCAGAGCATGCCCTTGGGGTTCCTGTTACACCAGAATCACAGCAGAGCTTTTCCTGTCTCCAACAACCTGGGTCAAGTCTCTTGAGAAGTTAACCTGCCCTAAGTTAGTAAATGAGAACCAGCCCCCAAAGCACCTTTGGTTCAACCATACAAGCTCAAATACAGGCTGTGCTCCAGAAACCCTTAAATAAACCTACAGTAGATCAGAAACTGCAGTTAAGAAGCTCTTTTACCAGCCATGACCTAGAGACTCAAAAAATAAATCTTGAAAGATATCCAAAAGTGGCAGTGATATATCCAGTCCTGCATCTGATGGGATACCTCAGAGGGAACAGGTTTGGGTCTGGCCCAGCCCAATAAAATCCCAAAAGCCGAAAACCTCCACACTCCACAATTATGCGAAGACAAGCTCTACCCAGAAAATAATCTGTTGAAAACCTCAGGTATGCACATTTTGTGACTGAAATTTCCAGGCTTTCACATGTGGCATGGCGATGGCCATGTCTGTCCATTTCCGTTCTCCTGAGAAGTCTGGTCACATCATGAACTGCTTCACATGCCCTCATCTACTGGTCAGAATCCAGAGACTCATCTACAAATATATTCAGAGATCAGCAAGCAGCAGAGAAGCAGTTGGTTCCTGCTCCTGGCTGATTACACAGAGGTATCCTGGAGGGAGAAGAGTTTGGGTCTGGTCTGTCCAAACAGGGCCCCAACAGCTGAAAACCTCCATATTACGCAATTGTCGCCATGTTCAAGGCTGGACTCCACTGCTTGGATGGGCTACACCCAGAAGTTAATGTGTTAAAAAACTCAGGTATGTGGGTTTGTGACTGAAATCTCCAGGTTTTAATGGAGTCAGAAATGGACTCCCTCCACTGTCATTTCTCCAGATTGCCGGGCAGACACCACCATGAACCCAAACCATGGACTATGACCCCAAACCACCACCCAGTTAAAAATTTAGTTCCAGATTTATCACCCTGTTAAAAATGTTTGAATTCCTGGAGTACATAGCTGCTACAAGACTGATAGACCGAGCACACAGCTGCCACAAGACTGATAGAATGATACACCAAGCTGGAGTACACAGCTCCTACAAGACTAATTCACCGAGTAACACATAATACCCAATTTGAATGTAACAGCTCAGAGAAAAAAAATAAGTGTGTGTTCTTGGCAGCATCATTACAAAGATGTGATAAGCAACATAAGGTAAATTAATGCCTACTAAGAGAGCAAGTTTGGGGTGTGGGTGGGAAAGGATTTCAGTGATGGTAAGGCATGTTGGTGGTGGGCGTGGTGTTGGAATGCTGAGTACCTGAAACAACTGTTCATGGATGACTTTGTAAATCATGGTGTTTAAGTAAAGTTTATATATAAGAAAAGAAAAGCTGTCAATGAGAAAAATAGGGTAGTTGGATGTTATCTGACTTGATGGTAGAGGGAACATCAAGTTATTCAAATGCCATCTCTGATTTATGAAAAGCAAATTCTATATGTCAGAGGAGATGGAGGTCATATGAGAATCTTATGTTTAAAGCTAAGGCCAGTATCTATCCCTTGCTGTTTTCACCTAGACAATTTTTCACCCTTTATCACAGGATTACTGTCATGAAGGCCTTTAGATAACTCAAATTTGTGGAGACCATTTACTTTCATTGTAATGTTTTTCATGGAATTTTGACTTTATTGCCTAATATAGACTTACTCATTTTTTAAACCGCTGTATTTTCAACGAATGACTTTACTACAAACCCAGTATGTCTTGAGTCATTCATTGTAAGTCAATATGAGGTGTGAAAGCAAGAAGGGCACTTGCCCTATACATGGCCAGATGGATTTTGATCCCCACGGTCCTGTATGTTTTCCTGAGCACTGCAGGAGTTATCTCTGAGCACAGAGCCAGGAAAAAACTAGCCCCGAGAACCCCCAGGTGTGGAAAGAAGCCAGAAATTAGAGAAGAAAAAAGACAGACTAAATACTAGTTCAAGTAGAATAATTTATATAGTAGACTAAACTGGGGAAAATTTGCTCTTAAGAACGGCAATCAGTATATCAATATCAGCATGAACTAAAGGAGATTTAGGGGTGTTAGATGCTCCACATTATCACAATGAAATATAGAAGGAATGGAGAAGGAAAGAGAGAAGAAATATAGAAGTAATATAGAAAATAGAGGTTTTCCCTACCAGATTATGTCTTAAGTAGATTGCTTTGGAGGCTTTCTCCTACCTGTATTCTAGGAGACTGAAAGTCACTTTTGATGATACTTGGCCATTAGGGTGAATGATTCCATTCACAGCCTGAGGTAGGATCCGGGATGCAGCACTATTAAGCTCAGGACCATATCATAAAGACCTCACGTGGCAGTACTGGGGAACGGGGATTGAGAATTATAACCTTCAGTCCAGGGGTGCTGAGTGGTTCCAGAGATTGTACTGGCATTCTGGAAATGCAAAGAAGTCACCACTAACCTCTATGCTTTCTCCATTATACCAAACTGTGCTTTAAGAAAGAGCCTTTTCTGTTACTTCAGTAAACCCATCTGTCATCAAATCTTAAATAACCAGTGACTTATACTATCTCTGCAACACAAGAGGTTATATTTATTGACCAATTCATCATTAATATCTGCACATATTACTTGGCTAATTATACACTTTGGATTTAACAGGGATAGAGAGTGAAAATTTCTATCTATCTATCTATCTATCTATCTATCTATCTATCTATCTATCTATCTATCTATCTATCTATCTATCTATCTATCTATCTATCTCCCTATCTCTACCTCTCTATCTCTCCATCCATCCATCCATCCATCCATCCATCCATCCATCCATCCATCCATCTATCTCTATTGAAATGGTTACTTGGCTGGGAAATGACAGCCTTTAAGATGTTTCACCAGTTTTTTGGCTCCATTCTTCAAGAACCAAAATTAAAAATAAATAAAAGTTCAGTGGGACTTGGTGCTTTAGTTGTATTTGAATTTTATGTCAATGAATATCACCTATTAATTATAATTCTTCTCTTGAGCATCCTTCTTATGTTGTAGGATTAAATATTAAGGTTACAGACATGTTTGGCTCATGTCTTCAAGAGTCTTTTTCTAACCTTTGTTTCCTTCTGGAGTATTTCAGATCATCTGTTTATAAAGGTTTTCTCTTAATTTTGAATGGGGATATTCTCAAGCCTCTCAAAACTAAATTTAACCACATCCTATCTGTAAAAAAGAATCAAACTTGTCAGGGAGTGGCTGGGTCCCCAACAGTATCAGGACAAAATTTCTCTTTTACCTCCGAGGCTGCGGGGAATGGATGAAAACTCACGAGTCCAGCGCAGTTCCAAAAAAGGCTTTTAACAGTACAAAAGCTCTACCAACACAATCTAATATAATGAAAGAACTCTAGCTCTGGTCAGAACTTAGACTATACAAGAGAGCCCAATCTCCCACCAAAGAGATAGGTTCTCACCCGAGAGGAGTCCTACCCAAAAGAAGGGGAAGAAAAGAGGCAAGTGCATCAAGTCTTTGCCCTTATATACACCAAAGTAATCCTATCTGTTGACAGAGAGGGTCCTGTCAACAAAGAACTCTAAACAGAGTGTAGAAGGGTGGTGCCACACCCTATGACAGGTACAAACAAGGAGTATGCCAAGGACTAATCCCTTCTGAGATTATCTATGTAAAACACTGGGGAGGGTGAGGTGGTATAAAGTATTACATCTTAATTTCATGGGCTTCATGTAATCTAGATGGTACCCATACCTTCCTTCTAATTTATTATCTACACCAGGGTGATTCTGAATATCTTGTTCTCCATATACTTAAAGTCACACTCCCCTGCTTGAGGGCAAACTAGTATGATCCTTCCTATAATCTTAAATGATAGTCTCAACATAGCCAGGATGGCAGTCTCCTGGTAAATTCTGTCTATCCTACGCTAGGTGCAGTGGGTATAAAGAGAAGCTGTGCCTAATCTAGAAAATATAGAAGTCTTAGTAGATGTATAATAATAAGTCAGAAATTTCTCATTCAGAGTCAAGGTGACTTCGATAACTGCCACATCCTCTATCAGTGTTTACATAGAAGAGAGATCTCTTTAGAATGAACCTTGGCTTAATAACATGTGAGTAGATTAAGCTGTGAGTGGGTAAAACAGCAAAGCTCCCAAATTAGCTAAGCCTGTCATCCAACACAAACTAGTTCTTTTTGGGGGTGTGTGTGTGTGTGTGTGTGTGTGTGTGGTTTATACTAAGTGTTTACTATCTCTTCTTTATTAAACAAACCTGAAGTTTGAATAATTTTGATGATGGTCTTGAAAATTTCTCTTAGGAATAGTAATGTTTTGCCTGACTACTACTCTTTGGGATATTTTTTGTACACACATCTTTCTGTGTGCATTGTCATAGGTTTTAGTATTGTTATTTATAAATTTCACTCAAAATTTTTGTAATATTTTTAATTTAATACTTTCAGATATATTAAAATGTTGGTACATATTTAATATTTTCATATTTTGCACTGCATGCGCATTTACATTTTAGTTGACATCCCTTGTGATATTTCTAACATGTTATATGACTGTAGAGAATCTAGTGAATGATTAAAATACGTTTCAGTTTGATTTAGAAATATTTATATTTACAGTCATGTTAAAAGTAGCATACTTTATTGTATGTTAAACAATTTGTATATAACTAATTAGAAACTTGACAGAAATCAATTCATATCAATACCTATAACATTTCATGGGCTTTTGCAGACTTGATTATTACTTGTGTTATACATGTTTAAAAACTAAACATTTAGTAAATAATGATAACAAACCAGATGATTTATTGAAATAATATTGAGCATAATTTTAAAATACACCAATGTATGATTTTCATTGAAGATTAATCAGCTATATTTTGATAAAACAAGAGAAATTCTTTGTGCTGCTCTGTGTTAAAAAGACAGGATCCTGGGACTGGAGTGATAGCCCAGTGGTTAGAGCTTTGCCTTGCCAGCCAGGGTTCGATCCCCGGCATCCCATATGGTCCCCCGAGCACCGCCAGGAGTAATTCCTGAGTGCAGAGCCAGGAGTAACCCCTGAGCATTGCCGGGTGTAACCCAAAAAGCCAAAAAAAAGTAAAAGACAGGATCCTTTTGTGATAAGTCACTGTTTATTTGAAGAAAAAAAGAAACAAGGTAAGTATATACAATTAAATGTGGATATCTATAGAATAAATAGAATATAAAGAATTTTTTTTGCTAATAATAAAGCTGTTCCTTAAACCTTAGAAAAGAGAAGAAATTTGAGAAATGTCCATGTTAAACATAAGTGAAGCTGTAACTAAAGTATGCAGGTCTTTAGAATTTTCTAGTTTGTTTACACGAAAATGTGATTATATCCTTGGAAATATATTGAACTCATCATTCTCCCTATTGCATAAAGAAAAGAAAAAAGATTTATAATTTGATTGAGAACTTGCACTTTAGTAAAAATATAGCTGATTATTTTTCATAAGTCCTTATACATATTTTGAATTATAATCAATCCAGTTTTCTCTTTGTTTCATGGCTCTTTAAAATTAGTTGAAAACTTGGAAAAATGTAAAATCATAATAGGAGGAAATGGGATAAAATAGAATTATTGAACATATGAATACAGGAAAGTGTCCATTCATGTGAATGGAAAGAGTACATGTTGTGAATGAAAACTCTAATTTTATTCCGTCTCTTGATAATGAAATATAAAAGAGACGTATTCAACTTGTCACCATCAGGAACCTACTGAGATGAAGTTACTTTTAAAATTGAGTATTTTGTTATCAGTTGAATGAGGCATTCCTAGAAGAGCCTTGAATGAGAACAAAGGAATGCCTGCATCCCCATAGATTGCATAGGATCTGAAAATGTTGGATGACATTTTATAAAATTGGAGTTACCCAGTATTCCATGAGGAGTGAGGGAAAGATATTTATTAGGGAAACATATTAATAGAATTTTATATTTTGAAGATTTTACAGGTAAGACAAGTTTAGAATAGAATTGGAACAATGACAATTATTATTCTGTAGTTAGTAGGAGAAGTTTTTAGAGTATCTGGAATGATCCTATGAATTTACTGAATTAGAAAGTGCCCTGAATATACCCTGTTTCATGTGTGTACAATTACCTATATGATGATATAAAAATGATGGAGAAGTGTTAAACATTTAAGGAACTGTCTACTACTAAGGCTTGGTTGCTAAACATTCTTCTTTAAGTAACTAGTCTGTGCTTTTAGATAGAATATGTCCTTTTCTATAAAAGAATGAAAATTGCCTTGAAAATGTGCAAAAAGAATAAGATGTTTTCTGGTCTGAAAACACTTAGGGATGTTTTTTGGTCTCACTTTTTATCAATTGACTAAGCTATGTTTGTGTTAAAAATAAAGCGTATTAAGCCTAACCATCCTTGTTGAGAGAATTTGTGTCTCTTCCATTCTTTCACACTTCAGTAAAATTTCCTGATTACACTAAAAATAAAATAAAATGAAGAATATTGAAAATTCACTGAAAGAGGAATTTTACTGTGGAGATACAAAAAAAAAACTATTTATTGCCATGTATGTAATTTTTTCCTAAATTCATCTTTCAGTCTTTTAGACATGGATGCTGTACTCTGTCATCGATCATTAAAGACTGGGGCACTTAATGGATTTAACATGAAGTGTAACATGAATGAAAGTCAAGGGTTCTTAAATTAGTTTGTACAACCTATTTGAAATTATTGGATTGTTTGTTTTGTAATATCACATAATTTTCAAACACACTTTATTTTAGTAAATATTAATTTTTATGGTTTTTGGAATTTTCATCTCACAATTCTGTTTTATTTTAATAATTATAAAGGTTCTAATGTTTAAAATTTCAAAGGTATTAAACAAATATCTTTCAGGAGTCATAAACTTATTTCATAGTGTGCAGCATAGTCCTATATTGTAGCTGGTGACAAAGGTCATTATGAATTATTATGAAATTATTATGTAAATATTATGAAAATTAGTGCCTTAGACATACCTAAAGAAAACGTGCTGGAGATATTTGCCAGTAGCATTTTTTGGATGCCATGGGGTTCCAGAAATTTTTGTGATCTCTCTAAATATTTTTAGAATGTTTCCAATCATTTCATATCTTCATTAGGTTTCTTTAAAATACCTCAAGATAAAGTCACTAAATATAGCTATCTTATCTATTCTTCAAAACATTCTTCCAGGAAATAATACTCAATGTGAAATAGTAAATAATTTGTCAAATTATGTGCTCATTAGTACTAAAAAAGTAACACATTATCCTTGACTCCATGAAATCTATTGATGTGTGAAGTTTTTATCCACTAAAGCAAAACGAAATGGATGATATGACTTGCTGAAGAAGAAATTCATGGTAATATTTGACTAGTGGAGCATTTCTAGAGGGAGGTTTAGTTAACTCAGACTATAAGATGACTACACGGGGTATCCAATCAGAAATAAAACACATATTTTTGCCTTCTTAAATGCAGTCATTTTCAAAGAATCTTAATTTTTTACCTTTCATTATTGTATTTCATATAAGAAAAGGTCCAAAAGTAAGGATCAGGTTTTTATAAAATCAATTGTACCTATTGACTAAATAAGAAAATTAACTAATTCTTCAGATGATAAAGCTCGTAGTACTGATATTTTTTCCTTCACTTTGTAGTGGAAAAAGAAATATATGTAATTAAAAATAAATTAACGTTAAAGAGATATTTTTTGAAGTAATCCTTTCCAACAGCTTATATTTTATAGTATATCAGAAGTATGAGCAGAATTCAATTTTATTTTAAAAAACTATTTAAATTATTTTGTGTTAATTCCTCTGGTTAAAAGCTTATATTTTTTATATTGCATTTGGATAGATAAATTTTAATGATATTCAGGGTAAACTTTATAGACATTTTTGTCTTCCTGAACACCTCCTTAGAGCCTCTTTGCATGCATTAAGGATTAATTAGATAATGTATCCCAAGTACTTAGAGATTGTTTGAGATAGGGAGTAAAACATTGTATTTAAATTATTATTACTGACATCAAAGTTGGTTCAAGGAAAATTCAGAAAGTACATTGTTGTTTTAATAGCAAACCATAAATGCATTGAGAAATTACTTTCTTTGATGCTAGAAATGCCATTTATTCTGCTTAAAGGTCAGTTATTTTCTTTCCTTTTCTTTTTTTCCCTGTTTTTCTTGTTTTGTTTGTTTTTTTTTTTTTTTGTGCCACACCCAGCTATGCTCAGGAATTCCTAGTGGGTTTGTTCAGGGCCCATATGGGATGCGGGGTATTGACCTTGTATGGGGCTAAAGCCCTTCCGGTTGCATGACCTTCCAGCCTCAGTCACTTTCTTTTATTAGTTGTTATTTTTGAGAAAAAAGCTAGGAATTTGTGTTACAAAACTGCATCCTGGAATCTAGTGAATGGTACCAAAAATTATTTCATCAATTGATTATGTTTATTTAGGGGATAGTAATGGCTTTAACTTTTATCCCTGTGTCATAATTGTTTTAGTGATGAGAATCAAAGACCCAAAGTAGATGGAGTTTGCAGATATAATTTGATGATTGGGAGATGATAGTCAATATACTGTCAATAAAGAGTAGTAGTCAAAAGTGGAGCATGAAAATAAATTCCAAACAACACCTCTTGATTGCCTGGTAGAAAAAGGAATCAAATTACCGGGCTAGGTAGTGGGTGAAGGACATATTTAAGTATATCATAAATGCTTGGGTATTAATTGCAGTAATAACTTTCTTTGCATATCTATGGAATTTTATAAAACTTTGAAATGCACATTATTTAATATTCAGAGCATCCTTGTGAGGTAGGTAGTATTGCTTCTAGTTTTTGTTTTTGTTTGTGTTGCCTTACTTTTGGGGCCACACATGAAAGTACTAAGAGCTGGTTCCTAGCTCTCAGCTCAAGAATGAATCTGGTGATAGCTAGGTGATCATTTGCAGTATTGGGGATTAAAATAGGGTCAAACTTGTCCAAGACAAGTTTCTTTTCTTTTTTTCTTTTTTTTATTTTTACAATTACAAAGATATACAATTAAAAAGTTCATATTTGGGTTTTGGTCATACAGTGTTCCAGCACCCATCCCCTCCACCAGTGCCCATCTCACACCACCAACGTCCCCGGTTCCCTCCACCTCTCCCAGCCCCAAGACAGATTTTTTAAACCTTGTACAATATCCCTGGCACAATGTTCTTTATAAAGATTTAAAAAATTGAGGCTTAGTAACTTGTTAACCTTTCTAGAAACACCCAATCTATAAGATAAATATAAGATAAATGTGGAATTGGAACCCAGCTTTTCTAATTGAGTGTAGTGCTCTTTCCAATAGAGAATGATAGGGTCATAGTTCACCTTTCAAAGACAGAACTAGTAGAAAGAAATATGAGGGTATGGAATTATACAGCTGATCTAGTAGCATAACACATGCTTATTTAGATATGTTGTTTTTGTTTTATCTTCAATAACTATATTATATAGCAAGCCTAACCCTTAAGTATATTCTGACTATAATCCAACTACTCTGGAGCAGACTGGCAAAAGTAATTTTTGTTTTATTTTGGAATTAATCCAGAGAGAAAGGGACTCTTATTTTGACTTGAAGATACAGTTGTTGTGGTGGTATTATTGCTTTGATCATTTGTCCTAACAAGTATATGTCCCTTCCCTAGATACAATAAATATGAAGTGAGATTTTGTTTGAAGTGACTAATCATTTTGCAGACCATTTCTGATGAAAACATGTTTGTTCCCATAGATTAGCTGAGATGTTAAATCCTTTGACTCCAGGTGTTAATAATGAATCAGTGTATTCTTATATTCATGGTTTAATTTGTTTGAATATTTCGCCATTTATTGTGAATTGTCACAGAATTGTTACAAATTTTTGAAAAGGAGAAATTGGGGAACACTGAAAACAAAATAAACAGTATATGGTATGGTCTGTGATAGTGAAATATCCATCCTCTATATAGATAAGAGGAACACTAAGATCATATAAAACTGAAAAAGTAAAAAGTGATCAACTACATATTTTATCACAATGGTTGGTAAATAAGTATCAATCAAAATTTCAAAAAAAAAATTAACTCCCAGACTCTGTCACTCTAGAGAATAAACAAAATAAACACATGTAAAACAATCACAAAACAATATTAAATCTTTAAAGATGAATGTATCAAAAGATAGTTTTGAATACATGTTAAACAAATAATTTTATGAAGAATGGAATTAAAGTGACCACGTAAAAAGAAATTATTTTAACATATAATAGTGATTTGTGTTAGTTAACTGAGACTTGTACTTCAATCTTACACCAAACTCAGAAACTTTTGTTTTGCGTACTGCACCCTATTCAGGAAAAGAGCAGTCACTTAGTACTTCATGAAAATCTTTCTTGAGTGAACATATAGAACAGACCCCCAAACAAACACTCACACTCACCCTGCCAAGTGCACCGAAGGTGACTACTGCTTTCTGGATGATCTCTGAGACCATCCCAAGAGGTAGTATTAACAAATTTGGGTAACATTGGCATCACATAGTAAAGCAGTATAGTCTGTGAATATAACTGATTGCCATATTAAAAGCCTAATAAAGATATTGGATGTATAGACTGTTTAAGAGTAGAACTGTAGCCACAATATCAAGACCAAATTATGATTATTATTATTATCAGTTAGAATATCTATCTGAACTACAATTTCCAAGACATGACTATATTGCTCACAGGTAAACTTTGTGCTCACCCTTAAAACATTATTTGTTATATTTGTAGTCAAATAATGCATATTTATACCTTTCTGAAACGCTTAAATGCTTTTCTTACAAGGAAAACTATGTTCAGTAACATAGGATTTTATATTAACATTTTTATATTCTTAAACATTATGCATTACTTTTTAGATACATATTTTATAAGACAAAATCTCCTATAGAGTATTAACAAGATTTATACATTATTTTTATTAAAAAATTAACCAACAGAAACTTTAGTGACTAAAATATGAAACCTAATGCAAAGGTTTATATAATGTATATACATTATATAAACATATATATATTTATATATATGTATATACATTGTATACATATATGTATTATATACATATAATTATATACATATATATTATATACTATTATATATAATAGTATTATATACTATATAATAGTATATATAGTATTATATAGTATTATATACTATATATTAGTATTAAATACTGTTATATACTATGTATATAATATATACATACATATATATTATATGCATATATATGCATATATAATATACATATATATATATATTATATACATACACATATATTATATATACATATATATTATACACATATATACATTATATACACATATATATTAATGACACAAGTTAATAATTTTACCCAAGAATACAAAAATTCAAGATTTGTCATAGTAGTCATGTAATAACGGGAAGGTATTTGTTGCAGGAAAAATAATAGCAGGTTAATGCTCATTGTGATACCAAATACTTAGAAGCATTCAAAGAATGTAAAGTACAATTTCACCTAATCTAGAATAAGGAAACAATGGGAGCTGAGTGGGGAGGAATCTTGTCTTTTACGCCTTACTCATAGGCATGTCATTTATTAATGAAGGCCCGATGTCATAGGACTTCATTTGTTAAGTATAATTTCTTAATTTCTTTTGATATTTTCTATGTCAGTGTTCTTAGTGTGGAATATAGAAAAGGGTAACAATTGAAAATTCATAAATAGAATGGAGAAAAACTAAAAAGCTGGTTAGGAAAGTGATAGTGAGAAGGTTGGAGAGAATTTGGGAGGTAGAAGGGAGATGAGAAAAATGAATGAACAAGATAGGGTTGAGTACATTCATTAAATTCTTAAACTGAACATCTGGGCACTTGTCATAATGTTCATGAGTTAACATATAACAAAGATAAAATAATAAAAAGTTCTCACCCATCAGGTCAAGATGAGAGAATAATAGTTGAAAGGCTGGACTGAATGCTTTCACAGACCATTTAGACTCTGAGATCAGTGTGGAATTGGGTGTTAAGCACCGCAGGTTTGGACAGTACCCTTGGCAAAGGACTCTTTGCTACACCATGATAGGCTTAGGCAGAAGTTGAAGTACTAAGCTCCCAATGTTCTTAACAAAGACAATTTATAACCCTGACAATCCCCCAAAGAGTGGCAGTCTTTTTATATTGTTTAAAAATTAATACAATTGGACCATCATGGGCTTTTAATTCAAAAAGGAAGACCAATTAGTTAATAACTGAATTTTTTCTACTGTTGTTATCTTTTTTTCTAAAAAAATTCCTTTCTTTGTAGTAGAGTATGAAATGGGTGCAGGGATGAGTATATGAAGAGTATATAAATGACTAAACTGTTGGAGGAGAAACTATGTTCAAAGATCATTTAATTTCTCATCTGGATTAGTCTGACAGTTTGAACATACTAAGAATGGTGAGGTCAGTGCATTATAACTATTATCCTTCCAGATTTCAAAGACCTGAGGATGTAGAAAGCAACTCTAAGGTTAATACTTATGTATAAATGTGTATTGTAAATAATACTGTCTATATGGGGTAAAAGAGAGAAGCAGTATAATCACTTCATGGCAATAATAAAAATATATTTATATAGAAATGTGAATGGTAAATTGTCTTTAGATATTGTGTCTTTTTTATTATATTCAAGCAAATTCCAGAGAGTAGTTAACCTGAGAAAATCATTGGTGTTTTAAGAAAATAACATTTATTTTCAAAACATTTCAAGCAGGTTTTCTGAGTAAAAGTCTTGCTGTTTCAGTAACTTCTTATGCCTCTTAAGAAAGAGTTCTGAAAAAATATAGATGGGGCAACATGTAAGAAATCTCTGCTGCCATTTGACTGACAAGTGTAGAAGAGGCCTCAGGTATAAATGGGACAGTGATACATGAAAAGAAATGGTGCGATATGAAAGGAATGTGCCAAGTGTCACAGTAATAGCAAATATCAGGAAACTGCTTTAGGGATTGACAGTTAATTAGGAAGTGGTATGTACAACAAATTTTATTTTAAAACCTTCATCCTAGGAAGTGATGTTTCATGAGCCTGCGGTGCAGTCGGGGCTGTTGAGAGGAGAGAGGAGGGGAGGGAAGGGAAGGGGACAAGAGGGGAGGAAGGGTGCAGAGGCCAAGAAGGGCCAGATTGGTGCTGGAGGGCTCGGGGCTGCAAGGCGAGAAGTGTGCACCACATGGAGTAGATATGAAACAGGGCCTCTGGGCCACTCTGGAACCAACTTCTGCCTGTGCTTTCCTTCCTCTTAACCCAGAAGTTAGGGGAGTCTCCCAGCTTCGTCATTTGGACAGCCAACTTTGAGTGGTAACTTTTGGCTGTTTGGGTCACACCTGGCGATGCTTCGGGTTACTCCTGGTTCTGCACTCAGGAATTAGATAGATAGATGGATAGGTAGGTAGGTAGGTAGATAGATAGATAGATAGATAGATAGATAGATAGATAGATAGATAGATAGATAGATAGATAGATAGATAGATAGATAGATAGATAGATAGATAGATAGATAGATGGATGGATGATAGATAGATGATAGATAGATAGATAGATGATAGATAGATAGATAGATAGATAGATAGATAGATAGATAGATAGATAGATAGATAGATAGATAGATAGATAGATAGATAGATGATAAGTGGGTGGGTGGGTGGATGAATGGATGTATGGATAGATATAGATTTAGATATAGATATAGATTTAGATATAGATATAGATATAGATTATGGTGTATTTGAATGCCAAAAACAGTAACAATAATGGACCTCATTCCCAATGAATGGAGATGTTACTGGTGCCCGCTCAAGCAAATCGATGAACAACAGGAGGACAAGTGATGCAAGTGATGATGATATATTATGATACCAATATCCAAGGTCAGGCAAAACATGAATCAGGATATCTTTTCAAAGGTGGAATCTTTCACAACTGTGAGGGAGTCAGAGGTTAGGTAAAACAGAGAAGGAAACAGTGTGCTAATAATCGTCGAAAATGATAAATCCAGCCTAAAACTGAGCATTGAATATAGGCAAAAAGATACACAGGATAACCTTTAAATGTACATGTTGCAATCCACAAGGTGTAAGAGAAGAAAGAGAGAGAGAGAGTGAGAGAGAGTGAGAAGAGATAAAGAACCTGCCATAGAGGCAGGCTAGGGCAGGGGGAGGAATTGGGGTTATTGGTGGTGGGAAAAGGGCACTGGTGGGGGATGGGTGCTGGAACACTGTGTGACCAAAAACTGAACATGAACATCTTTGTATTTGTACATCTCATGGTCATTTAATAAAATATTTCTAAAAGAATACTAAAAAACAATATTTATTAGCACTTAGTAGTTTTATTTGTATAAGTCTTTTTTTCCTTTTTGTTAAGCTGATTCCCATGTATTTTATTTTCTATGGAATAATTGTGAACTGGATTGTTAGCTGAATAATTCTCTCCAGTTACAATATTTTCATACAGATGTGGTCATTATTAACTTTGAAGCTTGACAATTTATAAAAATGTCACTTGTCACTTGTCTTCCCATTGTTCATTGATTTACTTGAGCAGGCACCAATAACATCTCCATTCATTGGGAATGAGGTCAATTATTGTTACTGTTTTTGGCATATCGAATACACCTTGGTAGCTTGCCATGGCTCGGGTTCATTCGAGGGGCCCAGTCTTTTTTTTTTTTTTTGTGGTCACACCAGGCAATGCTCAGGGGTTTGTCCTGACTCTGCACTCAGGAATTACTCCTGGCATTGCTCGGGAATAACATGGGATGCCAATGTTACTGGGATGTAATATGGGATCCCAGTGATATGGGATGCCGGGTATCAAACCCGGCCAGGACAGGCTGGCCATGTGCAAGACAAACGCCCTACCCGCTGGACCATCGCTCCGGCCCTCCAGTCTTTTTCTATGTCAGACAATCCACCATCCAGGGGCCTACAGGGCAGAGCCCTGGATGTAGACAAGCCTGTCTCCTGTCTGCCACCTGGTAATGCAGCCAAGCACCATAGTCACACCTGCAACACCTCGAGGGGCAGTATAAAAACATATTGTTTAAAAAACACTTTACTATAAAATGGTTTGATTCAAATATTTTTTGCTAGTCTTTTGGGCTTTCTGGTCATAGAATTATTCCATCTACATACAGTGACACTTTTCATTTTTTCAAATCTTGTGTCCTTATCATTTATTTCTTGCCCAAACACTATGCTCCCTCAAAAAACTAAAGTCATACAGATAAAAAAAATAGATGGGATGTTTCTCTTTGTCCAACTTCAAACTATAGAATAAAGATATAGTAATTAAACAGTGTGGTACTAGAATAAATACTGTCACTCTCCCAAGTGGAATAGAACTGAGTCCAAAGTCTATATTAAGATATGACAAACAGTATGACATGAACTCTTCAGCAATGATGTTTAAAAAGAACTGATCTGTCACATGCAAAGTATTCAGACACTTTTTAATCACCTTCATAAAAGTAAAATAAAATGGATAAAGACATAAATTTAAAAATAAATTCATAAATTATATTGTGGTAAACATTTTACAGTGCTTCCTGACATTGGAGCTAGATAGGTCTTCATTGATGACATAAACCACATTAACAGAATCAAAGATAAGAAAATGATGTAAAATGAAACTAAGAAGTTTCTGCTTACTAAAAAAAACATTGACTAGAATAAAAAACTACTACTCACAGTGGAGAAAATATTTGCCCACCACATTCTTACAAACTGTTAGTTTCCAAAATACATAGAACTCAGGGGAACAGAGCCATAGTTCAGAGGGTAGGGTGTTTGCCTTGCACGCAGCCAGCCTATGGCGGCCTGGGTTTAATCGCCAGCATCCCAAATGGTCCCCCGAGCACTGCCAGGAGTGGTTCCTGTGTTCAGAGCCAGGACAAACCCCTGAGCATTGCTGGGTGTGACCCCCGCCAAAAAAAAAAAGCAACAAAATGCACAGAACTCAGATATATATAAGAAATTTTTTTTTGAAAAGTTCATCAAAAACTGAGAAAAGATGAACAGAAATTTCCTCAAAATAAAATATAAAGATTGTATAAATGTTTATGAAAAAAAAGTAGTTGGATCACTCTCAGAGAAAAAAAAATAAAAAAAAGAATTGACATCATCAACAATGTGATGTCATCTCATCAGTGAGACTGGCAAATATCACAAAGAACGAAAGTAACTAGTTTTGGTATTACTGTGTAGGGTAAAAGAAGATCCTTTCCTTATTGGTGGAAAAGTCAACTAATTGAGCCTCTTGGTAAAACAGTATGGAAACACTTCTCAAAAAACTAAGAATTGAGCTTCCATATAGCAATTCCACTCATGGGTATCGACCCCGTAGCCGAAAAACCTGTTTCACAAAGGTCATTTCAGTCTTGTTTTCATTGCAGAACTATTCACTGTGGTTTTCTATGACATATCACAAGATCAATGAAAGAATGAGTTCTTTTTATAAAGAACAGTGGGAACACACACATGTACACACATGAGAAGCTCTTTTTTTTTTTTTTTTTGCTTTTTTGGGTCACACCCTGCAATGCTCAGGAGTTTCTCCTGGCTCTGCACTCAGGAATTACTCCTGGCGCTTCTCAGGGGACCATATGGGATGCCGGGATCGAACCTGGGCCAGCATGGGCCGGCCGCATGCAAGGCAAATGCCCTACCCGCTGGGCTATCGCTCCAGCCCCAGAAGCACTATTGATATACTGATTACATTTGGCTTCAGTTCTACCCTTTTCCTGACTTTATTTATAGAATTTGTTTTACTGTTTTATTGTTTGTAACTTATAATTAAAACTGCCCTGATGACAATAATGACCATCATGTTACTGTATGATTCAAAGGTAAATGCCCTTTTGTTCACATCTTCATATTAGATTTTGGTCAGAATGAATGATTTAGAAATTTAGCTTAAACTCAGTGCAAATGGCTTCCAGATAACTATAGTGGAGGGAAAATTGCCTTGGGACCTCCCGAAACTGAAGGGACTTCCGGTGCATTCCTTAGCAGTAGTTGAGGGTCGGGGGTAACTATGGCAGCAGAAGCCAGGAGCCCAGCTGGGTCCGCTAGTAGACTCACTGTCTGTTAGGGTCCCTGGGCTGTGTCCAGGATAGACACTGTTCCCCTGACCTGTCCACGGAATAAAGAGCAAGGTGAGAGGTTCCTGAAGGTTACTTTCATGGTTACTTTGCTTCATCTCTGCCTGCTCTTTGCAGGAATCTCTTCTGGATCTGTCTCTCTCCTCGTGGTTTATCCTAGGCTGCTCTCTCTTTTGGGCGGGTTCTGTGTAGGCTCCTCTGGTCGTGTTCTCCTGCTGGCTGCTCTCTTTCGGGGAGTCTGTGCAGGCTTCTTTCGTCAGGGCTCTCACTTCTGGACGTTTCTGTTCAGGGCTTTCTGCTTCAGGTCCTCTCCCAGGACCTCCCCTGTCAGGACCTTTGTCTTAGGTCCTTTCTGCTCAGAGCTTTTCTCTTCGGGGCTTCTTTTCTCTGGACTCCCTGGCTTTGCCCCTTTCTAGTTCCTATTTTACCTTGTTTCATTTTTTGCTACAATTCCCTGTGACTCTTAATCCCTATATAATTCTTATTATCCTTCTTGTTATCATACCGCTGTTTGTCCTAATACTCAGAAGCTCTGAAGCTTTGTAATCGGTAGATTTGATGCCAGCCCTCGGGCTCAGGCACTAGGCCTTGTGGCTCCAGTGCTGGCCCTCGGGCCTAGGCCTCACGAGCTCTCCTTGCTGTTGCTGGCCATTTGACTCAGGCACCAGGGGCCTCATGGCCTAGGTGCTGGGGGCACTAGGAGCCACTGACCTCAATTGCCTTAGCAGACCTTGAGAAGCTAGTACTCTTTAAGATCCCACACAAATCCATTTCAAATACCGCTTTTCTTGGGTCATTTTATGTTTCCTATTTTTAAAAAAATGGAGTAATCTGTAAAGAAATAGAGTTTTCTTTCATCACAGAGGAAAAAGAGAAACAATTGATATTGTAAATTTTACAAAGATTTTAGTGTGCTTTTACCGCTAAAACTAATCCCACTGCATCTAACTGCTTTTTCATGAAATTATAAAAGGCAGCATTAAAACTGTGCATGATTTAAAGTATTGTAACACTATGAATACTCAATGAGTCATAATTTCTTTCTGATACTGTGACATGACAGTTTTAAGTAAGGAAATCAAGTATTGTATCTAAGCAAAAATATATTAGTTTTATAAGATGGAGGTTTAAAATGAACAAATGACTTGAAAATTAAGGAGGTATATTTTATTTTACTTTTTTTCATATCAACAGCCTTCTAAAACTCAACAAGACAGTTCACCTTTAAGTGAACTCCTATCTTTCCTCCTCAGAGACTAGACATTTAGAAAGAAACAAGAGCCCCCTTAGTCAATTTTTGGCAGCTCTAGCTAGAATCTGGTTATTTTGTAATTGGACAACTTGAGAATAATACAGCCCAAATTAATCACAATGACTTTCAATTCTAGGAAAAAAAATCTGAAAAGTTTATAAGCATTTGGAAATATTCTCTAATTTAGACTTTTCAGATATAACTTACTGAAAAGTCTAAATTAGAGAATATTAATTATTCACATACAGGTTATTTAATATAAATTATTCACATACATAATATAATGATACACATACAGGTTAATTATTATAAAATTAACCTGTATGTGTATCATTTACATAGAGCACAAATGCCAGAAAATAGAATATCCAAAAAGAAGCAATGAAATTTGCCTATAATGCCTTCAATTATTTTACAAGATTTGAATGGTAGGGTTGATATTTCATATTGCTGATAACTCTTATCCCAATTAATTCATTTTCTCCTAAGTGCATAAAGCAGATTTACTAAGTATAACGTTTGCTACGCTGTTCATTTAAAGATCTTTGTACTATTTCAGGTGAGCTGATCCATTGCCCACATTTCTGCAAATAGGTGACAGATCTTATGCCTAAACACAGCCTTTCAGTAGATTTTGCTGAGCAATGCAGAGTAATAAAAGCAATGAGGGCATTGAAATCCCTTTAGCTTTGTGCTGGTGCCTGGAAACTGTCATCTATTTTGTAGTGCCTTTAGCTGAGAAGAGTTTAAAAAACAACTTCCACTTACTAATTGGTACTACTATTTTCATATTAAAAGTATTAGTAAAGCTGTATGTCTTGGTTCTTTCCTTAGCAAGCATTGCTAGTTTGTAATTGCTATACTATTTAATCTTCATGCGGGCTGGAGCGATAGTTCAGCGGGTAGGGCGTTTGCCTTGCAAGCGGCCAGCCTGTGCCGGCCTGGGTTGGATCCCCGGCATCCCATATGGTCCCCTGAGCACCGCCAGAGTAATTCCTGAGTGCAGAGCCAGGAGAAACCCCTGAGCATTGCTGGGTGTGACCCAAAATGAGACTCTTAGACATAGGGCAAAGCTGCTACTTGCTCTCCCTGTGCCCATCCGCTCATGAGGTGTTCGGGAGGCCTGGCGGGTTCCTAGCCCTGGCCTGCCACCACAGCAGTGCCTCACAACAAGCCAGACGACACCCCCACTCCATGGGGGCCACCATTTTCCACATTCGGACTTCCCTCTCATCACAACTCCACCTAGCAGAACAGACTATCACAGCCCAGACCATCGACACCCATCCTGCAGCAGTTTTTTTTTTTTTTTCAATCCAGCCCAGGTATGCTGAACCAGAGACTCTCAGGCATGGGGCAGAGCTGCTACTTGCTCTCCCTGTGCCCAGCTGTTCACGAGGTGTTCGGGGGGTTCTAGCCCTGGCCTGCCACCCCAGTAGAGCCTCACAACTGGCCAGACGACACTCCCACTCCATGGGGGCCACCATTTTCCACATCCGACTTCCCTCTCGTCACAACTCCACCCAGCAGACCAGACTTTCACAGCCCGCCTTGCGCTGCCGCTAGAGGCCACGCGGTTCATCAATAGATGCTTTATTTAGAGGTGACTACAAGAGTATGCCACCTGCACAGTAAGCCTGGCAAGCTACTCGTGTTGTATTTCATATGCCAAATACCAGTAACATTTATATTAGGTCATTCCCATGACCTAATAAAATGGTTTGAGGCTCTTTATGGTCCTGGAGCAAGCAGATGCCTTTGGCTCTACTAGAATGAGACAGGACATATGGATATATTACTGGTGCCTGCTCTAGCAAATAGATGATTAACGGGAAGATAGTGATAGATAGTGATAGTGAATCTTCATGTATTTATGTTGGTATTATCCTAGAAAACTTAGATATCTTTTTTGGCACAGATAAAGTAAAGATGAAGGCCAGTGCTCGTGACATTTATATCCATGCAAGATTTGGAATTCTTATCTTTCAGCTTAGCGACGTTTCTTTTGAAGTGCATTATTCCAACTGAATATAGGGGAATATTAACTGTGCATCATTAATTATTAATAGGACTGTAACAAAACACAGTATCAGCATAATCCTGTACGACATTGATGGTACATGTTGCCTCTTTAAATAATGACACGGATGGCATTGGTGCTCCAATATGGACTTGGTATATTAAATGAGTTTGTGTTACTATATATATTTTGTTCTACATACAAAGTTATCAATAATCATCTCCATGCTTCTCAAAGGGCAGCACAAGCAGGAAAAGAATAATTGCCACTCTTCATGGAGCTAGCTTATTGATGAGGTGGACATAGGTAATATTTTTAGCCTGCTGGCTGTCCATCTGTAAGCAGTTTCCTGGAGCTGTCACTTTCCCTGTCTCTGGAAACTCTTATTGCTTTGTCTGCTCAAGGAAAATAATGAGATCCATCTATCAAGAAAAAATAAACAGTAAACCCTATACTTCCTATTAATTTGTTTTCACCTGTGTTTACCTATGTGCATTCAGTTAACTATTCATCATGTTATATGCATGTAAAAAATGCATTTCTCAAAAAGGTTGAATCCATTAACCCTTTTACTAACTAAATATATAGGCATTCCTTCCAGCTAAATCTGAGACTTGTAAAAATCAATCCTTTCAGAGAGCCTATAAACTCTCTCTGTGTCTTTCTGTTGCGTGCCCAGTGTTGATAAATCTGCAAGCTTAATATGAACCAAACAGGTTGTTCTCATTCATCCTGCTGAAATAAATCTATGTTTCTACTTAAATGCATCTTGCTTTTAATGCCAACCTAACATTTTCAGAAATTGATATGAAATGAACTTAAATCAGCATCAATAACTTGACTTTTTAAAAATTTGTTAACAATTTAGTGGGACGTTGTAAGGTATTTCAGTACTCAAATAGCATCATTTTATATTTCCTTAAGAAGTTTATTTTTTCAAGCAAAAGGCACTAAAAATGGCTAAAACAGTAATTTTTTCCTCATGAGTTTTCTGAAATTTATAAATTATTTTAACTTTACACAAATTTACAGCCTTGTTGCTGGCAAGTAGCTTCAGCAGAGAAAATGGTACTGTAATTAAATACTAGCCTTTTTTTTTGGTCTCTCTGTACTATCAAAATAGACATCTACCATTAAGGAAACTGCAAATGCTTTAAAACCAAGGAGGATGGTAGCAAAGGTATACTGAAAACCCACAATTTAAAAAAACAACTTGTGTTTCTTGAATGAATTTGTAAAGTCAGTTGTATGAAATATAAAACCTCAGTTCTGTACTATGTTGGTAAATACCTAATTTAGAACACTTAGGATTGTATAGATCTTGTAGATTAAAGAATGTGGGGCTAATTAATTATATCTTGTTCAACTTGACACATTATTAGTTGTCAAAAGAAACACAATGAGATTACACAATTGGTGCATTATATAAAAAGTGGGTGATCTGGAGGAAATAAATTTCTATTAATAACAACTAAGGGAATATTTATATTTAGACAATTTAAAGAAAAGCTGAATAAAGATATAAATATTAAAAACACTGTTTATTGTGTGCAGAATAATTTTTACACCTAGTTATATAACTTGGTTACAGTCATAACTTTAACATCGAATATGGATTGTATTAATAAAAAAGGGATAATGACGAGGATAAGAAATGAATAATACGCAAGAATTATAAATACGATCAAAAGGAATGATTCCCACAAACAGGAGTAGAAAGCAACTTTCTTTTCTTTATGGTGAAGTACACAGAGTCATTTTACAAGTAGGTGTTGTGTCACTTACTAATACGGAGGCTCAAATTAGACTTAGACTTGATTCTTTCAATGCCTCTTGATTATACAATACTAGGTCTCCATGGTAGGCTTATTGTGAGAGTTGCCTGGCATAGAACAAGTCCTCAGTAAAAACTAGTTACTACCAGGGACTCCATTTAATTTGTCATCCTAATTTGAGATCACTAAATAGTAGTCACTGATTGTCACTGTCACTGTATTCCTGTTCATCACCATCTGCTGGGTAGAGTTCTGACGAGAGGGAGGTCTGGATGTGGAAAATGGAGGCACTCATGGAGTGGGGGTCGTCTGGCTTGTTGTGAGGCTCTGCTGGGGTGGTGAGCCAGGGATAGAACCTGCCATCCCTCCTGGGCACCTCATGAGTGGCTGGCCACAGTGAGAGCCAGTAGCAGCTCTGCCCCATGTCTGTGAGTCAAAGATAATTATAATTAATTAAAGTAGATTTATATTTTTCAATTATAGTGGAAAGTAAAAGCAAGGTGAAAATGACATTTTAAAAACTAGACTAACTTTGATATCTATATAAAAAGGATCCATAAAATCATTTTATTCAGCCATAGCTACACCTGTTAGTTTCCATATTCTGTGACTGCTTTTGTGCTACAGTAGCAGAACTTTGTTTTGCTGTCACCTCATATTCAAAATATAAAATATGGATTTTCAGATCTTTGAGATAAGTTTGGAGATTCTGCTGTATCAGAACCTTTCATATTGAGGTCATAGTAATGTGAATAGAGTGGGAAAACCAGCATAAACTCAGAGTGTCAGGGCAAGCCAATAAATATAGAAATTAAAACAGTAGCACTGACAGGATGGTGAATACAGAGATAGTACAGTGGTTTAGGGTTTGCAACTTTAGGTCATTCCCAACACCACTAGCTATATATAATCCCCTGATCACTAGGTGAGATCCCTACTAAGTACAGAGTATTAGGTGTACTTTTATAAATCACTGATATATATAGTCCCCTGATCACTAAGTGAGATCCCCACTAAGTACAGAGCCAGCAGTATGTTCTGAGCACTGCAAGGTTTCTCCCCAAACAACTCTCTCCTACCTAGCCTACCCCCCCACAGAAACACAGCATTTCCAAAGTGAGGATATCTGTTATTCATGAGCATAGGCCATGAGTTTTTACAAATGTAGTTTACTGTCATGGTTACAATAATCACTTCACATGATCACTTGACATCCCATTATTTATAGATTTGCTCAAGCAGGTGCCAGTAACATCTCCATTTGACACTATCACGTGCCAGTGTAGCCCAATGGAATCTGCTTGATTCACGGATACGAAGAGTCTCAAACTGTTCTTTCAGGGTCTTGATGAAAGACCTACCAGCTTGCAGGTGGGCAGCCACGTAATCTTTTGACATCCCATGGGATCCAGTCGGTAATGGCTCTAGTCCAGCAGTTGTCTCCAAATCGCATTACATGTCCAGCTCATCTGATTTTCGATGCCTTGGCAAAAGAGACAGCATCCCTGACTCTGGAACAGCGACGGAGGTCAGAACTTCGATTCCTTCTCTCACTTAAGTGAGGTGTGATATTCCAAGCATAACTCTTTCAATTCCTCTTTGGTAAACCCAAGTAGCATTCTAATCCTTCTTTCATAGGGCCCAGGTCTCTGAGGCGTATGGTAATGCACATAGAACAGTGAAGTTGAAGAGATGTGCCTGGAGCTGGAGGTTCTTTGTATTTTTCGCTATTTCTTCGATGCTTTTGAGGGCAGTCCATGCCACGATTTTCCTCCTGTGCAGCTCAAGATTTAGGTCATTCATCATGTGACTTCTCGACCTAGGTACACATAACTGCTGCATTCAGAAATGTTTGTTCCATTGAGAGTGAATGGGGCCTCTAAAACTAGCTCATTTCTCTTGAACATAGTTTTGTTGAGATCCATCTGTAGACCTATCTTTCCACCTTCTTGGTCAAAGTCAGCCAGAATTTATGCCACTTGGCTAATATTTGGTGTTATTAGAATGATGTCATTGCGAAGCAGAGGTGGTGTAGTTGCCGGCCGCCTATCTTCACTCCCATTCCTTCCCGTTCTAATTGTCGCATGATGTTCTCGAGGGTGGCTCTGAAGAGTTTTGGTGAAATGGTATCATTCTGCAGAACCCCTCTTTTGACATCAGTGATCACTTCCTTGTAGTATGATGAGATCCTGTTGGTGAATCCATAATACAGCACACAAAAGATCTTGATGTATTGGGTTTGAAAGCCCTGTTTAGCTAGATCTTCAATGACTACTTCAGGCTCCACAGAATCAAAGGCTTTCTTTAAATCTATGAACATGAGACAGAGCAGCATCTTGAACTCCCCTACAAACTTCAATGAGCTTGGTTACTGTGTGGTTATGGTCGATTGTGCTGAATCCTTTTCAGAAGCCAGCTTGCTGCATGCTTATTCTTCGCCTATTGTTCTGCCAATCCTTTCAGGATGACTCAAGTGAACAGCTTGTAGATGACGGACAACAGGCAGATGGGGTGATAGTTGCCAATGTTGTGAATGTCTCCCTTCTTGAACAGTAGAACTTTCCTGCTGATTTTCTATTGGGCGGGCACCTTGCATTCAGACAGATAGCATGTGAAGAGCCGAGCCAGTGTATTGATGAGTACTGACAGCAGATTCTTCAGGTGCTCTGGTCTGACTTTGTCTGGTCCTGGTGCTGTTGCCTTCTTTTACTGACGAAATGGCATGTCAGATTTGAGAAGGGAGACATTGGGAATGACATATCCATCCTTCGGAATTTGATATATGGGAAGGTGGACATGGCTATCAAAGAGATCTGAGTAGAAGTCATGGATGATCTTTTCCATTACCTTTCTGGAAGATGTGATAAATCCCTCAGGATGTCAGAGATCAGTCATCTTGGTCTTATAGTTGGCAAAAGGCAGGCATTGTGAATGCTTTTACTGGCTTCTTCAGCATCTTTCAGTATATCTGCTCTTCTTTGTTTGATTACAATAATATTTTGGCTACAATAATATTTTGGTTACAATAATATGAACATTTATGTGTTTTATGTACAGAACTAATGAATCTTCACCACTGGCAAAATGCCCAAGACCCACCACCTTCTGTTCTTATTTTATTTCTAGTCTGTAAATCTAGCATGGGCCTCCTGCTCCTCACGATGTTGCAGGGGTGGCTGAGGTTCCCGTCTGTTTTGGCAGGTGGCAGACAGGAGACAGGCTTGTCCACACCCAAGGCTCTGCCCTGTGGGCCCTGTATGGTTGATGATCTGACAAAGAAAAAGACTGGGCCCCTTGGGTTGAACTCAGAGCCACAGCAGAGCCTGGAAAGCTACCGTGCTGTATTCAATATGCCAAAAGCAGTAACAATAATGATCCTCATTCCTAATGAATGGAGATGTTACTGGTGCCCGCTCTAGCATATCAAACAACGGGAAGACAAGTGATACAAGTGAAATCTAGAATTATGCTGATTGGGGATTTTTTACACTATTGTACATCATGATATTGGGGGATAAAAACATGAACATATCTTTGCATATGAACTTCCACTCATATCTTAAAACAATAAAAATGTCAAAAATATCATTTTCAACCTGTTGGATTTACCTATAAGGGTTTTATTTTGATCAAAATAAATTAGCAGGAGGAAGGTATATGTGAAATTTGCTTTTATATAATGTAGGAAGTTCAGTGCACTGTGGTGAATGGTTATTGCTAAATTTGTGGAACATGGTGTGGCTACATATATTTGATAAGGTAAAATATATCCAAGAGTATATATATATATATATATATATATATATTGATATCAACCAATTTTAATTCATCCTTCCTTGATTGTATAATAAGTTTAGTGGAGGGAGGGTGCTGAAACACAGTATGACTTTAACCTAATCATGAAGTGCTTTGTAATTGTATATCTCATGGTCTTATAAGAAAGGACAGACATGGGGCAGGGCTGCTAGTGGCTATCACTGTGCCCAGCCGCTCATGAGGCACCCAGGAGGGGTGGCAGGTTCTAGCCCTGGCCTGCCACCCCAGCAGAGCCTCACAACAAGCCAGATGACCCCCCAATCCATATGGGCCTCCATTTTCCACATCTGGACTTCCTCGTCAGAAATCCACCCAGCAGACCAGCCTATTATCACAGCCTGGCTCGTGTGGCTGCAAGCGGCCGCGCCGGTTCATCAATAAATGAATAAATGCTGGATTTTGAGATGACTACAAGAGTATGCTACCCGCGCACGGCAGAGCCTGGCAAGCTACCCGTGTCGTATTAGATATGCCAGATACCAGTAACAATTGTATACCTCATTCGCATGACCTGTTGGAATAGTTTGAGGCTCTTTATGTTCCTGGAACAAACAGGTGTCCTTGGGCTCTACTTGCATGAGACAGGTCATATGGAGATATTACTGGTGCCCGCTCGAGCAAATTGATGATGAACAGGAAGACAGTGATAAAATTAGGGAGAAAATAAATTTAAAAAATGAAAATCAACAATAGAAAAATTAGAAAACATTCAATGCCTGTTTTACTTGGTATTGTCTGGTGCTTTGTCACTAAAAT
The DNA here is from genome assembly GCA_021461705.1 of Cryptotis parvus. Classification (NCBI taxonomy): domain Eukaryota; kingdom Metazoa; phylum Chordata; class Mammalia; order Eulipotyphla; family Soricidae; genus Cryptotis; species Cryptotis parvus. The sequence continues at coordinate 240,464 of JAJIBD010001353.1, read as the reverse complement.
ATTGACTGTAACTAAGATGTCATCCAGCAATGAAAAAAGGCGCAATACAGAAAAGTGGTTGAAAAGAAACGTTGTTAATTAATGAAACAATGGCATTTTATTATAAGTACATATTAGAAAAATGCTTTCAGTGTATAAATTTTGTTTAAATTGAAAATTTATGTGATTTTATTAGAGATCCAACCTTTGAAAGATCATAAATAATAGTTTTTAGAAAATTGTTTTAAATAGTTATTTTTCTGATTGGCTAAGATTACTCACAAAATGCTGCACATTGTAAGCATGAAATAACTACCCTGAGTAACACATATAGCTTGAAGACTCCTAGGAATCCAATATTTTTATGGTGGGGATGGTGAAAAATACTCTCCAAAGTAATGGCTAACATATAAATGTTTATTACTATTCATTTGGAAAAGTTTATAATCTCATTTTTTATTAACATTCAAACTTTTTATGGAATATTAGAAGTCAGGAATTATTTCAACAATTTCTCAAAAAACATTTAATCTTTCTCTCATTTCATCAAAACTATATAATGCATGAGATTCTAATGAGAATTCCATTTATAGAGCTGAACTTTAGATGTTGAAAACCATACTCTATTAGTGTCTCTTTGAAAAGAGACCAGTTAACTGGGTACTAGAAAGTAAATGGACAAGTTGTTCAAATGTATATCTTATTCCATGTAAAAGAAAATATGATGCAAATATTGGGAGAGATACTGTCTTCCTACTGTTCTTATTTTTTTTTAATTTTTTTATTTTTACAATTACAAAGATATACAATTAAAAAGTTCATATTTGGGTTTTGGTCATACAGTGTTTCAGCAACCCATCCCGCCACCAGTGCAAATCTTCCACCACCAATGTCCCCGGTTCCCTCCCACCTCCCCAGCCCTCCTCCATGGCAGGTTCTTTATTTCTGTCCATTTCTCTCTCTTTCTCTTTTCCTTTCCCCTCCACACTATGGATTACAGAACATACATTAAAGGGTTGTCATGTGTATCTTTTGCCTGTATTTAATGCTCAGTTCTAGGTTGGCATTAGTATCCTCGACAATTATTAGCACACTGTTCCATTTTCTGTCTTACCTAGCCTCTGACTCCCATACGTTTGTGATAATTTCCACCTTTGACAAGACCTCCTGATATATGTTTCACTTGACCTTGGATATTGGTATCATAATATGTACACATATATTTATGTTATGCAGATAAATGCAGTCATTCTGTATCTGTCTCTCTCCTTCTGGCTAATTTCGCTCAACATAATCTTCTCCATGTCCATCATTTTATAGGCAAATTTTATAACTTCATTTTCCCTAACAGCTGCATAGTACTCCATTGTGTAGATGTACCAAAGCTTCTTTATCCAGTCATCGATTTTCGGGCACTCTGGTTGCTTCCAGATTCTGGCTATTGTGAATAATGCTGCTATGAACATAAAAGTAGGGATGGTGTTTCCGCTGTTTTTTTGGTTTCCCAGAGTAGATTCCCAGGAGTGGTATGGCTGGGTCAAATGGGAGTTCAATTTCTAGTCTTTGGAGGAATGTCCATATTGTTTTCCAAAAGGCTGTACCAGCTGGCATTCCCACCAACAATGGATGAGTGTCCCCTTTTCCCCACATCCATGCCAGCACTTGTTGTTCTTGCTCTTTTGAATATGTGCCAGTCTCTGTGGTGTAAAGTGGTATCTCATTGTTGTTTTGATTTGCATCTCTCTGATGATTAGTGATGATGAGCATTTTTTTCATATGTTTTTTTTGCCATTCAAATTTATTCCTTGCTGAAGTTTCTGTTCATTTCTTCTCCCCATTTTTTGATGGGGTTGTTTGTTTTCTTCTTGTAAAGTTCTACCAGTGCCTGATATATCCTGGATATTAACCCCCTTATCAGATGGGTATTGGGTGAATATTCTTTCCCATTCTGTGGTCTGCTTTTGTATCTTAGTCACTATTTCTTTTGAGGTGCAGAAGCTTTTTAGTTTCATGTAGTCCCATATGTTTATGTTTTCTTCTAGTTGCTTTGTTACTGATGTTTCACCTTTGAAGATGCCTTTAGCTTCAATGTCGTGGAGGGTTTTTCCTATATTTTCTTCAATGTACTTTATGGATTCAAGTCTGATATTGAGATGTTTAATCCATTTTGATCTGATTTTTGTGCATGGTGTTAGACACAGGTCCAAATTCATTTTTTACATGTTGCTGCCCAGTTTTCCCAGCACCACTTGTTGAAGAGGCTTTCCTTACTCCATTTTAGACTCGTTGCACATTTATCAAAGATTAAATGATCATGTGCTTGAGGTTGGTTGGTGTCAGAATACTCAGTTCTATTCCATAGGTCCACAGGTCTGTTTTTATTCCAATACCATGCTGTTTTAATTACTACTGCCTTATAGTACAGTTTGAAATTGGGAAAGGTGATGCCTCCCCATCTTCTTTTTCCCGAGGATTGCTTTAGCTATCCTTTTGGGTTTATTGTTCCACACAAATTTCAGGAGTGTTTGGTCAATTTCTTTGAAGAATGTCATGGGTATCCTTACAGGGACTGCATTGAATCTGTACAGAGCTCTAGGGAGTATTACCATTTTGACAATGTTGATTCTCCCCATCCATGAGCAGGGAAGATGTTTCCATTTCCTTGTGTCCTCTTTTATCTCTTGGAGCAATGTCTTGTAGTTTTCTTTGTACAGGTTCTTTACACACTTGGGTAAGTTGATTCCTAGGTATTTGATTTTCTGTGGCACAATTGTGAATGGAATTTTTTCCTTAATATCCCTTTCTTCTCTTCATTATTTGTATATAGGAAAGCCACCGACTTTTGGGTGTTGATTTTCTGCCCTGCCACTCTACTATATGCGTCTATTGTTTCTAGGAGTTTTTTGGTAGAGAGTTTAGGGTTCTCTAGGTATAATATCATGTCATCTGCAAATAATGATAGTTTGATTTCTTCCTTGCCTATCTGGGTGCCCTTGATGTCCTTTTCTTCTCTGATTGCTATGGCAAGTACTTCTAGTACTATATTGAATAAAAGAGGTGAGAGTGGGCAACCTTGTCTTGTCCCTAATCTCAGGGGGAAGGCTTTCAACTTTTCCCCATTTAGAATGATGCTTGCTGTGGGCTTTTGGTAGATGGCTGTAATTATCTTGAGGAAATTTCCTTCAATTCCCATTTTCTGGAGGGTTTTAATCATGAACGGGTGCTGGATCTTGTCAAATGCTTTCTCTGCGTCTATTGATAGGATCATATGGTTTTTATTTTTCTCTTATTGATATGATGTATTATGTTGATTGACTTGCGAATCTTGAACCATCCTATGTTATTTCTTATACTGCTCAAAATACTTAGAGCCAAATGCCAAAGAAGAACCTATCACAAAATTCTCAGAAGAGAGCTCAAGTGCATAGTATCAAAATTATTTGCATGTTTATTTTAATACCAATTCAGTAAAGAAAATATTAGAAATCATCTTTGCACTTAATTCCAGACTTTTGAAAAAAAAAGTGTTTTTCATTTTTTTGGTTATTAATTGGATGAGGCTTTTGATTAACTTTGATTAAGATCTTAATTTGATGAAGCTCATAAGCATGAGGCTAGACAAGAGAGAAAAAAATAACAGAAAATCAAGGTATATCATTCCACGTGAATTTTAATATAATGGTAAAGAAATTGGTATAGCTTGGTTTATGTTAAGCTATCAATATTAGTCAACCAAATATAGCCAGTATTATCATCTAAAAACAGCCCTGTCCAAGCTCCTGCCCATAGCATCCCTGTTTATCAATGTGATAAACATAAGTGAAAGTATGAGCATGGATATAAATGGGAAATTTTCTAATCTGTTATTTTTCTTTCCTGAATTTAGCCTAAATTGCTTCCCCATTTTGCTTAATTCTTAATACAAAATCTATAATATCAAACCATTGTTTTAAATCAGTTTACGGGGAAATACTATCTTTGGAAATGCTATATATTGTTATATTCTTTTACATGATCCTGATGTATCACCTTTCTTTTCCTCACTTTTATTTTTCATATTGTCACTGTGAATAGCATAGGGTTTTGATTCTGGGTTATTTTTTTTCTCTGAAATATACATGTTTCTTTTTATAGTGTGAAGTCCATATCTTATTGCTACTGACCACCTCATTTCTTTTGATTCATGACTCTAAATTCATATTCCAAGAGAATTTTTATCTTTAGTTGGATAATAGTTAATATTCATTATATTCTTATATGCCAGACATGGTTTTGAATAATGATTTACATGAATTAATATACTTAATTCTTATATTATATTATTACTATCATTATATAAAAATAAATTGCAGAATTTAATTTAAAGAAATTGTCCACATGGGATGCTAATTAATTTGTCCAATAATACACAGTGATAGCTGATCATAAAATACAAGTTTCCATGTCTTTTAGATAAAATATACTGCAGTATATGTTTTCAGAAGGAATGGGCAAAATAATAGCAATATGTCCTTTAAATAATTCTAATTAGTGGCAAGCCAATTACTTTTCTTTTTCCCAATTTGTATTTTCTTATTGGATTCCTTTGTTATCTCATGGGAATGTAGTAGGTAGAGAATAATATCAATGGATGTTAAAAGCTGTTTGGTGTCAGGCATGCTTTGCTTTCTGAGGATAGTGATTTCTGATATCATTTCATCTAACTGTTGAGTAAATTAAAAAGACAAAAATTTGTATCTATGTATCCTATGAATCATTATCTTTACATTGTACCAAGTTTCTTTTTATTCAGTGCAAACTGGTTTCTGTTCATTGTATTTATGCTTAATTACTCAATCGATTAAGATAATATATAGTTAAGTGTAATTTCCAGAATTACATACATTATTATAAAATTATTTTACTTCTCAGTACTTCAGATAAACTGTATGCATATGTTTAGGGGCCAGAGTGATAGTACACTTGATAGTGTGCTTGATTTGTGCTCTGCAGACCAGGATTAAATCCCTGGCATGGCATCTGATCCCCAACATATCCAGGAGTGCTCTCTCTGAGCTCAGTTTCAGGATTAAATCCTGAGCATCATTGGGTGAGGTAATAAAATAAACGAGGTGATGGGGAGATAGGGGACTTGTCTTGCTTGCGGTCGACAGATTTTATGCCAGCAGTCCATATTATTTGCTGAGCCTGCCAGGAGTGATTACTGAGCACAGAACCAGAGATGATGACCTCTAGGTACAAAATTATATTTGTATACAGATATATCAGATATTATTAGAAAACATAGTTTCTAATCTGTAATTGCAAACAAGGAACCCTTTCTTATTTTGTTTCACTCACTTCACTTTTTACTTTTTAAAATTTAACAGCCACTATTTACAACGCTGTTATTTGTATGTTATCATAGATGAAATTTTCAATCACTTGATCACTTTACACCCCGTTATTCATCGATTTGCTCGAGCAGGCGCCAGTAATATCTCCATTTGACCCTATCACGTGTCAGTGTAGCCCAATGGCATCTGATTGCTTCAGGAGTACAAGGAGCCTCAAACTGCTTGAAGAAGAAGTCTGACCATCTTGTAGGTGGGCGGCCACGTGATCTTTTGACATCCCGTGGGATCCAGTCCGTAACGGCTCTAGTCCAGCAGTCATCTCCAAATCGCATTACATGTCCAGCCCATCTGATTTTCGATGCCTTGGCAAATGAGACAGCGTCCCTGACTCTGGAACAGCTATGGAGGTCAGTGCTCTGGTTTCCTTCTTTCTCTTGAGCGAGGACTGATATTCCAAGCATAGCTCTTTTGATTCCTCTTTGGGAGACGAGAATAGCATTCTCTTCCTGCTTTCATAGGGCCCAGGTCTCTGAGTCGTATGTTAATGCAAGAACAGTGGAGTTGAAGAGATGTGCCCCTGAGTCAGAGGTTTTTTGTCTTTTTTCAATACCATTTCGCGATTTCCTGCTTCTCTTCAACATCTGGCCACTCAAACTGTGGTTCACTTTGCACTGTAAACCAGTTCTCAGTTTCAGTTGGATATTTGTTATCACATACCATGCTTCTTTGTATCCCTCAAACCAAAGAGAGGACATGCTGTGTGGACATTTGAGTTGTTCCAGTTGTTGACTATTTTGAACATTGTTACCATGAGCGTAGGAATACATTTTTTTTCTGAATAGACTTTGGGGCCCTTGCTTTCCATGTCTGGGAGTGGAATTTTGGGTCATGCAGAAACTCAGTTCCTAATTTTTTTAAAGAAATGCCCATATTGTTGTCAGAATAGACTGGACCAGTTGCCATTCCCAATAGCAGTAAATGAGGAGCCCTTTACCACTTTTTTTTTTGGTTTGTTTTTTGGGCCATGTCCATTAGTGCAGGGGCTTATCCTGGCTCTGAACTCAGAGATTACTCCTGATAGTTCTCAGGGACCTTATTAGTTGCTGGGGATCAAACCCAAGTTGGCCACAGAAAGGACAGGGCAAAGCTTCTTAGCCTCTATTTTATCTCTCTGGCCATGGCTATATTTTTTTGTACTATTTTCAAACAGTAGATTATTTTACAAACATTTTAGACCATTTGTTAGCATAAAGTTAGCCTAAAATAGAAAACCAAATTCTTAAAATCCATTCTCCTTACACCAGTATACTGAAATATATCAAAAATACTAAACTTCCAGAAATTTACTGTTCTCAAGATCACTTTAAGAGATCAGTTGATATCTTACTAAGAGTGAATGTCAATAAAGATATGAATAACTATCAGTGATTTAGGAAGCTCCATGGTTGAGTAATATAATTATTAAAATGTATGTGGTTTATTAAGTTATTATAACACTAAGTTATTCACTTATGACTATAAGAAAAATTAAATTCTGATTAAAGGGAAATGATGACATTTACTTTATATTGTTGCTGTAAGGATAAAAATTCAAGCAGTTCCCATATGAGAGTGCTTTGAAGTGTTACTCATCTAGTGAACGTTGGATCGGCATTTGATGTTAGTATTATTGATATATCATTCGTATTTTTTTTTCTGGGTGGCCACCTCTGGGTGTGTTCAGACTTTACACCTAACTCTGCATTCACTCCTTGTGGACTCAGGACACTATATGGGGTCCCAGAGAAAGAAGCTAGGTCTGCCACATGCACGGCAAGTGCCCTACACTCTGGCCCATAGTATTATTGGACTTTTTAAATATCAGTTACTAGGATTTCAAAAGAAGTGAAGATTTAAAAAATTTAGAAGGACACACTCTCTTTTATCTGGTTCTCCATCTGCTATCCATTCCCTCTCTTCTGTTTCTACTTACCAACTATGACAACACGATAATATACCTTTCATTTGATTGTTTATTTTCTTTTATCTGCCCTCTTTCAACCATTACTGATCTCTGAGACTACTTTAAGACATTTGTTTGGTTTTCTGTTGCCCTTTTTTAGGAAACAGGAAAATGGGTTTGGTGGAATGTATTAGAAAACCCCACATATTTATCTCTATGGATGCTTATATATCTCTCTAAGCACTTTTATTTAAAATCATTCACTAGTACACAATAACTTTATAAAAATTAGAGATCTCCACAATATTACCTTTACCTTTCTAATCTTTTGTCCCCCTGCTTTTTCCTTTCTTATCTCTCATCATCATTCATTCGCACATACACACATACACACACACACACACACACACACAGTCACACACACACAAGCCACTAGAGACAGATGCAGGAAACTTCAGTGTTTTCTACTTGATTAACTAATACTAGGAGCTACCCAGTAACTTTTTTCTAACAGCTTGCAGGGAGACAAACAATCTTCTTAACATTAACCATACTTTTCAAGTCTAAGCATTGAGGATTCAGAGGCATTTGCCTCTGACAGAAACTCCATATCTAATAGTGTTACCATTGTCCAATCACATATTACTATGTTGTTGTTCCTGAGACAAGAGAGGTATGACCTTTGCACTTGCACGTGACACACCTGGGTTCAATCCCTGACATGTTACAAGATCCCCTCAGCCTTGCCAGGAGTAATTCTTAAGTGCAGAGCCAGGACTAACCCTTGAGAATTGCCAGGTGTGCCCCCCACCCTAAAAAAAAAGATCACATCCCAAAAATATATATATTGTTTTCCCTGAACTGTAGCTGTATTAGGGATCTGTATTTGAGCAAAAAGCATAAAGCAATTTCCTGTCCTGAGCCATTGTATCTATGTGGCAAACCTTTTGCTTTTCACTGCAGAGACTGCCTCTCCCCCGCTTGCTTGGCTATGGCTCCTGATTGCACTGGCAGGGATATGCACAGCTCTCGCTAATTAATTGCTTCGCCAGAGCAGTAAAGTGTACTTACCTAGAGTGCACTTCCAGTAGGCACTATAGATTTATTAGAAAAGAGTTATGGATCTTGATTCATTGCTCATGTGTGCATATGCACTTTAGAATTAGAATTCAGCCTATATAAGTAGTTCATTAATGATCGCTCAGCAATTACAAGTCCTAGAAGCAGCAGGGCTTAATTGTGAAAATACAATTTTAGCATGATTTAAGCATATGTGTTTACACATATGAGGAAGCAGATTTCCTTTTGCTTCTCTCCCCCACTTTAATAAGCCGGAAGGCATCTACCCCTTGAATGCAGAGCATATTTTAAAGATCCTATCTGAAAAGACTTGCTTGCAACTTGAAAGCCCGTTTTAACCATGCTGCATTTTGGCTTGTGTTAAAAGCAGCAAATACTCTTAATTCTCAGCTTGAGAATATCTTAAAGGTAACATCTCCTCTCTTTGCCAGTTTAAACCAACGCTCTTGGACCTGGAGAAAATAATCTCGCTTTCACAGAAGAGATAGGATGAAATGTGACAGAAATGTCTTGTAATGAGCATTTCCCCTAAAGCGTCACATGGTACCTTCTCCCTATCATTTCATGTTTTCTTGTCAGCTACTCAACTCCTTTTTGTCTCTTCCAAGATCTTCTCTTTGGAGTGTGAGACAGACTGACAGAGCAGCTTGGACTTATGCTGACAGCTGGGCATTCTTTCTACAACAGGCACAGCTTAGATAATCTTATTTTTGAATCACATTTCTCTCACTCTCAACTCTCCAGAAGGAAAACATGGATTTGAGTAGTGAGATATCAACCGCTTGATGAAGACCTTTGACCTAAGCCTGTCTCAACTGTTCCTAACTCTCTTTTTTGTTTTTTGGCTAGCATATTTTTTGATCTCAGTTATTTATGAAAAACCCGTGATTTTCCCTGTACCTCACTTGGATATATTCATTATAGCAACAGAACAAATGCTAGAAATAGAAGTCAGAGTCTGAGACACCTAATTACTCAATTACAATAAGAAAATCTAAAATTAAACAGAACATAAAAACAGTTTGTGCTGAACGGTGTTTCTTGGACGTTTCCCCTGGTGAAGCTTTCATGCAATTGTTTTTACACCAGCAAGACTTTATTTTCTGCTACTGTGGGAGAAAGTGGATTTGCTTTTAAGTTTTCATTCTACTAATTAGTTGTATTCTGCCATTTTCAAAGTATGTGACGTTGAGTTAGCTTAAAATATACAACATAGGAGTGTCTGGTCTGTCTGGGCGCCAGTGCTGTCTGGAATCCTCAAAGTATTAGGGTCCGCTGGGTTCCCTGACTACATTTTGAGGCCAGTGCCCATCCCTTTGGCCAATGAATACAGAAGTATGACCACCAGTTCTTTAAAATTCCAAAGTTTTAATTACCCATACACCAATAGGGGAAGAGAGAGAGAGAGAGAGAGAAACAGAGAGAGACAGAGAGAGAGAGAGAGAGAGCAGCCAAGTAGAGCAGAGCTGATCATAGTATCTCACTCAGACCTCTCACCCCCAGCCAAACAAGAGAGCCCTTTTCAAAGTGAGGAAGACTTCCCTGTCACCAAATGTAAGAAATATATATGCTCCGCCCCAGCTGGCACTAATATGGAATCTCTGGATGTTGTTTTTCTCATCTGGGCCTAATAAACAATTATCTCAATGATAGGTAGGCCTGGTTATTATGTGTAGATATTGTAAGAGAGACAGCTATTTATCTATATCTGGGATTTGGGTGAACTTTCTTGGAGAGATCTCACCAGAATAATCATTCCACACCCTCAGGCTCCTGTCAAATTATTTTAGTAAACAGAGTACTCATTCTAGACTATGCTCTCCTAGCTTTTGTGCAGAACAAAGCTTGGTTTAGGTCTTAAACTCACGGTCAGGCAAGTGATCTCCCTTATGGAAACCAGAGTGATCTCTCTTCCTGGTTCCATAGTCCCTCAGTGACACACTACTTTCTTGGGGTGTGAGGAATTAAAATCAATCTATAAGCAATTAAGTTATTTAGTTAAGAAATATGGTGCAAGCCCAGGAGTAAAAAAATTAGCTTTAACTGTCTTCATGTATCTGTGCAAAATGTCTTAGCTCCACTCCAACAGTATGCAAAGGGCTCAACTTAAAGAGAAAAACACATTTTAGCAAAGCACTAAGCTTAGCAGGGTATTTGACACCTGCTGAGGAGACTGAGGACTGTAAGCAAAAGGAACCCAACAGAAGTTGATCTGAGTTATACTGTAATATACTCCTATAAGTTTAGTAATAGCTCAATTCACATATCCAGCAAGTCAAAGTCATCATCCCCCACATATCTATCTATCTATCTATCTATCTATCTATCTATCTATCTATCTATCTATCTATCTATCTATCTATCTATCTATCTATCTATCTATCTATCTATCTATCTATCTATCTATCTATCTATCTATCTATCTATCTCTATCTATCTATCTATCTATCATCTATCTATCTATCTACATATATATGGAATACATAAATTTATAAATAAACTTTGAGACTCATTTTCTTATTGCCACCTCCTTTTGTCTTTTTCCATCTCTTTATAGCTTCAACAATCACTATATATTTCTGGAGGATATTTATATTGTTTTGTTTTAGATTCCATATGTAAATAAAATCATCTGACTTTACATAGTCTAATATCTTCAATATATAATATATTCAAGCTGTTTATAACATGTGCCAAGATTTTAATTTTTTTGTTAAATAATATTCTAGTGATGTATTTAAGGCACCTATATAGAATCTATGAATGTAAATATCATTTTTTTCTTTACCCATTTCTCTAAATTAGTAATGTAGATTGTCGCTATATCTTAGCGTTGGTAAATAGTATCGGGATTATTTACCATAAAGTGTGGCTAATTTATCTGTGGGACTGCATTTGTTTCCTTCAGGTATTTGCAGAAAAGTGAGGTTCCTGGACTATACTTCTGTTCTATGTCTCATTATTTGTAGAAACTTAATGCTGTATTTTATTGCATTTATTCTTAAAGATAATGCCTGAGTTATAAGTCAAATTAAAATGATAGTTATATTTATGCTTATATTTAACCTCACAGAGATCATGCCTAATTAACTTGAACTTAATTCACTTATCCAGATACTTTGACCTAGGCTTTTGAATGCCAGAGGGAACAATCAGGATGCAAACAAAATCTATCGGGGATATTGATAGAACAAAGAGTGTGTGTGCCACTTACAGTTGAAGTATAAAAGTCAGAGTATTCAGGGCAATTTGATGAAGTAGACATTATTATTATTTTCAGTTGATATGTAGAAATACAATAGCATGTGTTGTTTCACGGGGCTGAAGGGATAGAACAGTCGGTATTGTGTTTGCTTTGCATGTGGTCAACACTGGTTTGATTCCTGATATCTCATTAGTCCTGTAAACATCACCATAAGGAATTCTGAAGTGCTGAGTGAGAAGTCATCCCATATCATCATCATGTATGGCCCAAAACAGAAACAAATTGAAGCATATGAGTATCTGTGACTTATTCAAGGTTACATTTTCACATAGTAGGAGATTCCGGGTGCTGCAGGCAGTGAAGTGTTGAAGTTGCATGCCTAACATACTCCTAATCCAGGTACCATACTAGTCACCACATAATGCCTTAGACATTGCTCGGTGAATATGTGGGTTGCCCAAGCACTCTTGGGAGCCTCCAAACAGAGCCAATATTGCCCTGGAACATGTCTTTCCATAACCTAGAAAACTATGTGCTGTGTATTACTGGTGGAACCCAAAGACCATCTGAACACTACATGGAAATATAACCTACCAAAAGATGAAAGTGGTAATTCATGATACAAAACTAAACAGTCCAGACATCCAAATAATATATTAATGGCAATTATGTTAAGATAAAATGAATGAGAAAAAGGATTCTTGCAGTTATATTTTAATTAAGTAAACATTGCGAAATAATACTGTACATGTGTTCAGAGTACATTTAACATCTATTCAAATATATATTACTACCCTACTCTCTCCACCAAAATGTCAGTATTTAGCCACTATATTCCATTGGATTTCCTCCATCCAATGATGATCTTTTCTTCCTCATTCTCTTATCTCAATTCTGCAATGAGAATTCAAGATTTATTTCAACTGCCTTCATATGTTCTATTTTGTTTCTTTATATTGTGCATATGAATTAAAGAACCTGGTATTTGTCTTTTTCTCTCTGACATATTCACTTAGCATAAATATCTCCTTTCATGTTTTTGCAAATGATAAGAGTTCATCTTTACTTAGAGCTGAATAGTAGCCCATTGTGTCTAGATATGCGTATGTGTGCAGCACAACTTAGTCTACTCAACATAAGTGAGCTGTGGGTTGTTTTGTTTTTTTTTTTTTTTGTTATCTTGGCTGCTTATAAACAGCTATGCAGTGAGTATAGACAGGCATACAAAGTTATTTATGAGAGTGTTTTATGTTTACACACAGGTATCCATATGTTGCATCTATTTTAATCTTTTGATAAAACTCCATGCTCATTTTTATAGGACTGGATCAATTTTCATTCCTACATAGAGTGTACAAATGTTTCTTTTCTCTACATCCTCATCAACACTTATTGTTTCTCGTGATGCATGTCATTCTCGCAGGTGTCAGATGATAATTTTATTATGACTGTGATTTGAGATTCCTTGATTATAAAGGAATGTGACTTTTTTCAGGTGACAGTTGACCATCTGCATATATTCTTTGGGAAAGTGTCTAAATTATCTGCACATATTTTTCTATCAATCGATTTGTTGTTGAGTTTTATGAGTTGTTTACATATCTTGATAATAGCCAGTTGCTGGATGTATGATAATAAATGCTTTCTTTGTTTGGGTAGTGTGTATATTTTAATAAAAGTCTTTTTTTAACCAACTATGCAGAAGATTTTAGTTTTATTTTTGTTTTCAGTTCCTTATTTTGAGATGCCAGGATCAAAACAAGATCTACAGCCAGCCACCAAAAAGCCTTTAAGTAGTTTAGTAAATATTTTATGTCACATTTATTAATTTTTGTTTTTGTTTTTGTTTCTTTTGCTTTTTAGTTGAGCTCCCAAAGACAAAGAAGTCAATAATAAGGAGGGAATTGCCTGTTGTTTTTGGTGTTGTTGTTGTTGTCGTCATCGTTGTCTATATTTTTAGTTTCAGGTCTTCCATGTTAGTCTAAACTCCATTTGGTTAGAATTTTATGCATAGTGTGAGATGTTAATTTTGAGGTTTTATGTATAGTGTGAGATGCTTTTAATTTTGTTCTTTTCTTCGTAAAAGAACAAAACTGTTTTCAACATCTTTTGTTAAGGAGACTTTTCTTTCTCCCTCTAATGTCTTTTTTTATTAACTCTTTATATGTTGATTTATTCCTCAACTTTCAAAGGTTCTCCATTATTTAATGTATCTGCTTTATTTGTTTCTTTTTGCAGGGTGGTACCCATTGGTGCTTAGGGGCTACACTAGAACTCACAAGTATTCCTGGAGGTGCTTGCAGTGGTTGGGTTAAAATGAGAGTCCCATAAGCAAAGCATATGTTCAGGCCATTTGAGCCATCTCTGTAAATCTCTATTTAATTTTATTCCAGTGCAATGGTGTTTTGATAAATATTTTCAGTCTATTTTTAATTTAGAGAGCATAATAGTTTTGGTTATTCATGCTCTTTTATGATTTCATACAAATAAAGACTGTAATTATCTCAGAATTAGAGAAAATAATATCATTTACATAATATGTAGTATATATTAATTGTCAGACAATTTTCCTACTGTTTTTTAACTTAAGTTTAGGTTGCATATGACATTATTCATTTTAATGAAACAGATTGAAATAATTTAAGACATCTATTTCTATCAATTATAACAGATTGTTCAATGAATTTAGCTTCCACTAATTTTATCATGTTAGAGCTTATATTGCACATTTCAATAATGTACTACATTTCTACACATAGTGCATCATCGCTATTTTGGTGTATTTGGACAGCAGAGATAAATTTTGGTCATTTATGGAGTGAGCATTGTCAAAAAAAGAGATAAAGAACCTGCCATAGAGGCATGCTAGAAGAGGAGGGAAAGATTTGGGGACGTTGGTGGTGGGAGATGGGCAGTGATGGAGGGATGGGTGCTGGAACACTGTATGCCTGAAACCCAAACACGAACATCTTTATAATTGCATATCTCACGGTGGTATAATAAAATGTTTTTAAAAAGAATCACTTTGAAAAGATATATATATATATATAATTTATATATATATAAATTTTATATATATATCTTTTCAAAGTGAATATAAATATATATATATATATTATATATATTTAATTTGTTGAAATAAAATGCTCTTATTCGTGAAGTATCTAAAGTAATTTTTTAAGGAACATTAACCTAATCATAAATTCAAAGAAATGAAACAAATACTACCAGAGAATTTTCTTATTCTTCCAAGGTGCTACACAGCTGATAATACTTGATAAAGGAAGGGACTAAGCTTCTGTGAGATGATCCTTATCAGGAAAAGTTGGGTGGCTATACCTAATAACCCTTGCATTTAATTCCATGTGTATGCCTGCATATGTGAACTGAAAAAATATGGAGCAGAACAGAGTAAAATCATTGGTAGGTTCATCATACCTTGCTGTTTTGCTGACTTCTGAAATATTATTTTAGTTCCTCTCCACAGAGACAATAATAATTTTTCCATTGCTTTTTAAACTTTCATTATCGATAAGTAACACTGCATTTAAAAAATGTCCTTTGATATCTTTTTTCTTAAAACATAAGGAATCTTTGTATAACTATTCCCAAACACAGGCGGCCCCAGCATCACTCATCACGATTTTGTTGTCTGTAGAATTTTGTCTTTGTCACTCATTTTCTGTTAAATTTTATTACATCTCTTTTAGCATTTTCTCTTAGAAATTTTTAACAGTCAGCTCAATTCTGTAAAACAACGGCCTAGCAAAATTTTCACATGTGAACATATTTTGTTACAATTGTCAGCTATAAATACCTGAGCTCTGGGCTAATTTGGAGTGAGATGCAGTGATATTAGCTACCTCAGATATCTGGATCATGCGCTTGGCAGATAATACTATCTAGAGTGTGTAAAAAACCTGGATCCAAATCATTCAGGACAGCAACCCCATTCCATTTCTCTATCTGGGGGTGTTCAGGGAAGCAGGGCTCAGGGGAGAGATGATATAAAACGGCGACACAGCTCCTGGTATCTAATTAGACAGGCGTGTTGCAACATGCACCGAATGAACCTGGCTTGTTTGTTCCTGATTTCCTGAGGAGATATGACACAAGAGTGGGAGAATGAAGGCCACATATAGAAGGGAAGTTGCTATTTTCACAGTCTGAATCTGTTAGCAGGTGCCACTTGCCTCAACCAAGGGCAGCACTGATGGTTGTAGCAGCTCAGCAGTCAGCCAGGAGCTCTCATTCCCCCTTCTGGCACTCAGACCAATTTCCAGATGGTTTCTTATGAATGTGACCTCAGATTTCATGGCAGAGTGAGCCATGGCTAGTGATAGTTGTGTCTGTAATTTATGATATTTCCTGCAGATTAAAATGTGTTTGTTCCATGGTATACACTGGTTTAGATTAGGATCCAAGGAATCTTATTGACTTATTATTTGAACCTAACCCATTGATCTCCACTTCTCTTTTATTGAAACATACCACTGATGGCCTGTTTTTCCTTTATGTCTATATCACTTTTGGTTTTTCTCTAATAGCAGTCATAATCCTTACTACTTTCCTTTAGCTAGGTCCTTTGTGAAATTTTGTTCTATAAATGGTATACATGTTTTATCTAATTGATGTGGTTTTGTCGAGAGAAAGACTTCCAGTCCTTTTTACCTTTTTTCTAATTCTCCCAACCTGTCACTTCAGTCATGGTTTTACCCAGCTTTTTGACCATGAGCCAGAAGCTACATATGATCTATTATAGAATATATTGATTTCTAACCTGCCACAATTTCCTTGATACTGTTTTAGTGCTGTGTGTTAGCCCCCAAACCTGACTATGTTTCTTCATTCTGTTTTCAAATTTGCTCTCATAGGAGAATCATCAACAAATATGTTGTTCTCTCTACCACACATCACCCTAATTTGTTGTTAGCTCCTCCACAAACTCTTGATATTTATCTTGGTGTCCCATCCCAAGAGACACATTCTGTAGAAGATTAGAACTGGAGGAAGTTCACTTCAAAGCTCTTGAAGTGTTTTCCTGAGATTTGGCCTCCGTCATTCTCCATTCCTCCAAGCCCATATATTGTTCCTGATTTTAGCACCTATGGATGACTCCCATTGCCCATTAAAAGTTTTTTTGAGTGTGTGTATACAGTGTGTGTCTCTTTGATTTGGCTATTTTTTTCTTTGTTGGATGTATCAGTTTTTCACACTGTAACTTCCCCTAGACCAAACCTTTTGCCTCTCATTGTGCTTGGTACCACTGAATGGCAAATATGACATAGACTGCCAGTAATTTCTAGATTTTCAAAATTTTACAGAGTATACCTTCTCTGTGAAGCATCATCTTTATCCAAGTTTTACTCATTCCCTCTTTGACCTATGCATTTATTTAGCTGTTCTCACCGTAGCTAATTTATATGTTTTTTAATTTTTCATTGTTTCCTGCTTTCATGTAATATGTGGTACTGATCCAAATAAATTATAGTTTCCAGAATGACGGCAAGCTAAATACCTACACCATATTTTGCTTATATATATTGAGTGTGTTATTTTATTTTTTTTCCAAGAAATGTATTCTGAAATGGATATTATTATAGGTAGACTGTTCACCCTGAAAACACATATGAAGAAATGAAAGTTAATTTGGTTAAGAATAAACAGAAATCAAAGTTGAACAGTGATGAAGTTACAGTGAAGATTTTATTCCCAGGTAGTTCTGGATCTTAGGTGACACTATTTTCCCCTAAACTGATGCAAGAAGGCTAAACTTTGTTACACTACATTTGATCAGTCATTAGGTGAAGTAATCATGCAGAGTAAGCGGTAACCTTGGGGAAAGTGTATGGCTATTGTTCAAATAGTTATGAAGTACGCTCTGCTTTGAGATACCAGTCAACACTCCCAGTTACAGTGGGGAACTAAGTGTGTCACCCCTGCAGAGGAAGGGCCTACCCAGCATCATCAGGTATCCACTGTGCTTAGGCAAGAAGACATATGCCTATAATTGATTAAATGTTTGCAGAACTGTATTTATATGACTCAGGAAAAACATATATTCTAATATAGCAGATGTAAAGAACACAGTAATTGGGGAAATTTTTATTAATGTATCTAGCGAGAAAAAATTTGCCAAACTATACCTGCTTTTATTGGAGTGACTCTGTGTAAGAGTACTGAGAGGAGCCTCCCAATTTTTCTCTAGTTAAAAGTCACAGTGAGTGATTTTTAGATTTCAGCTATTCCGACATAGATATTTAAACATCTATCAGTTATAAGTTAATGTGACTCTTTTCATCTGTGTTGCTTGTATTCATGTTTCTGCCTTGATAAGTTATTCTCAACTTTGCTGACATAACATTGATTACAAACAAAGCAAAACAAATGTTCTTCAACTCTGACTGCAGGAGCTCTATAATTTATGAAGCAGGCTCCATGTACACATGTTTATCATGAACTGTAGACACTGCAGAAGACCTCAGGTTGCTCTGCCCATCCCCTCCTCAAGCAGCTGTTTTCCTATGGGATGTATTCTGTCATTTTTTAATGTACGAACAACAATTCCTTAATTTCTTACAGAAAAATTGATGCTAGTCTTTCTCCCATATGGTGTGATTTTGCAAGGGCTATCCTACTCTATATCTTTCCATCTTCAATCTGATTATATACAATACTTGCACCATCTTCTCCCACCTTCACTGAATCAGAGGAAGTTCCGGATGTTTCTGGTACTACAAAGACAAATTGTGGGTCATTTTTAATATATACAATCCATTATACTTTGGAACTTTTTATAAAACTAGTTTTTGCATTCACCCAGAACTCTTGCATTGATGATAATGCTATGGGGATGAGAGGGGTTCATAGAGTGCAGCTTATATTTGTAGTCACAGTTTCATGTCTAAGCCTTATTATTGTATAAGAATGCAGTGCAAATTGGCAAAGTTACCAGGTTTATTGAACAGTCTAGAAGAGAGCAGCTATAAAATACTAGGAATCATTTCCTAGTGTGCGTTCATGGGGCATGTTAATTCTTCAAGCAGTAGTTTGTGACAAGTCTGAAGTGCTGTGCACTGGAGGTCTCCTTAGAAACTGTGCTTAGGGCTCTTCCCAAGTATGCATGAGCATGCTGGTAAGAAACAACTAATCAGTCACACTGGATTACCTCCATTGACACTTTATTCCTAACATGTACCAAAATCCCAAACTATGGAATGGAAAACAAATGACTTTCTTGTATACACATGCACATTTGAACCCATATATAGGGTTCCTCCCAGGACCTTGGAGAGAGGTGATATAGTAAGAAATCATGAAATTAAGGTTTTATTTCCTTCAGCAGTTGCTTCTTCGCTGGCTCCAGAACTAACATACTAACATCGAGAATTTACTAATTTGTTACTTGCATCACATGTGCTTGTTTCTTGTTTTGAAGTACTATTGTTTCTTCCCTCTCCAAAGCCAAATTCTTCACTTAGGTTTTATCTCAGTAAATAAATCTTCCCATGGTACATCGATTTGCTCGAGTGGGCACCAGTCACATCTCCATACATCCTGTCACAAGCAAGTGTAACACAAGGGCATCTGCTTGTTCCAGGGACAATATAATAATAATAATAATAATAATAATAATAATAATAATAATAATAATAACCTATCAGTACCTATATTGCAAATAATAAGCCCAGAAGGAAAGAGAGAGAGAGAGAAACACAGAGAGAGAAAGGAAGAAAAACTTCCTGCCATAGAGGCAGGTTGATAATTGGGGGTTTGGGAATTGTAGGAAGGTGAAAGGAGAGAAACTGGGGACACTGGTGGTGGGAAATGTTCACAGGTGAAGTGATGGGTATTAGAACATTGTATGGCTGAAACCCAGTCTCGAACAACTGTGTAATTGTTAGTGTATTTCACTTTGATTCAATAAAAAAAATAAAGAAGTCATATGACTGGCAATGACATGACCCATATAGAGTTAGAGTGAAAGATGGGTGAGTTTGCCTTAAACTCTGGGTTTAATAAGAGAGATACATATATTTTGTTCCTTTGGTAGTACCTATAGCTATTCAGGTGAGTGTTTAAATGTAACATTGAGTTGCATTTAAGTGTTCATAAATCTCTGAAACTATTATTAAACAATTAATTTTATAAATTGAAGATGCATTATTTTAATGTCTCAAGCCAGCCTATTGAGAATTCTGTAATTAAAGATATGCATTGCATTTATAAAACTTGAGGGGATAAGGCATTTTAAAGTCCTACTCTTGACATATGAATTATATATACAAACTTATGTTTGTCTTTATTAATTCATATGTGCAAAAGATGGAAATTGAAAAAGAAGCCATCTATTTATTGTATATCCCACTGGCAGATTATATGTGGGATTAACACAAAAAATGTGCTCCATGAGTTGCTGGTGGGTGGTGTCTCTGTTACTCCAAGCACCGGCTGCCAGTGAGCATTAAAATTGAAAATATGCTTTGTGATCTCTGTTAATTCTTTGGGTTAGGAGCAATTTATTTTGAAAGAATTTATTTCTGAAGAAAACGATAGGAGAGTGAGAACTCAACAGTACAGAAATAAAATCACAGAAATAAGAGTACTCAAACATTGAAGCAGAGAGCAGCGTGCTTCAACTGAAAATAATCCCTCAATTAAAAAGTGAAAGATGCTTGATAGGAGTGGGATGGAGAGGGAGTTGAGTTGATTGATAGTACTAAGAGCTCTTTTTATTTGTGTTTGTTACAAAAGTTTTTCTCTGGTGGCATCAATAATTATTGGATTTAAGGACTCTGCCTTGCTAGACTGTTTTTGAATAGATTCTAAGAAAAAGACACTAGGAAGTAAAAATTAGTGAAAGAAAATAAATACTCCCTTTGTTTTCATCTGCCTATGTATCTCAAGTAGAAGAACTGAAAAAATAGAAAATTTACTGAAGTTTATGCTTGTAACATAGGAATAATGGAATTTTTCATTCACAAAAATGTCTTTAAATGTACTGCACCCTGTTTATGTACAGTTGTTCTTGGATGTGAAATTATAGCCAATAAATATGTACTTTTTGTATATTTACATTTATCCTGAAAAGTGTCCACAGGACTAAGCATAAATCTGAAGTAAAGAGACACACGGGATCTGTTACCTAGTCTCATTGTGACCATGATTGGGTTTTGACACTCTCAGCATTCACTATTTCCTTTGGAAAAGCAAGATTATCATCTTATCTTTACAAGTTGCCACAAATTTTTAATGATATAAGTGCTTTAGTAGACACATTATAGTTACTGATTAAATGAATGAATGTAAAACTCTTTTTTACAAAAATTGCTATGTAGTAAGAATCAAATAGCAAGTTTCCATCTGCTTTATTAAATGAAATATACATGAGATATCTTGAACTTGATAATTGAAGTTATCATTCTGAGTTTCAGTTATAGTTTTGTACTGCAACACCGTCTCCTGCCATTGTATAATACAAAAGGGTGTGTGTGTGTGTGTGTGTGTGTGTGTGTGTGTAAACCTGCACTGGCGTGCAGAGATCCTCTTACTCAGATATCTTTTGCATCTTTAGAAAACTTCAATGATTATTCTCACATTAAAATTTTGTCATGATTATGGGATCATCACATTCTTTTCTTCTTTTTTTTTTATTTTGGCCACACCAAGCTGTGCTCAGGGCGTTTCCTGGCTCTGGATCACACCTAGCAGTACTCAGAGGTCCTGTTAGGTGTCAGGGATTGTACCCAGATTGGTCACCTAAAAGGCAAACACCCCTACCCACTGTACCATACTTCCAGCTCACTTTTCCAATTTTTCTGATACTAAGTGGTCATTATCTTTAAAACAAGGTAAAATATGGTAGACATATTGATAAAACTCACAGTGAGATATATCAGAGAGTGAGTTTCTTGGCTTGGGCGAGGAGACAGCCACTTGATATCTGCAGCCTTTTAAAATGACCAATTTCTGGGTTGACACAAGGTCAAGAGTGCAGTAGCCAAATGAATAAAATTTGTAAACTGTTCTTAGTTTTAATTTAAAACTACTGTATATTAAAATTTTAAGTTCTCCCTGAAATTTAAATATGAATGTTTAGTAAATTATTTAAAATCCTTTACCTTGTGGTTTATTTTTCTTTCATTTGCGTTTTTCTGCCTGTGGACACTTATTCCTTCTTTTGCTGTAGTACACTTAATTTAATTTTATTCAGGAATTGTATTGTGAGACTGACTAGGAAATAGTTCATTTCTTGTCAGGTTTGCAGAGTGGAACTTTTGTCTTAGAATTTGATGATGGGACATAAGTAAAGTGAAGTAATCAAGTAATCCCATACAATTTAATCAGTATAGTGGATTTTTTATGCAAACCAGAACTATTCTTAGTATATTTTTACTTTTATATTTATTGCTTTAGACTGAAATTTGGCCTAACTGAAAATAATTTCTCATGATTTGCTGTGCAATAGTGGAAGCTAAATCAATTTCTAAATCAATGAGTACTTACTACAATGCCGATTATGTGCCAGACACTATTCTTAACATTTTTTTTCAGATTTTAGCATATTGAATCTTATAACAACCCCTTAAGAGAGACTCTATATTGCTTGCCCCATCTTATCAATGAAAAAAAATCACAGCACAGAAAAAATTAAATAATGTGACTAAATTCATACAAATAATAAACAAAGTTTGAATCTAAGTAAAACAATCTTTGCATTTAACTAAACCTGAATTTTATCTGCATAGAAGATCATCTCTTATCTTCTATATGCTATAATCTAGTCTAAAGAGAATCCTTGTTTAAAATTTAACTTCTATGATATTAAATATTTTGACCAGTTTTAAAAGAAGTCTATACATTTTACCTTAGGTAATGTAAGTAAACAACCAGAAGTGTATTTTGTTGTATTTATTATTTGTATGGATATCAGATAAAACAAGTAAAATTGATATTTTGCTCTTATTTTTAATATTACTATTTTATCAATTCTCAAATTAAAGTATCTGCATTAGTAATTTTATAGCAATGCATCTTATATTGTTTGGCATTTTCTTTTTTGTGTTTTTAATATATATTCATATAAGATACAATATGTAAATAAATTATAATGTTTATATAGTAGATCAAAATATTGTTTGCCAAATTTTAACCCTTCTCAATATTTTTATGCAGAACTGCCCCACTAAGTAGGCATGTAAATAGATCCCAACTATGTGAGTTTAAAACTTCTTGTTATGCTCTTGCCATTTATTTTGCTAAGTTTGTAGCATTAGGGAGTATTAATAAAAGTATATGTTACCCTAAATGACTGTCTCATGTCTCCTAGGAAACCTGATTTTCTCTTGTCACTAAGAGGAGAAGAAAATAATCACAGGAAAATTAAGATAGTGGACAGAAGGAAAACTGTCCTTCTGTCCTGAAACTGTCCTGAATATCAAAACTGTATTGATATTCAGTTCAAAAACAAAGCAATAATTTTTAGAGAAAAATGGTGGATGTAATAGGATTACAAGCGTAGAGTGGAATGCAAGTCTGAGCATCAGATTAAAGAAGAGTAAAGTATAGATTAATATCTATGGAGAACTTTTCTGATAGGGAAGCAGAGGTAGGAAGTTTACCAGCACTTCTCTGAGAGCAGGGTCCCCAGGCCCAGTCCTGCAAATCTGTCTGACTCCAGCTCGGCTTGTGGATTTTTCCATCTCTCACTGGATTTCTACATCTTTGAATTTAAGAAAATATAAAATTTGCCATAAGTATATATTAAATTCTTTAAAATTTTACATGTCAGACTCTCTTGTTATTACATTAGAATTGATTATTTAATCTCATAATTTTAGCTTAAATACTCTAGAATAACAGTTTTCCATTTTTTCAAAAATATAACAATGATCAGTGTATGCTTTAAATTTTGAATGTCATAAGCTGATTTCATTTTTACAAGTTAGTAAGTTTGCAGCTTAAATAATTTTTTGGTCAGCTTATAATTTATATACAACCTGTAATGTAGTGTTCTAGCATTCACTTGTATCAATTGTGTTCCCGTTGTTCATCAATTTGCTCGAGTGGGCACCAGTAACATCTCCATATGTCCTGTCACATGCTAGTGTAGCCCATGGGCATCTGCTCACTCCAGGAACACGAGGGAGCCTCACACCATTCGTTCAGGTCAGGCGAATGCGGTTTATCATTGTTACTGAATTATTTGTAATAATCTTACAACTGCTATGAAATTCCTCCCACTGAGTTTATATTATACCAAAACTAATAACAACCATGTTCTTCAATAAAAAGAAACAAAAGAATAAATTGAAGATAATTAGCACTTTCATTTAATGACCTTACTTGATTCAATCTAGCTATGTACACAAACACACACAACTAGCAAAAACATCTCTTTCTTGTGTACTTCTAAAATGAAAATATATATTGGAAACAATTATTTGGGGAATATAATCTTAATTATTTAATACCATGTCATATGTCTTACTTACAGTATGTATTGCCAGAAGTATTAGGAATCATGTGTCTTACAGATTAAATTTGTTGTTATATACTAGCCTACCTATATAAGCACAAATACCACCTTGGCAGTGTATCTGGATATTAGGACAGTTGAGTTCAAGTATTTATTAACAGGTATATGGAACTACAGGTAAATATATATCACTATCACTATCTATCACTATCTTCCCGTTCATCAATTTGCTCGAGCAGGCTCCAGTAACATCTCCATATGTCCTGTCTCATGCTAGTAGAGCCCAAGGTCATCTTCTCTCTCCAGGAACATAAAGACCCACAAACCATTATATTAGGTCATGGGAACAACCTAACATAATTGTTACTGGTATTTGGCATATCAAATACGACACGAGCAGCTTGCCAGGCTTGCTGTGCCGGTGACATACTCTTGTAGTAACCTCTAAATACAGTATTTATTGATGAAGCAGCCACGGGAGCCGGGCTGTGATAGGCTCGTCTGCTGGATGGAGTTCTGACGAGAGGGAGGTCCAGATGTGGAAAATGGCAGCCCTCATGGAGTGGGGGATCATCTGGTTTGTTGCGAGGCTCTACTGGGGTGGCGGGCCAGGGCTAGAACTTCGCCATCCCTCCTGGGTGCCTTGTGAGAGGCTGGGCACAGGAAGAGCTGGTAGCAGCTCTGCCCCATGTCTGTGAGTCTCTGGATCAGCATACCTTGGCCGGATTGGAAAAAAAAAAACTGCTGCAGGGTGGGTGTCGATGATCCAGGCTGTGATAGGCTCATCTGCTGATGGAGTTCTGACGAGAGGGGAGGTCCCGATGTGGAAAATGGCGGCCCTCATGGAGTGGGGAGTCATCTGGCTTGTTGCGAGGCTCTGCTGGGGTGACAGGCCAGGGCTAGAATCCCGCCATCCCTACCGCACGCCTCGTGAGTGACTGGGCACAGGGGAGAGCTGGTAGCAGCTCTGCCCCCATGTCTGTAAGTCTCTGGATCAGCATACCTTGGCCGGATTGAAAAAAAAAAAAAGACTGCTGCAGGGTAGGTGTCAATGATCTGGGCTGTTATAGGCTCTTTTTGCAGAGTAGGAGCTTTGCAACTTCTTTGGGGCCAAGGCAGTACCAGTAGACGCAGATAATCAGGAACTGACCTGGAGCTGGACTATTGCACTGGCATTCCTTGGTGGACTGACCCTAAACTGGTGGAAAGGAACCTAGAGGCGCAGCTGGAGGCGCAGCACGCAGGGGACCTTAATTCCTTGTCTTAAAAATGAATTTCTTAAATGATAGATTTTATTGTGAAATGATTCTCCTGTTTGTGGATTTATTTTGACACATCTATTTTTTAAATATTTTATTTAAAACACTGTGTTTTACAATACTGTTCATAATAGGGTTTCATGCATACCTATAACACCATACCCTCCAACTGTGTGTTTCCTCCCCTTTCCCATTGTCTCAGGATTCTTTCCCAACATCATTCCCCTTGCTTGGCCCAAAAAGGCTCACCCTCAGTAAGCTCAGTTATTCTAAGACATCTATAATAATCGAAGAGTTATCTTTATTTACAACATAATTTCCCAAAATATAAGGAATCGTGTTTCTATAGAATACTAAAATCAATTTCATGCTTGTTTGTTGAAACCAGACAGGACAATGTGAAATATAGTTATACTACCAATTTTCTGAAATATTCATGAAGATTTTACGTGTATTTCACATGGTAACTTAGATCTTACTTAAGATTTGTATTTGATTTTATTTAACTTGTTCTGTTTATAACTTACTGGAAGTAGTGATTCTGTTTTTAGAGTATTTAAGTATATATCTGTGTGAAAGAAAAGGTGATTACTCAAAGTTTGAGTTTTAAGGTATGTTGTGAAAGGGGCATAAAAGACAGACAGAAAGAATTGCTTGTTGCTTTTAGTTAAATATGCTGTAATTTATATATCTTTATATATCTTTAAAAATATGCTGTAATATATATATATATATATATATATATATATATATATATATATATATATCTTTTATATACTTATTTTTGGGTTGTTGCTTGCAATAGTGTCAGAGAATGCTGGGTACCCCAACAAAGTCAGAGAGCAGGGTCTAGGGATCCCTTTCTGCCCCAGGGGATTTGCAGCCAGCAGATAAAGACTCAGGGATCCAGCAGAGTTTCTAAAGGCTCTTTACACACATTTGTTCTGTATACAATTCAATGATAGGAAAACCCCAGACTTTAGGTTCCTGGCTGGGCCCCAGCCTCATGTAGGTTTAGAATTCTAGGCCGCTATCATGTATTTGTCACTTGTCACTTGTCTTCCTGTTGTTCATCAATTTGCTCTAGCGGGCATCAGTAACATCTCCATTCATTGGGAATGAGGTCCATATATGACATAAAATTGATACCTAGTAAGGTTTCATAATGGTACTTTCATCAATATATACTTACATGTATACATATAAGAATTTTAATCAATATATATTATATTAGAAATTAATCTTTTTATGATTTCCAGGATTTTGGCTCTTTCCCATTCTATGCAAACTCCAAATTGAAGCCAATTCTTGATTGTTTGTAACAGTAGACTAAACACTTCTATTGAAATATTTTCATAAAAGATGGAAGTGCTTTCTTAGTTGTGCTAATAGTTCTATCAAAAAATAGATTTTTGACAACAATCAGTTCCGTATTATAAACAATAATGACATTTTTAGGAAAAAAACTTGATTATAGGTATATGATATATTCACAGAATTGCAAATTTCAGCATGTCTTTAAGTATAGAATTGAAAGGAAGAAACTGGGAGTGTCCAGACTCAAAATGGTCTTTGGAAAATGAATAAAAATGTTTTTTTGGCTTCTTTGGGTCACACCCTGCACTGCTCAGGGTTTCTCCTGGCTCTGCACTCAGGAATTACTCCTGGTGGTGCTCAGGGGACCATATGGGATGCCAGCGATTGAACCCGGGCCACCACTGGCTGGCAGCATGCAAGGCAAATGCCCTACCTGCTGGACTATCACTCCGGCCCGGAAAATGAATAAAAGTTTTTATCTTTATCATGAGCCCAAGGGCACCTGCTCATGATAAAGCTGCCCTTGGGCCCACCTGGGCTCATGATAAAGATGCCCTTGGGCCCACCTGGGCTCATGATAAAGATGCCCAGGTGCCCTTGGGCTCTACTTGCATGAGACAGGACATATGGAGATCTTACTGGTTCCCTCTCTAGCAAATTGATGATGAATGGGAAGACAGTGACAGTGATCTTTATCATTAGAGCAACATGATTTGGGGAAAAAATGAATAGAAGTTTTGATCTTTATCCTGAGAGCAACAGTGACAACTTAAAAATTGTAAGTAGGAAGTGACAAATTCAGTTTAATTTGACCCTTTTTTGTCATGGGGGGTGCTGTTGAAGTTGCTCCATGTGGCCGCAGTTCCCCTCAGGTCCTTTGTGAGGCTGGAGGAGCCTCCGAGGTGCTGGCTGCCGGTTGGGAAGAAGCAGGAGATCTGTTTCCAGAGTTCTCTGTATTTCAGCGAGCAGTGACAATACATATATCTTCGTATTGTCTACGGCAATAACACCCTGAACGTGCCTGATCTCGTCAATATTGCACAATCAGCACCGGAGCAATAGCACAATGGATAATGCATTTGCCTTGCAAGCTTCCACCTGGGTTTGATCCCTGGCATCAGCATCCCATATGGTCTCCCGAGCATGATCAGAAGTTATTCCTGAGCAAAGAACCAGTAGTAACCACTGACCACTGCTGGATGTACCCAAAAAGCAAATAAAAAAAAAATTGCAGTATCGTAAGATAAGGCATGTAGGACATCACTTTATTGAAATCAATAAAAACAGTTCTAGAAATGTACATGGGATTTTCATCTATACTTGTTTTATGGGATAAAAATGTTTTACCTCCCATTCCTCCACCTCAAAGTGATGGGTGTGGTTGCGAGCTCCCAACCACCACAGCCAGCAAGCACGGAAGAGAGACACTCCAGACCCACAATCTTAGATAATACTGGAAGTTAGGACCAGGTCCTTCCCACAATCTTTCACATTTATACACGGTATAAAGTTCTAGGCAGGTTCCGTTGTAGCCCGTCATCCCACTGAGCCTAGCAAGAGTCAGAGGAATGCCCCACACCATGATCTCAGTGATGCTCAACATCAGGACTCCACAGCTCATCAGAGCTCCACCCTAGAGAAAAGCTGATCTCTCCCCATTGAGGTTCAACAGTAAATGCTCGAGATGAGCACCTACTACTGAGAGTGTACCACCTACACAGCAGAGCCTGGCAAGCTACCTGTGTTGTATTTGATATGCCAAAAATCAACACAATTATAGATCTCAAGCCCGTGACCCAAAGGAATGGTTTGAGACTCTTCCTGTTCCTGGAGTTAGCAGTTGTCCTTGGGCTACACTTGCTTGCAACAGGACATATGGAGATGTTACTGGTGCCCGCTCGAGCAAATCAATGAACAACAGGAAGACAAGTGAGACACGCCAAGTGACAAATTCAGGTTTTCCATTTAGGAGTCATTTTGGCTCCTATAAGAGACTGAGTTAACAGGGCAAGGTTCCCAGAAGGGAGATGCTTATAATTGTCTACAGAAGTAATGAAGACAGGATTGAAGTGATAGCAATTATGTTATAGAGGAGGGAAGAACTTGACAGCTAGAGAAATATATCTGGGATGAAACAGTATGGCAATGATTCCAAATTATGAATATGTTAACTTGCTGGGTAAAAACATAAAAAAATAAGGGAAAGGATATGCATCAAATGATTGGAGAGTAGGAGAGTGGAAGTGCTTACTTTTATATTTTAATGTTATCACTTTTATAACCTTGTACTTAGATAGTGTTTTTTGTATTGTTTTGATTTGGGGCCACTTTCAGGATTACTTAGTAGTTACTCCTGCTTTACACTCAGGACTCACTCCTGGCAGTGTTCAAGCACCATGTGGGATGCTGGGAATCGAAGTCAGGTGAGCCATGTGTGCAAGGCAAGTGTCTTATCGGCTATACTATACAACTTTTTTAAATGTTATGAACTTTGTATTTATAGAGTCTTGTGATAATCAGCACCACTTTATTTTGGTAAAATAGAGCTCCATAGCATTGCTCAGGGCCCAAAAGTATCATTCCTGCAGTACTTGCCACCTGGTATTGCTTAGGTGGCTCTACAGTATTAGGACTATCTTGCCCACCCCAGTGGTACTCAGGGAGTTAGATGGAGGTGGGGGAATCTAGGAGTATACTGAGACATTTGGGGCCATGCAGTGCTGGGGATGAAACCCAGGTCAGTCCTATGCAGACTGTTGCTATATGTCACATCCCCAAGTACTCTTGTATGAAATATGTTATGATAATATGATATGGTGAATTACTGTGAAATTTACAAAAAAATGGAGATAATTTGATTTTTTCCACTCATGTGCATCAATACCCAGAAATTGAACACATGTGAAATGAATGGTAGGCAATAAAGTTAATTGTACCTAATTATGTAAGAACACCTGGATGCTAGATTTATAGAACTGAAGATAAGGAATGAAATAAATCAGGAAGAGGAAGGAAGAAGAGGAGGATGAGAGGTAACAGGGACAGAGGACTGGGGTTTTGGACATACTGATGGTGTGCAGGTATGGGATATTTATATATATGAACCACAGAACAAAGAACTGATGGAGGGAAGAGAATATTGTTTGAGAACCAAGAGAATATTGGCGGAGGAAAGGTGGAACATTTTATACCTGAAACTCAGATTCTAATACCTTTGTAAACTGTGGTGCCTCAATACATTTTTTAAAAAAGAATGTTCGTGTTAAGAAAGCTTACTTGGGGCCGGAGCGATAGCCCAGGTGGTAGGGAGTTTGCGAGCGACAGGCCTGTGACAGCCTGGGTTCGATCTCTGGCATCCCATATGGTCACGTGAGCACCACCAGGAGTAATTTCTGAGTGCAGAGCCAGGAGAAACCCCTGAGCATTGCCAGGTGTGACCCAAAAAAAAAAAAAAAAAAAAAAAAGAAGAAGAAGAAGAAGAAAGAAAGCTTTCTTGTACAGTATATAGCGGCATTTATAGAAGAAACTTTTTCTTCTATCTTGTAGAAAAATCTCTGTGCTTTAAATCCTACCCTTGCTGAGAAACCAAAAGAGTGTTTCCAATAAGGCATAGCACAGCAGGTAAATGCTATGATATTTGCTAAAAGAGTTAAAAATTTGTTAAAAGGAAGCACACAACAGGATCTTGCATGTCAGTTTTCAGCATGCATTTTGTAAGCAAATTTAAATACTATAAAGAGTGCATTTTATAGTGAGAAAGTGACACTGCCATCCTCTATGATGTGAATGCCAACTTGTAAAAAGGTTTGGTAGGTTTAATAAAGCATATTATGATTACATTTTAAGCAAATTATTTTATGTTTGTCAGCTGAAATTCACATTTGTGGCAGTGAGAAATTTTAATGCAGCTACTATATTGAAAATCTGTTAATTTCTCACTGGTTTATTTCTGAAAGAACTTTAAGTACTATAATATGCTAAAGAAAACAAATAGCCGTGTCCCCCATGGCCCCCAGTTTGCATATTTGCAGGATATCTATGTCTGTGTATATAAGAGTTTCTAGTGAAGATTAGTAAAGATTGAAGAAAGAATTAGAGGTCAGTTGTTGGCATTTTGCATCTGGCAGATGCATATTTATGATTGAATCACAAAGTTGCCAGGGTCTGTTATCCACAGTATATAATTTGTGGATATGAAAAGCCGATCTCAAGCCCTGCTCGTCAAAGTTCCACCCCATGGAGAAGTCTGTTTCAAACCCAGGAATGCTCGAAACAGAGACACAAATAAACGGGGTAGAGCTGCTACCAGCTCTTTCTGTGCACCCCGATCATGACGCGCCTGGGAGGGAGGGCAAGTTCTGAACCTGGCCCCTATCCCCATAGAGCCTTGGGAGAAGCCAGAGGAACCCGCACACCATGGTAGCAGCCATTTTCAACATCCAGACTCCACAGCTCCTCAGAGCTCCACCCAAAAAGAAAAGCCCATCTCAAATCCTGCTTGTTAGAGTCCCACCACATCACTTGATCACTTGATCACTTGAATCCCATTATTAATCAATTTGCTCAAGCGGCGCCGGTAACAATTCCATTGGACCCTATCACGTGCCAATGTAGCCCAATGGCATCTGGTTGATTCAGGAATATGAAGAGCCTCAAACCATTCCTTCAGGGTCTTGAGAAGGAAGTCTGACCATCTTGTAGGTGGGTTGCCACATGATCGTTTGACATCCCGTGGGATCCAGTCGGTAACGTTCTAGTCCAGCAGTTGTCTCCAAATCACATTACATGTCCAGCCCATCTGATTTTCGATGCCTTGGCAAATGAGACAGCGTCCCTGATTCTGGAATAGCGACGGAGGTCCGAGGCTCCAGATTCCTTCTCTCTACTTGAGTGAGGCGTGATATTCCAAGCATAGCTCTTTCAATTCCTCTCTGGGAGATCCGAATAACATTCTCATCCTGATTTCGTAGGGCCCAGGTTTCTGAGGTGTATGTTAATGCAGGGAGAATGGTGGAGTTAAAGAGATGTGCCCGGAGCTGGTGGTTCTTTGTCCTTTTAGCTATTTCTTCGATGACTTTGAAGGCATTCCATGCTGCTCTCTTCCTCCTGCGCAGCTCAGGTTTTAGATCGTTCATCATGTTGATTTCTCGACCTAGGTACACATAACTGCTGCATTCAGAAATGTTTGTTTCATTGAGAGTGAATGGGGCCTCTGGAACTAGTTCATTTTTCATAAACATGGTTTTATTTAGATTCAGCTGTAGACCTATCTTTCCATATTCTCAGTTGAAGTCAGCCAGCATTTGTGCCGCTTGGCTAATGTTTGGTGTTATTAGAACGATGTCATCAGCGAAGCGGAGGTGGTGTAGTTGCCGACCATCTATCTTCACTCCCATTCCTTCCCATTCTAATTGTCACATGGTGTTCTTGAGGGTGGCGCTGAAGAGTTTTGGAGAAATGGTATCACCCTGTCAAACCCCTTTTTTTGACATCAATGATCACTTCTTTGTAGAATGGTGAGATCCTGATGGTGAATCCGTAATACAGCTCACAAAGGATCTTGATGTATTGGGTTTGAACACCCTGTTTGGCTAGGGCTTTGATGACCGCTTCAGTCTCCCCAGAACCAAAGGCTTTCTGTAAATCAATGAACGTGAGACAGAGCGGCATCTTGTACTCCCTACAAACCTCGATGAGCTTGGTTACTGTGTGGATATGGTCGATTGTGCTGAATCCTTTCCGGAAACCTGCTTGCTCCATGGTTGTCCTTCATCTAGTGTTCTGCTAATCCTGTTCAAAATGACTCGTGTAAACAGCTTGTCGATGATGGACAACAGGCAGAGATAAGCCTATTTCAAGCCCTGGTATGCTCGAATCAGAGACACAGATACACAAGGTAGAGCTGCTACAGAGAACCATCAGTAATTAATAAACTGAGAGCCTCTCTACTACCAAGAGTATCCCACCCACATGGCAGAGTCTGGCAAGCTACCTGTGTCATATTCAATATGCCAAGTATAGTAACGTAGATAGATCTCATTCCCAAGACCTGACCAAATGGTTTGAGTTTCTTCATGTTCCTGTAACGAGCAGATGCACTAGGGCTACACTAGCAAGTAACATCGACAAATGGAGATGTTACTGGTGCCCACTCGAGCAATTTGATGAACAACAGGAAAAAAAGTGACAAGTGACAAGTGGCAAGTAATGTAATTTAATTGTTTTGGTCTCCATTTCATTACACAGGTGACAATTATGTTTTGTATAGTTATAAGAAAACTAATATATAGTTATTGTTGATTGTAACAAATAGCTGGTGAGGAACAACCGCATCTTAGGTACAATGTTAGATGTTTATCAGACTGCAGTGGATAAATAAGAATCCATATTTCCTTGAGAATATAATGTGCCAAGAGATCAACAAAATGTCCACTGTAGATACTTAATAAAGTAGGTTTATAAATAAGAATATATCAATGTTTGTTCAATTTGCATTTACCTTGATGATATGATTTTTTAAAGAAATTTCATTCATTTCTTATTTCTCTTAAA
Organism: Cryptotis parvus; assembly: GCA_021461705.1. Classification (NCBI taxonomy): domain Eukaryota; kingdom Metazoa; phylum Chordata; class Mammalia; order Eulipotyphla; family Soricidae; genus Cryptotis; species Cryptotis parvus. The sequence continues at coordinate 207,316 of JAJIBD010001353.1, read as the reverse complement.
TGAATATTTTCCTCATAAGTGCAAGTGTTATATGAAGCGTCATATAGCCCTTCTTGGATAATCTACCGCCCACATTAAACATTGTCACTGTCATTACATATTAAGTTGAAAAAGCTTTCATATTTCTTAATTTTAAACTTGGATTGGGGTTTCATTATTTTAAGCCATTAGTGTTATATTGATCAAATCATCTCTTCAGATTTAAAGAAATACTTTATTCTCATATGATTCAGTAGACTTTTAATTATTCATTACCACAGATATTTTTACATCTGCTCCCAGTATTATCTAGGATCCAGCTCATCTAAAAATTTCATGGTGATAGTGATTGAACTTTGAATTTAAAATATGACTGATTACTGTGAAGTTATTTGACAAATAAACTACATAAATTTAAAATGGTATTTTCTGGATCTGTATTCATGGACTGGCTTGATAATTTTCTGGAGAAAACATGACAGAGCTGGCGTGAACTAAGTAATTAAAGCATGCTCTAAGCACTTTGCCTTTCAGCACTAATACTAATTTTGCTTTATATGGATATTTTAGGTATTTTCTTTGCTTATTTGTTTTGAATAAATATTATTGATTATGTAACATAATTTAGACTCTGGAAAGAAAAAATCTCTGGAATATCATTAATTATTTTCTGGTTATATGTATGATCACTTGGACATTGAAATAAGAAATGTTACGAACATCTATGTCCACCTGTTGACAAGATATTGGATATATATTATCCAAAAACAATAAGGAGCTTATTATGGCTTGCATGAGGCCAGCCTCATTTTGATTCCCAGGACAATGCTTGTAAAACACAATGCAGCCCAGGATGCCTCTGAGTACCATTTGGGCGTTCCTGTTTGTCCTCTGTACCATATGGCCCAAATACCACCACATTTTCAGAGCTCAGATCTGCACAATGCTGACCTGGGTGGTGATTATCACCAAACGTGGATCTGGACACTTAAACATGTATGGATGATTAACTGTTGGGGAGGCCTCTTGGGTCCCCAACAGTATCAGGACAGAAGTTCTCTTATACCTCCAAGCCTGCTGGGGAACGGATGAAAACTCATGAGTCCGGGGCAGTTCCAAAAGGCTTTTAATAGTACAACAAACTAGTACCGCTATCCAATATCATGGAAGACCTCTAGCTCTGGTCAGAACTTAGACCATGCACAAGGGCCCAAATATACCACCAAAGAAGATTCCACCAGAGAGAGTCTCACCAAAGTGAATTCTACAAGAGTCCCACCAAACTGGATCCTAGCAGAGAGGGCCCACCAAAGTGGGTACTACCAGAGAGGCGAAAGTACCTCAAATCAGTCCCCTTTTATGCACAAAAATAATCCTAATTTCAGGGAGGGTCCTGTCAACAAAGATCAACTAACCAGCTTCTAGATTATAGAAGAGTATAGAAGGGTGTTGCCACACCCTACTACATGTCTAAATAAATGATTATACCAAGGACGAATCCCTTCCTTTGAGATTATGAAATCGTATCTTTTGTAAAACAATGGAGAGAGAGAGAGGGGTCTGGTGTAAAACAATACATCTTTATTTCATGGGCTTCATGTAATCTCGATGGTCCTGCCCCTCAAGGTGTTGCAGGTGTGGCTGCAGTGCCTGGCTGCATCGGCAGGTGGCAGACAAGAGACAGGCTTGTACACACCCAGGGCTCTGCCCCTGTGGACCCTGGATGGTTGATAGCATGACAGAGAAAAAAGAATGTGTCCTCTTTGATGAACCCAGAACCACAACATAGTCAGGCAAGCTACCCATGATTTATTTGATATGCCAAAAACAATAACAATAATGGACTTCATTCCCAATGAATGGAGATGTTACTAGCACCCACTCGAGCAAATTGATGAACAAAGGGAAGACAAGTGAAAGCGACAATTTAGATGATACCCACATGGTCTCTATTATATGCACCAGGGTTATTCTGAGTATCTTTTCTGTATACTGAAAGGATCACACTCACCTGCTTGAGGGCAAACTTGTACGATCCTTCCTATAATCTTAAACGATAGTCTCAACATAGCCAGGGTGGTAGTCTCCTGGTAAATTCTAACTGTCCCACGCTGAGTCTGGAGGTAAAAAGAGGAGCTGTGCACAATCTAGGTAACATAGAAGTCTTAGTAGATATATAATCATAAGTAGAAGTTACTCATTCAGAGTCTGGTGACTTCTGTAACTGTCACACCCTCCATCAGTGTTTACACAGAAGAGAGATCTCATTAGTATGAACCCTTCCTTAAGAACATGTACTTAGATTAAGCTGTGAGTGGATAAAACAGCAAAACTCACAAAAAACTAGGCCTGTTATACAACAACTTTCGACCTTTCAAAGAGATGAAAAGAAATGTATACAACTTTTTTAAATGTGTGTATATAATATATACCCATATATATACCTTAAATACATTAATGTATAATTTATATATGACCTTTATAATAAAATTTCCAATGATATAAACAGTAGTTTCTGACTTATCTCTGAGATTTTTGTCACTTGAATATCAAAAACAAGGGAATTAAAAAAAAAATCCTCAGTTCATTATCTCTCATAAATACAGATGCCAAAATCCTGAGAAAATTATTAGCTTGTCATATCTGAAAATATGTAAAAAGAATTACACAAAATGATCAAGTAATATTAATCCAAGGGTGAAAAACTGTTTCACAATGTGACCCATTATATCTTCAAGCTCAGAAGAACACATAATCATATAAAAATCTTCAGTGAAAATGTTTGAAAAAATCCACCATTAATTCATGAGCTCTTAAGGAAATGAGGGATAAAGGAGAATTTCTCAACTTGATAATTGACATTTCCAAAAATTATAACCTGTAACATACATAGAGTTAACTAATGTAAAGCATTCCTATTAAAATCAAAGCAAGTGACTATTCAACACTTCTTTTTAAAATTATACAAGGAATCCTACCTAAAGAAATAGCAGGAGGAAATATATATATATATATATTGTTATATATATATATATATATTGTATATATATATAGTTATATATATATTGTATATATATATTGTATATATATATTGTTATATATATATTGTATATATATATTGTATCCATCAGGGCGTCGGAGGGCAGTCATCTTGGTCTTATAGTTGGCGAAGGACAGGCGGGCTGTGCGAATACTTTTCCCGGCTTCTGCTGCATCTTCCAGTATTTCTGCTCTTCTGTCTTTGAGGTCTGCTTTTATCGCTTCTCTGCACTGTTTAGCAAGCTTGGACGTTAGCATTTGGTCTCCTGAGGCTCGCGCCTTGCCACGTTGGCGAATGAGCTCGAGAGTTTCTGAAGACAAAGCGTCCTTTTGTGTTTTTCTTTCTCTCGGCATTCTTCGCACAATCATGGAGGTGCTGAACCAGTCGGTTGTATTCTTCATCGATGTCATCAATGATGGTATCTTCCCATGTTGCCGCAATGGTGCTAGAGTTCCCAGTTGGTGGTCGTTCTGGGAGTTCTCTTCTTAAACTTTGCAGCCTTTTCTCCTCATGCCGGGAAAAGATGTACATCACATCTTCCAGAAAGGCAATGGAGAAGATTATCCAGGACTTCTACTCAAATCTTTTTGATAGCCACATCCACCTGCCCACATACCAAATTCCACAGGATGGATACGTCATTCCCAACGTTCTCCCTTCTGAAATAAGACATGCCATCTCATCGGTAAAGAAGGGAACAGCACCAGGCCCAGACAAAGTCAGACCCGAACATCTGAAGAATCTGCCATCGGTGCTCATCAATACACTAGCTCGGCTCTTCACACGCTACCTGTCCGAATGCAAGGTGCCCTCCCAATGGAAAACCAGCAGGACAGTTCTACTGTTCAAGAAGGGGAGACATTCATGACATCGGCAACTATCGCCCCCATCTGCCTGTTGTCTGTCATCTACAAGCTGTTTACACGAGTCATCCTGAACAGGATTAGCAGAACACTAGATGAAGGTCAACCATGCGAGCAAGCAGGTTTCCGGAAAGGATTCAGCACAACCGACCATATCCACACAGTAACCAAGCTCATTGAGGTTTGTAGGGAGTACAAGATGCCGCTCTGTCTCACGTTCATTGATTTACAGAAAGCCTTTGATTCTGTGGAAACTGAAGCAGTCATCGAAGCCCTAGTCAAACAGGGTGTTCAAACCCAATACATCAAGATCCTTCGTGAGCTGTATTATGGATTCACCACCAGGATCTCACCATTCTACAAAGAAGTGATCATTGATGTCAAAAGAGGGGGTTCGACAGGGTGATACCATCTCACCAAAACTCTTCAGTGCCACCCTCGAGAACATCATGAGACAATTAGAATGGGAAGGAATGGGAGTGAAGATAGATGGTCGGCAACTACACCACCTCCGCTCGCTGATGACATAGTTCTAATAACACCAAACATTAGCCAAGCGGCACAAATGCTGGCTGACTTTGACCGAGAATGTGGAAAGGTAGGTCTACAGCTGAATCTGAAGAAAACTATGTTCATGAGAAATGAACTAGTTCCAGAGGCCCCATTCTCTCTCAATGGAACAAACATCTCTGAATGCAGCAGTTATGTGTACCTAGGTCGAGAAGTCAACATGATGAATGACCTAAAACCTGAGCTGCGCCAGGAGGAAGAGAGCGGCATGGAATGCCTTCAAAGGCATCGAAGAAATAGCTAAAAGGACAAAGAACCTCCGGCTCCGGGCACATCTCTTCGACTCCACCGTTCTCCCTGCATTAACATACGCCTCAGAGACCTGGGCCCTACGAAAGCAGGATGAGAATGCTATTCGGGTCTCCCAGAGAGGCATCGAAAGAGCTATGCTTGGAATATCACGTCTCACTCAAGTGAGAGAAGGAATCGGAGTTCTGACCTCCATCGCTATTCCAGAATCAGGGACGCTGTCTCGTTTGCCAAGGCATCGAAAATCAGATGGGCTGGACATGTAATGCGATTTGGAGACAACCGCTGGACTAGAGCCGTTACCGACTGGATCCCACGGGATGTCAAAAGATCACGTGGCCGCCCACCTACAAGATGGTCAGACTTCCTTGTTAAGACCCTGAAGGAACGGTTTGAGGCTCTTCATATTCCTGAATCAACCAGATGCCATTGGGCTACATTGGCACGTGATAGGGTCCAATGGAAATGTTACTGGCGCCCGCTCGAGCAAATCGATGAGTAACGGGATTCAAGTGATCAAGTGATCAAGTGATCATATATATTGTATATATATATAGTATATATATATATTCTTTATATATATATATATATATATATATATATATATATATATATATATAGACTTTCTTTGTTCACAGAGTATACAATTGTATAGAAACAAACCGTGAAGAAAATGAGAAAACAGACAAAAATGGGGGAGAAAATGTTACCAAAATATATTTATATAACTAATAAGGCATTTTCACATACATCATGGAGGCAAATCTTAATAGGTGGGTGCATGCTTTGTTTGATGGAGACCTGATTCGGTTTCCATTACCTTTTTATCTCCAGAGCTGCCGGGAGTGACCCCTGAGACAAGGTAGAGAGTAGCTCCTGAATAGCACTGTGACATATCCTGTTAATTCTTTTTACTAAATATGAAAGGACTCTAAAATTAAAATAAAATGCAAAGGTATTTTTAAGATCACTAATTTTTAGACACTTTATTTAGGAGAGTTGATAAGTAATGGCAGATATTTAGAAGACTACTCTACATACTATGCTATTAGGAAAATGCAAATTGAGATCTTCCTGCAGACATATATAGCTAAAACCTTGAATTATTGTAAATGCACAATGGAGCCTCAATTTTGTAAAGCACTTGACAGTTTATCAGAAAATCACGCATACTCTGATTTTGTAAAATAATAATAAAAGCTAGATATCACAGTCATTGGTGTGTATCCCAGGAGATAAAAATGTTTATCTACACAAAAGACTGCCATGATTGTTGACAACAGCATTACTCACAGTTGTATAAAAAAGGTGCAATCATGATGTCTATCAGTAGAAGCTCTGATAAATTTGGTATATTTAGGCTAGGAAATATTATACAGTTTGAAAAAGGAAGCAATTCTCAAGCCATGAAAAGTAAGGTAGTATACAAAAATGTAACTATTGAGTGAAATAAGTTCATATGAAAAAGTTATCTGCTGTAAAATCACAGTGAAGTGGCAATGTAAAAATAGGTGAAAACATGTGCACACTATATCCGTGAATGCAGGGATTGGAAGAAGGGCAATTGTAATGAAGGTAAATTAAAATTTTGAGGGCAGTGAAACTTTTGTATATTAAAGGTGGTTTGCATCTTTGTACATTTGTTCAAAACTCATATGCTGAATACCACCATGAGTACCTTTTAATGTCAACCATACAATTTGTTGGAAATGTGTTTGTAATGTATATTCAATTACTTTAGCATATGTAACACTCTGAATTGGGATGTTAATAATAAAACAATTGTGCATATATAATTGTGGGGTGATAAAGATTTATGGTAACATTTCTTTGTAACACTTTTGTGTAAATCTAAAGTTATTTCTTTAAAAAAGGCTATGTGAAAGAAAGAAAAATGGAATTAGTTGCATACTAGAAGAAAAGCATTTCACATAAATTTCTTCTGTGTTAATATGTTTGTGTCTAGTATCTAACCAAATTAACATACCTTCTTAGTACATTAGTCAGCACTAGTTGACCTGTGACTTTCTCTGGAGGGAAAATGAGTTATCTATGCTCTGAGTGCATACACACTGAGAATCTTAGGACTGAAGATTGAATCATATCCCAATTCATTCCCAAATTGCTCAATTTAAATGTTCAGGAAAGTTATTAAAGTACTTATATGTATTGCAATTTAATTAATAGGACTTCTTGTCAAATAAGATGTAGATATTAGAATCATGTCCTTTAAAATAATTGTAATATAACAGGTCATATAAAACACAGGAAGTCAATATGACTCAAAAGTATATTTTTCTTTCGAGAAAACCAAAACCAGTTATTTCAGAGGAGTCTTTCTGGATTCTCTGCTACACAAATAATAAATTAAATCTTCAATTCTTCAGATTATTTTATTATTTATTATCTGCAATTCTTGACCAGTAGTTCACTTTAAGGGAACAGAACATTAACGTTGATCTCAGACTTTATCTCACTTAATTCTTAACCCACTTATTTAGGTCTTTGTTTTTTTTTTTGGTATTTAGGCCTTACTCCTGGCTCTATGCTCAAGAATCACTCCTCAGGTGCTCTGGGGACTGTATGTGGTACTGGGAATTTAGTGTGTGTCAGTAATGAATAAACCATGTACCCTAGCCATTACTTTCCCTAGATCCCTCTATTAAGAGCTTGGTTACAACTGGCAGCCTGACATGAGGATTCATTTATATAACTATATTATCTGTTACCATTAATTTTGTCTTTTAGCCATAATAGTAGGATTTACATCCTAAAGTTTGCTGAACTCTTATGTATATTTGAGTTTTTTAACTTCAGGATATATTATTAATCTGGTATATACTAGAATACTATTTTGAAATTTACTGCATCTTACAAGTATAATTTTGGGAAATGTTACTATAACTATTACTTGCAGGGAAAACTTGTAGCAAATCAGGTTCTTTAACCCTTGAGAAATAAACTTTACTTCTTCAAGACCTGTTGTCTATTTCATGTTGAAATGATTAAAATTAATTATGATACTGTTGAAATTATTAAAATTAATTCTGCCACTTTAAAGGGGAGAATTTGAAAAAAATGCTTATGACATACTCTATGTTGATTTAATGGAAGTGTCAATTTACTTAATCATCATAATGAGATTATAAAGTTGGTAACAGTAATCTAATAGACTATTACTATTCAGTCAGAGCTAACAAAACTTATTGGGTAGTAACCTTATGACAAATTAGAATATTTTGTGATTATCTTATTTGATTTTATCAATTCCATATAAAAAAAGACAAATAACTATGTACTTACGAACAAGCCACATTTTACCTAGTAAATTAATAACATGATCATGAATCGCATGAGAGTCATAGTCATTACCCTGAATTATTTATTGTCTAATAGCTCAGTTAACATTTGAGAATCCCTGCTGACATTGTTTTTCTTTTGATTATATCTTTATAATCAGTATTTAACCTCTGTTTAATTTAAATTTTTAACTCTACCTTTTCACCTAAATCCCGTGTTCTATCCTGCTGAACAGAAGATTTTACCACTACAGTGTACTTATTTTTTTTTAACTTTATTTCAATTTGGCTGGGGCTAATAGAAGCGGAAGGTGCAGCTTACAAAAGGCAGCAGGGAAGTCTGGGGGTCACTCTGGGGATAATTAGACAGGAAAGACAGAAATTACAATGGTAGGTGCTATTGTTTAATGCTTAGGTGATCCCTGAATTTCAGGTACCACCAAATTAACCCAAGCACTGTCCAAGCACCCCCAGAACTGCACCTGACCTGGTAGTGTAGTGACTATGCAGTGCTGAGAGTCTAAAAACATCTGACTCTTGTACTCTTTTTCCAGCAATACTATTCCTTTAGTCCTTTATTTGAGTGAACCTGACTCTGAATATATTTGTTTCTTTCTCCATATTAAATAAAAAATAACATGTCTAATGAAGATAAATATAATTTCCTAACGTATGCTCTCTAACTTTATCTCAAAGATTTTTCTTTGCCAGTGCTGTCATAGGATATTATTTGTACAGATTTAGCATATTCTGTAAAAATGAATTAAATATACTGGCTAATTATTGTTTGTAATTACTAGGTTATATTGGATAATCTTCAGTATATTGTCTGTATTCTGTATACAGACAATATACTATTCTGTATATATCATATATATCAATATGTATCAATATACTATACTATATTATATACAGAATATACTATTCTGTATATTATCTGTATACAGAATATATACAATACAGAATGTATTCTGTATATACAGAATGTACATACATTCTGTATGTATGTACATTCTGTACATGCATACAGATAGTTTTGTACATTTCTTAAGCTTAACCAGCTTCTGTGGTCAAGTGATCAAGTGATCCAGTTTATAACATAGATGAGATATTCTTCGAATTTAAGGAATTTGTTTTTATTTTATTTATTTATTTATTTATTTATTTATTTATTTTTGCTTTTTTGGGTCACACCTGGCAATGCTCAGGGGTTACTCCTGGCTCTGCACTCAGGAATTACTCCTGGTGGTGCTCGGGGACCATATGGGATGGTGTGGATCAAACCGGGGCCAGCATGGGCCTGCCCCCATGCAAGGCAAACGCCTTACCCGCTGGGCTATCGCTCCGGCCCCAAGAATTTGTTTTTAGTCTTTCCTCTTAACTGTTCTACCAAGGTATATCTATAGTAAATGCTGCAGTATTTACAGTGTTTTTTTCTTCTTTTCTGGGGAAGCACATTCTGTGTTGCTCAGGTCTTAACTCCTAGCTTTAAGCTTAGGGACTGCTCCTGGTGAGATTGGGAGTCCATCAGGAGTTCCATGGCTAAAAACTAGTTTATCCTTGTGCAAGGCAAGTGCACTAACCACTGTACTATACCTTCAGTCTCATCTTTCTTTTCTTTTCAATATTCATTTTCTTAAGTTCAGAGACTATAGTTTATGCTCAGTGTTAACATTACTAACAAGCTCTTCTTGCAGAGTGGTTATCAAATAATGCCTTACATGTGTGCCACTTCTTATTGGATTATTGGATTTTGGATCTTTCATAAATATTATATTTCCTTCAGTTCTTCTAAACAACCTGTTTTATACAAACTGTTGTCTGAAGTCACTGTTTTTGTGTGAGGTAAGAGAAAGAGGCCAGAAGGTGTCTAGTAGATAATATGGTGTTAGGGTATAACTTAGCGTGTTTGATTCCTGGTATCCTGTGGTACGATGTGGTGTGTTTATGGAAGCCCCAGTACAATCTGCTGCCCCGAGTATCCCAACATCTGTTGTCAGAGAAGCCAGCATCCTCAAGCTCTTGCTTGAACTGTCCACTCAGTTGACTGAGAATTTCTCTAGGGCACCAGGTCCTCCCAACACTGCTTGGAAAATTCCCTCATTCCAAAAATTAAAGTGGTCAGAGGAATCTTCTAATAATGGTCTTTAAATGAAATGTTCTCAACAAAAATATTACCTAATGTGTGGTATGATACAAACTTTATGACTGAAATAATTTTGATAGGAGAGAATAGAGTATGAGAAGTGGTAACATTTGTGAAATATAGTGGTGAGCCTTTTTACCCTGTTTACTTATGGTCTGAAAATTATTAGGCAAAGTTCAGGTGAAGTGACAGTTACTGCATTCCCTGAGGTCAAAGCCTTCAATCTAGCATATACCTCTTCAAATCTAGTTGTAGTGTACTCAGAAAGCCACTTAACATCTGGAAAGATGTAATTTGCCACATATTAAATACGCTGATTGCTAAGCTTCTTTCATTGCATTGAAATATGCATTCTCCTTTTGTTTTTGTTATTATTCTTACTATTGAATTAGTGAACAGTCATAAAATATATGAAGTTTATCATTTTAACATGATATTTGAACACTAGTAATATTTTGCCAATTTATTTATACAGAATGATAGGGAAAAGTATCTCATTAACTGAGAAGACTTAAATAGAAAATCAACATAAATTGTATAATACCATACATGACATGTAGTAAGCTATAAATAAATAGTGTTTATAAAACATAATATCAGATAAACAACTTTACATTCTTGTAGTTGCGAACTCCTTTAAATCTAAATCATAGTCATTTAATGGCCTATTTCACTTTAAATATACTTTTCAATTGGAAATGAATACATGACTGCTCTGATTCTGATTTGGTTACTGATATGATCTCTGTTATCAAAGCTCAAATTAGAAAGGCTACTATGTTAAATATACTTCCAGTTTATTTTAAATTATATATGTACAAAGCATGTAAAGTTTAAGGAAGCAGTATTCCACATTGATTTAAGACAACTCTAGTACACCAAATATGTAACTTAAGGCTTTGATTTAGAAATATTACTGAGTAGGGAACTGGAACACTAGATGTTCAACTAGAAGAGTGAAGTTATAACATCAGGAACTTCCTTTAACCATATATTCCATAGTATGCATAAGAGTGTTTCCAATCTTTTTAATATATACTTAAATTAGTGATTTGAGAAAATATTTATTCTGTCTCCTATGTAGATATTAGTAAAATTCCCATAGATAATTTTAAAGTATTAGATTGCATTGAAAACAGTAGGGAGTTTGAAAACATTTTCTAGTGGTCACCTCTAACTTAATTTGGAGATAGAAGACTACTCCAGGAAATATAGCCCCAGGGGATGGTGCATAGGAGCCAACCAGACCATTGTAGTGAGGTGAGGAGAGCTATGAAAATGTTGTGTCTAGGAAAGACACTCAATGGCTTGAACATAGTAGGTATGCACTTCAGCACATGAATCTTTCCCAGCCCTGAAAATATTTTATACAAATTAGGCATAAACTTGCAATCAATTATCATGATCAAATTCAGAATAATTTACTAAAGACCTCTTTTCTTACTGAGGACCACCATGTAGAAACATCTTTCCCTTCTCCTTCCTAAGTAGTCTTCACTCTGAGAGGGTATTAATATCATGTTGCTGATTCTTGAAAACTGTTAGAAACATGTCACTTATTGGGGCCGGAGTGATAGTCCAGCAGGTAGGGCGTTTGCTTTGCACCGCCAACCCAGGTTTGATCCCTAGCATACCATATGGTCCCCCACTCAGTGCCAGGCGTGATTCCTGAACACAGAGCCAGGAGTACCCCTGAGCATCGCTGGGTGTGGCTCAGAAAAAGAAAAAAATTCACTCATTTTAGCTCTTTTTATTACTTTTCACTGTAGTCCATCTTTTCTTCTTTTGCGCTTCATGTCTTCAATCATGTTACAGGCAAGCATCTCTTCCACTCTTTCTTGAACATTGTTTCAGTGAACAGTTTTACACATGCACTCATGCCTGAAACTTTGGTCCCTTCTTCCTAACGCTGTCCACAGCTTTGTATTTAATTATCCTAGTGTATGTGCTTTATTAATTTTAAACTTCAATTCATTCCCCATCTTCTCTTGTCTGTGTAACTTCTGTTCTTTTACTCCAAACTATTTTTGTACGATTAGATTAACTTTTTAAAGACTTAAGATTTGGGGGCCAGGAGTAAGCCCTGAGCATTTCGGGTGTGACCCAAAAAGCAAAAATAAATAAATAAATAAATAAATAAATAAATAAATAAATAAATAAATAAATAGATTAATAAATAAATAAGGAAATGAATAAATAAATAAGCTAAAATTAAAAGACTTAAGATTTGGACTGTCTGTATTTTGTGTTTTATGTCATGCTCAGGGTATGAGAATGCTGAGAAAATCTTTGTGGTTGCTTCATCTCTAGATATAATGAGAACATGCAGAGATCATCAGAGTTTAGAAAATATATTAGGAATAGTTTTTCTGTAAAACTATTTTAATGATCATGATAATTTGTCATCTTATATATAGGCTTTTTGTTAATGACTTTTAAAGGACTTAAAGACAATATTAATATTTCTTTATCAGTAGTCCTTTCCCTTATAAAAAGAATCTGTTTGCTTTTTTTGATTTGCTATAGATACTGCCATTGCCTAACTATCTTACTCAAGCATACATTAATCGACTTTAGATAGACCTCAATAGAGCTTAATTAACCTCATTTGCTCTCATTTTTTTTTCTATCAGGGTTGATGGTATCTAAACTTTCTTGCACTCAAATTTGAGCATATTTAAATAAAATTCTTTTCCTATGTGTAATTTTTTGCCCTACAAGTTTGTATATCCTTGGCTTACCCAATGTAAGTCATCAAGAACTAAAAAAAGAAGTGAATAAAAATCACCTGAATAGGAATGATCTCAGTAGATAAAAAATTATTAACCATTTCCACATCATCAACCTCTATTGTCTTCAGCACTTTGGCTTGATTAAGGATTTCCCCCCCCCCACTGATTTTTCTCTCTATTTAATCCACTTAAATTTGCATCATTTTGTTTTCTTTTTATCATCACTGCTTGCGGCTTCCTGCCAGTGTGAATTTTAAGTCTTATAGTTTCTAATTCTAATTTGCTTAAATGTTATAAATGTTGTGCAGCTCTTAACTGCATGCTCTCTCTGGAATTTTTTTTAAAGATTTTTTAAAGCTATTGAACTCCTTCCCTCTGAAATCTACACATTCAAATTTGATTTGGTATATATGACTGTAGAAACAAGAATGGATGTAAGAGTAGAAAAAAATAAACATACAAGCTCAGGTCAGACAGTTTGGATGAGCAGTTTATTATAATGATGCTGCCAAGATGATTGCAAAAAATAAACCATACAAAAGTATGAGCTCTAAACTCATACTAAGAATCACTCCAGGGATCCATTCCTGAATAGCTGTGAGACCTTGGAGTAAGACAATTAACCTTTACCTAATATGATTATTATGAGGATTGAAGCAAGAAATAGTTGAGAATATAAACAAGTACCTAGTGCACAGTCAGCATTCAGTAAATATTATCTTCTGTTATTAAAATACTCAAAAGATACTTTTTACGGTGTCCCCATGAAGTAGACTTAGAGGAAAGACACTGTCCTGACTTCTCCAAGATTCATAAAGTATATGCTTTGTTATATCTTCTTAATAAATCAATTTAATTAAATGTAGTTTCATAAACTCCACAGTTATTGAAAACTGCATAACATGAGACTGTTTACTGTCTCTTTTCTTTAATCTGAAAATACCCTAAAGAATAGTAATGTCAAAAGTATATAAAGGTTACCATGGGAGGGAGCAGCACTATAGTACAGCTGGTAGGGCATTTGCCTTGCTCATGGCCAACCTGGGGTCAATCCAGCATCCCATACAGTCCCCAAGCACTACCAGGAGTAATTTCTGAGTGCAGAACCAGGAGTAACCCCTGAGCTTTGCTGAGTGTGACTCAAAAAGCCAAATACCTAATACCATAGGTATTTCAATGGTGATCACAGCCCCATTCCTGCTTTTGAGTAAGGCACTTCCTAGAATAATTCTTCAAGAGGCAAGAGTGATTAAAAGGGTTGTTTTCAGTGTCATATATTTTCTTGTGACTATTCTTGTCTGAAAGAAAGAAATTGAAATACAGAGTCAATGTTCATAGGATTTTAAGGCCCTGACTTTAACTGACAAACAAGCCATTTGATATATGAAATGGTATTTTTATTTTTCTCCTTTTTTACTCTGCTTGAGGAGAACTGTGGGTGATCTCAATATATCCCAGAAAAAGTATGATAAACGTCTTTTATATTGGCACCAAGTACCAGACTTACCTTGAGAAATATTTGTCTCTTCTATTGTGCATATGTAGCATTATTTCTTTTTTTTAACTTTAACTAGAACTCTGCAATTTAAAACTTTCAGAAAACAAAGATTTTTAATCTCTACTTATTTTCTATGCTTTAGGATTTTTCCTAATATTGATTAAACATTGCATGAGAATTGAATTCTAGTGTTGTATCACCTTAATGTTTCTCCTGGCTTCTCTCAGTTGCAGTATATTTTTAGTTAACTGTTGTAAAAAGTTGACCTAGTGATTGATTTTTTAATGTTTCATATTATCAGAATATCTTTAATTTCCTTGATTTCTATTAAATCATAAAGTTAAAATCTACAGAATTCTAATTGGTATATTTATTACTTTACTCTTTAAAAATGAAAGTCTAAGAAGAATATCTTGAATGCAAGAAAGAGCATGGATGGTTGGAAATTTTATTAGAATTTCAGATTTTGAAGGCCAGAACTACAAGAACTGGTCTCCGGTTACTTAATGGTATTATGCCCTTTTTATATTATTTTCTTCTCAGTTTTTCTGTCAACCAGACTCCAAGTACTCGTACTCTTGGCTGTGTCTCCAAACCTAGTATATGTCCATATAGTTTATACAACAAGGCAGTTTGGAGCTGAGATTATGAAATCAAATAGATGACATTCAAATGTTCATAACTGTGTACACATTCACTTGAAAAACTAGGTCATTCTTAAACATTTAAACATCTCTACTTTCCATTTCTAAAGAATGGATCATATCTAATTTGTAACGAAGTATTTGCATGTGCTACTTTTCCATTGAGTTAGAATTGTTGGTTTTCAGATTCTTGTCCCCATTTACTGTCACTCAGAATGATGTACAGAGTGCCAATTTCCTTAATCTTCAACTTCTCTGTAAAATTGAAACATTATTTAAATTGACCTAATATGTATTTTGATGGCAATATCTATTAAGTATTGATACCTACTACAGATTTGAATCAGTTTGTTCTAATGAAATAAATTCAGACTTAGAGTTTTAAACATCAAATCTTTATTTCAGAAGAATTCACAGAAGCCAACAATCCTGATATCAGGATGTCTACAAAGTCAAGTTCTTAGTAGGGTCCTACTTTTGATTTAGACAGATATTTGACCATATAGGGAATGAGGAAGAGAGAGGAGCTGAGGAAGGGTGAGGGGAGGGAGAGCCAGATGAAGAAAAGGAGGAAGAGAGGAATGAAGAGAGACAGAAAAAAATGAATTATTGTGGGATGCATGTTGAGTGAGCAAGTAAGTAAAAGTACCTTCACCCACTTGTAGAGACATTATTCATGAAGGCTACACCATCATGACCTCATTCCAAAGTTGACCATGACCTCATTACAAATTCCTATTGTATTGAACATTAATGCTCATCATGAATTTTAGAGTGATAAAACTTTCTATTTATATCAACAATGTTATTATAACAAACATGTAGTAGAATTTAGATTTGTCGTAAATCTTAGGTGATCAAAATGGTTGAAACATAGTCACATACATGTAATGTCAACCTTGATGTTCCATAAAAAGTAAATTATAGTAGAATAAAATACTTGGGTTAAATTATTTTGAACATTTTATCTCCTGTCAGAAATTTACGTACTGGCATCAATTTAATTAATCTAATTCTTAACTGTTAATGCTGAACGTTTTCCTTGTTTGTTCTAATGAATAAAACATACACAGATTACAATTAGGCAGAATGTCTGCCTTCAATTCATATAATTATATGATATATTCTTAGTTGGCATAAAAGCCTTGTAATTCACACTTAAAAGTTTATACTTTGCTAGTCAGGGGACAGATAAGGTGCTAGAGCACATGTGTAACATGTGCATGATACTATGTTCCATCTCAGGCACTGTGTGATGACCCCTGTAAACTACCACCTGTGGCTCTGTTGGTTCCCAAATACAATTGGGAAGCACAGTTCTTCTGTGCAATTGATTTTACCTCTACAAAAAATTTGCTTATTGTGTGCATGTTTCATTTTAAAATTCAATGTTAGCTTATATTATTATTATTGAAATCTATGTATACCATCTTTTAAAAAATTTACATATGTAGGGTTGTTGGGGATGCTGCTGGGGTCCCCAAAAGTGCTGGAAGCACATTCCTTTTTGCCTCGGAGGCACCAGGGAATGGATGATGACTCAGGAATCCGATGCAGTTTTAAAAGGCTTTACTTATCACAGATTCAGGCATACAAGTCAGCAATAGAGAAAACCCGGTGCTCAGGATTCCTGATAGAACCCCGGCCACATGTAGGCCAAGATGGCGGCCACCACGTGTTAAGGCCCTGTAAAGAGGAGACAAAGACAAGACTCCCAAGAAGAGTGCAAGCCCAAAAGAGAGCCCCAAAAGACAGAGCGAGAGAGGAAGCAGCCTAGTTTTATACCCTGCAACTTAGACCTCCCACTATTATGGGAAGCAGGCAGGGTCAAATGCCCTCAGGTAATTTCTCCCAGCACCTCATTTGGCCCTTTTATATGCTAATGTCTTGAGCCAAGATCTGCCTGAAAATGCCTTTATAGTGTAGAGAAGGGGTTTTCTGTGATGGCAGTCTCTGTACCAAAGACTAATACTAATGCCAGTTAAATATTTCTCCAAGCCTTCACCAGAGTCTCCTCTACTTCACGGTAGTTTTGTATTCTAGTTACCTTTGAGTTATCAAGGAGCCATGCTTGCTTGCTTGGAGGCAAACAGCATTTCTCTCTCTGGTCTAATTACTTAGAGATCCAATGTGGCCAGGAAAATATGCTGGTAAGATCTAACTAGTCCCATGATGATTGTGGTACCATGAGAGAAAATTTATACGAGCCAGTACAGAATACATGGTCAGATAAACTGCCACATTTAAACTACCCCTTATCTATGAAGGGATTTGCAGGAGGCAATCCGGGGCTGATGCAGAGGCTTTTAGGCTTTTAGGTGTCCTGCAACATAGGGTCATTTAAACAGGGTATGAATTTTCTTGTTTGCAGACTAATTTCACATAATTATATTAAAGTTTTGCTAAAGTATATTTTATAATCTTAATAATTTTCATAGAAAATTGACCTTAAATGTTTTAAACTCCACTCCACTTATTTTAGTAAATATATACCCTCCCACCTTTCTGAGATAAACTATGAATATATAATAACTATCTTCTTGGAGGTCTTTCTTCTTTTTTATTTTACAGCCTTGTAATATAATATGAAGTGATCATATTTTTCAACTAGCTTGTTTGCATTAAATAGCAAGATTGTTCATTCCCTTGGGTCTGTTAAATATACTGCTATAACAGTTGAGCTAATGGTCAAAAATCAAAATTTAAAGTTGTGTTGTCTTTTATCCATGCTTCTATGTGAAAATATATATGTGTATATCCCCAGCCCAGAGATATAGTCCTTGATTTGAAAGAGTATCTTAATAACCTAGATATATAATGAAAATTATTCCTCTGGCCAAGGAGCCAAGAGTGAAAAGCAAAACAGTAGGAAAAGCTTGGATCAAAAAAAAAAAATCAACACAAAACATTGGTCTAATGAAGTGAATAATGGTGTATGCTTGAATAAGCAATTGCAGCAATCTACTTTTTACTCTGATTGCAAGTGAGTTGAAAAAAGTAAAACCACAGGATTTTCATTACATTTCTTATGCTATTCTATAAAATTTTGTATACATTGCCTGAAATTATTAATCAAACAGACTGTTAAAAGTATATTAATCTCCTTTTCTTCCAATTAGAGTTTTGCTTTTAGTCTAACCATTCCATGGCCTTTTGAGAAAAGTTAGCTTTCAAATCACACATGTCTGGACATCTTTTTGAACTGATTTTTTTAAGTGAACAAGAGCCTGTGTGTTATACTATTCTTCTTACCTCTGCTTTTCTAATTTTAAATTGTTTTAATATCAATTAAATACCGGTGTGTGAGTTATAGCTTTGATCATATTATATTGAAAAATACTTTTATTCTGAATGATTGAAAGACTTATTCCATATTCATCTCTACTTTCAAAAATACCCTTCATAGACTTTCACTGGACACTAGATAATTAATTTCAATAACAGCTGCTTAGAGATGTTTCAGGAATGTTTTAAAATAAACCTAAGTCAAGGTGGAGGCAATTGACACTTTGGTGAATATTGCGATGTGATGACATATTTTTAAAACAGGAATTCTGCATTCTTGTAAACCAGTATTACTTTGGAAAACATAAAAAAATTAAAGATAGTCTAAAACTTTAACAAGGCTACAGAAGTTACTTCAACTGAAATTAGAATGTGTTTCTCTTTTAATTATTCTTATAATAAAATTATTACAGATGAAAATTGAAAATACCAGTAAGATGCTTCCTCTATTGCCTCATTTTATTATTTTCGGAGAAGTACAAATAGCCAATTTTAGAGGACTAGAGGATTTTGCAGCTGATGTAGTGTTAACAAAATTATTTAAAAACTGAAAAATAAATACTATGCAAAAGGTAAAAAAGAAAACGTATTTGTATACTTTTAAAGTTAAAAGCAAATAACAATGGATTTATTATCTAGTATGTGGTATGCCCTTTAGGGATATTATCTATTTAATTTCTGCAAAATTGTGAAGGAGAGTATGTATTGTTACCTGACATTTCATTATTAAGATTAGATGTGACAGAAATTTAAGTAACTTAATTACAATTTACAAAGCTTCAAATTGCTAAAAATGAAATTTTAACCTGGGCTACCTGACTTTAAGGCATAGATCTTCCTTTAGTATTCAAATTATGAATATTTTAGAGGAGGGACAGCAGGAATAATGTCTGTGGCATTGGATAGACACATTTCTTAGTTGTAGATATCAATATAATGACATTATTCTGTTTTGTAGATTTTTGCTTTATAAATGTTTTTACTTTATAAACAGAAAAATTCATACTTTTTCTGGCATATTGTATCAATATTTAAAGAAAATATCTTTGAGAAGTTTGTTAGAAGCAAATGATTTAAAATAGTGGTATTGCAATAATTCTATTATCAGCAATCCTCACCCCTTCTTTTTTCAATAATTGCACCCTTCGGTCATTAAGAAATAAAAAATAATGTATTTGGGGCAGAGCAGTCACACAGTGGGCAGTGCTTTTTGCCTTCCAGATGGCAAATCTGGCTTCTAGCCTCAGCATTATGTATGGTCCCCGTGAGCACCACCAGGAGTAATTTAATGTCTGAGTGCAGAGCCAGGATTAACCCGGAGTATTGCTGAATATGACACCAAAAGACTAAATAAATAAATAAATAAATAAAGTAGTGTAGTAGTCCATTGCTATCAGTAGTAAACCGATTGTAGTAGACCAGTTGCTGTCAGTAATGTGCTTTTCTAAATACAATCACTTTCTAGAAGAGATGTCTTAATTTTTAATGAATTCCTGATTGTTATTGCATTTATATCAAGTATAGGTTTTGAAAGAGTTGACCACCCAATGGGGTGACTGACTGGGAGCCTCGGGCGCCGCACCTACCAAGGAAAACTGTGAGAGACCGGGTCCTATGCAAAAGCAAGGGTTTTATTAATAAGCGAGTATACTCGGACTCATAGCATGACCACAGGCAGTCAGCAGCTAAGAGCCCCAAGCTCTTCCAGGGAGGATTTTTAAGAGATAGTTCCCGCCGCTACAGAAAAGCCCACGCATAAATATCCAATAGATTTAAAATATTACATCAAGGTCTCTGCGCGGCAGCCAGTCACTTTGTACCAAGTAACCATCCCTCACCAATCAGATCATTCTTAATACTTCTTTCTATATTTGGTGCAGCTAGATACACGCGTTGGATCATGGGTCAGCAAGCGGCTATGCGTACGTGCAGGAATGCAATCCAGGCAATTCAGGCCAGATAGTAGGTTCTGGGCGGGGGGTCTCATAACCTCTAACAGGAATTTGTTCTGGGCCTTTTGTAGATAACAAAAGGTTACTTCAAGATGGAAAGGACACTCAGGCCCTAAATTGGTAACTTTCCATGAGTAGGCCTGCCCTGGTTGGGAAATGGGGGGGTTTCTGCCTTCTTTCAGTTTGTTGGTTGACACAACCTAATACCTAGGCTCCAGTTACACTTAGCTTATGGGAAGAGTTACTCCCTGCCTTTAGGGAATCTCCGGAGCACACACAATGGAAACTTAGGCAGAATTGGATTGATTCCATAATTTCATACAGCATAAATATTTTTATCATGAATATTATGAATCTAGCTTGCCACAGCTGTATACTCTTGATACTCCCACGGGTGTCCACGTGGGATATACATGTAGATATTCCAAGAGTACTTGGCCACGTTGGATCAAGCATAATGTAATCAATTCTAGTTCTGAGACATGCCAGTGCACCTCCGGGCAAACTGACATGTCTCTGATTATAAAGGTAATGCCAAAGTAAATTATTCTGACTGATTTTGGACCTTAGAGTCTAGAATCAGCTGGCTATATAATCAAGGTAAGAAGTGTCTATGTCATTCACTACAAATTGCATTCTGAATTGCTTTCTGGTTCAGTGATGCAGCCCCTCCCCAATTCTGCTAGGGAATTTTACCCCAGGGTGTCAGCTCTGGCATTTGTGAAGCTTGAGCCATAGGGCCCACCTGAAGATCTGCATTTCAATTGGATCATTTACCTGGTTTCCTCTCTGCATAGCACAGCCCATGATTGGCTGAACTGGAAGGTTTTGGCGGGCTTCTAACTATAAAATAAGATAGGAGAAAGGAGAAAAGTTTTTTTGGCCATTTTAGCTCCCTTTTGCACTCTGCCTCCCAGTCTGCCTCTTGGTTCTCTTCCCTATTAGGCCTTAGCACATGGTAGCAGCCATCTTGGCCTAGGGTTTTAAACCTAGACATGGCCGTATCCCAGCTAGGAACATAAGTCGGGGTTTTCCTCTTGTTGGGTTGTATACCAGAACCTGTGAGAGTAAAGCCTTTTAAAATTATGCTGGATTCCTGAGTTTTCATCCATTCCCCACCAGCTTTGGAGGTAGAAGGGAACTCATTCCCTGATATAGTTAGGGGACCCCAGCGGCTCCCTGACATAGGTTCAAAAATATTCTTTAGCATGTTAAAATTGGACATGGTTTATTCCTTGCTGCAGAAGTTTCTTCCTCATTCACTACCTGAAAACCACTTAATGTTTCTCACAAGATATTCTGGTCCTTGAGACATAAAGGAATGCTTGAGTGCTTCCTTTGAATTAACAGATATTTTTAGCAGTATATGCAGGACAAGTAATGTCATTAGAAAATAATTTAAATCTAAAATAGAACACTATTAAGGAAGTTTACAGAGAAAGGATGTACTTGGAAGGTAGTATTATTTAAAAAAAAAAGGTTTTCACATTTAAAAAGTACATATATATTAAAATTTACTTTTTGCCTTCCAAATGTATGTGAGACATTCCTCTCATTGGCTTATGTGGAAATGATTTACAAACCTTTATTTAGTATCTAGTGTTTACAAAGAACCAAGATGTATTTCAACATTTTTACACTAGAGAATATTTAACAGCAAATTCAATGACTTCTGTTAATATAAATCTGAAAATAGAATAATTTTTTAAAGATGTGATTGTAAAAATATTAGAGAAAAAGAAGACATTTCTGTCACATATTTATCTCATGGTATTCCTAAAAATGAAAATAAAAATCTCTTGCTTATATAAGATGTTGGTATCAGACAGGACAATTTAAATTATACAGTTATGGTTTCTTATATAAATTGGTTTTCTAAATAAACCAATTATAGTTATCTTACACTTGTGAGACCTTAATTTCTCACTCTCTTTTTTTGGTGTGCAGATTGTACTCTGACTGGCCTCACTAATACCACTCCTCCCACCTGCACACAGTATTGGCATATTGATTGCAACCTACTCTCTGTGATAGATCTCCACAATGGCAGCGGTACCCAAAGTGGAGTGTTGTCCTGTAATTTGTATTGGAGACAAAACAGGGGAAGAAATTAAGGCAATATTGGAATTTCTTTTGCCTCAGAGAATATTTATTGATATGGAAAAATTGCCTATTGGCATATTTTTATAATAACAATGATATATAACAATCATTATCCAATAATTGTCTATCCACACAAACCATAACTTCACTTGTCTTCCCGTTCATTGATCTGCTCAGTGGGTGCCAGTAACGACTCCATTCATTGGGAATGAGGTCCATTATTGTCACAGTTTTTGGCATATTGAGTACACCATGGGTAGCTTGCCAGGCTCTGCCCTGGCTCTGGGTTCATCCCAGGAGCCCAGTCTTTTCTATATCAGACCATTGACCATCCAGGGCCCATAGGGCAGAGTCCTGGGGATGCATACAAGACTGTCTCCTGTCTGCCACCTACTGATACAGCTGGACACGGCAACCACATCTGCAATACCCTGAGGGACACAAAACCATAAGAATAGTTATTACATATGTGTAATTTATGTGTGTGTGCACACATTTCACAGAAGTGAGTGGATAAGGTCAAGCTGTGAGAGAACTGATGGGATCTTAGAGCACCATCTAAGATCTCTAAAAAGGATCATTTAGTGATTATATTTTAAAGCACTACTGATTCAGTAAACTGGAAGGCTGAATATATATATGTATAATTATCTCTTAAAATTATGTTCTCAGAGACCTGGAAAAGGAAAAGAACATGAAGAATCTAGCCACAAGCTTTGACCTGGCGGGTATGTTAATTACCGTTTTGTTTTAGGCGCCAAGCTGGTCAGAAGGAAGACTATGATTTAGGCCTAATGGCTCAAAGAGTAAACCATTAGGAGCTCACAAGCATCCGGTTACCTAGATCATTTCTTGCACAGATTATAAGGAAGTTTCATCTGCATTAATATATTTTTACATCTCTAAACAAGATATTTTCTTCATGTAATACACTCATTTCGAGCTAAAAACTAAACCGCCTTTCATTTGACTGTGTGTATGTGTTTGAGTATATATATATATATATATACATATGTATATATGTATATATACATATGTGCATATGTGTATATATACATATGTATGTATGCGTATATTTCACAAGATCAGATATAAAATATATAGTGTTATATGTTATATATTATATATATATATATATATATATATATATCTCAAGTTCAAAATACATGGTACATGGAGTGGTAGGCAAAAATTCAGATGTAATTTTAGGGTCTGAAACAAAAACTTTCTGATCCATGAATTGGTGTAGCACGAACTGATGGACTTAGTGTAAATCAAACTGACTTATGATGTTAGCTGTAGTCAGAATATAGTATAGATTTCACTTGTGATCAGTGGAGGCTATGCAAAATCCTACACATTAAGGTATGCAAAGACCAAACAGAAATGAGTTGGACCACAGAGCCTGTATCAATCGGGAAGACCATGAACGGGTTTCGTGGGGCTAAACTCAACTCACTGAGTTAGTTCCACTTCCAAAAGCTGTGAATCAAGCCTGGAATAGACAGAGAGTGTTCAAAGGATTACCTGGCATTCACTATTCAGATGATGGCAAAACTTGTTCCTAGAAGATTGAAAATTTTGGCACAGAGCTCAGTTTCCTTGAAGTGAAATGGTCCGGCAGACTCTTATCTGATGAGATGACATATATTGAGTGGAGAAGGAAGTACATTCTTGAACCTAGAACAGGATCAGAGGAGTGGACTTCAGTACAGGATAGAGAAATGCAGTATTTTTTTTTCAGGCAGGGGTGGGTGTTAGAGCTGTTTCATTGGCACAGGTATCTCTGGAACATTATCAACAGATTCCATGAATTAGTTGGCTGTGAAAATTCCTGAGCCTAATTCATATATTGGTCTTTTGAATGAGCATCTCCTACTTTGCTCTAGAAAATCAAATTTCATTTGAAATTGATCAGAAATGAAGGTACTTTGTGACTAAAATTATTCTACACTGCACAGGGCTGTTGTCTTACACTCTCCGAACAGGTTCCATCACTGCACTCCATATGGTCCCCTGAGCTTGGCAGGAGTGATGGCTGGAGTGCGAGACCTAGGAGAAAGCTCTGATCATCATTGGGTGTGACCGCACTACTAAGACAAATAAACAAACATAAGAAATGAAGGATCAGATGTTTGGATGAGGACACTCCCAGCGGAATTAAGCTTCTTAGAAATTCTGAGTGGTGCTGTGATGTGAAAGGTGACTTTATGTGAAGTACCCAGGACTCAGAAAAAAAAGTGGACTGATCACTGAGTACATGGTAGCTAAGTGCCCCGAGGTCAGAATGTGATGATTTTAACAGAGGAGATTTTACATTTTGTGAATTGATGGGCTTATATCTCTGTTTTGAATTTGTCTATATTGATCTACAAGGATACTGAAAGGAAGGCATGACTGTGGCCAAGCAATTCCCTGAAGCAGGTCGTCTTCTTTGTGGATTTATTGTGCTTCTTCAAATACCCTTTGTAGCACTTTCACTTCCATCGATTGCTTCCTTTTAAAAAGTACTGTAATGCAACTAGGAAAATGTAATTGAGCATTTAAATAGCCCTTACTTGTGTCAAGCCTGAAACATGACTTTTAGAGCACTGGCGGTTGTTCCATTGCTTTTGGTTTTATTTAGGAGAGAACCAACACAATGCTGTTTAAACATGTAATTCAAACATCCTTGTTTGATCAATTGATTATATGTGGATTTCAGTAGAGTGCCTACAAGCTCTCAGCAAGTGTGTCACATTGTATTCTTCAGTGTATTGGGATCCATGTATTAATTGTTTGCATTCTAATTTTATATAAAGTTTGGCCTGGAACAAATGATAGGTTATTTCTCTATAAAATTCAAATATACCAAATGGTTTGTGGTAAAAATTGCATACAAGTGTAATTAAACTTTCAAAGGTATCTGATAAATTACAATCAGGAGAAACCAGAGTTTGCTCCTGCTTCTTCTCTGAGCAATAATGTAAAATTAATAGCAATTTGACTACATGAAATATACTGTGATTCAAAATAGGAAGAAATTTAGTAATATTATCCATAATAGGTGTGCAATGATGAATTTGTACATGTTTATATTCACTTTCTGGGAAATCTGGCACAGCCTGGCAACCATCCGTGTCGTATTTGATATGCCATTTACCTGTAACAATTATAGAACTCATTCTCATGAACTGATGGAATGGTTTGAGGCTCTTTATGTTCCTGGAGAAAGAAGATGCCCTTAGACTCTACTAGCATGTGACAGGACGTGTGGAGATGTTACTGGAGCCTGCTCGAGCAAATCGATGATCAACATGAAGACAAGTGTTACAAGTGATTCTGGGAAATCAATGAAGAATGAGCAATACTTTCTTTCTATATCTATTTAAAAACGATGTCTGCTCTGTCTTCTAGGATCTATATACACCATATTATATTATCAGCACCGTCAGTAAAACAAGCTAATTAGACCTAACTGGGGAATATTATTATAGTGCTAAAGAATATCTGACCCTGTAAATAAAAAGAATTATTTTTCTAGTATCATGTCAAATGTAATTGAAAGGCAGCTACTAAGTATAGAAATCTTTGAATTTTTATATTATATATCGCATTTAAAATTAAGTTTTTTGAATATAAGCATTAAAATGTAGGTTTTCTACTTTTAAATTATAAATATTGAAACATTTTAAAAGTAGTGACATCTAAGTTCCTTATATTTATTCTTTTAGTTATATGATAAGTTTTATAAATTTCCTATTCATTATTTAACTGTTATTATGTAGTAAATAAGTAAAGGAATTAAATGCATGTATAAACTCACTCTCATCAAAACTTATTATCTAACATGTACAGAATTTATCACTATTTTCATTCCATTAGGATAGTGACAATTAGTTGGTAAAGGGTAATTAAGGACAGAAAGTCCAATTCTGTTACTTTATTATTGTAAGAAATTCATAAGAATATCACAATCTATTAAATGCATTAGGCCCTTTATTATTGTATTAACTTTTTATTCAGAGATTTTCCTGTTTGTTTTATAAGCTTAAAATTAGAGAAGGAGTTTAAATACCGTGCTCAGTATCCTGCTGTATGCGCAATGTAGGAAAGGAATTTGGACCCAGATAGTGTGTGTTTATCTATCATCTTAACTCATTACTGGGAGGAAACTGTGACTCTAGAAAATGTAAATAGATGAAATAAGATATTCCTTTGAGATATGTTTTCAGGGAAAAAATTCCCTTTGAGCTTTTATATCAAATATACTGCATTTATGAATATGTTAAAGTAATGTATTTAATTGTGATTCCCTCTCAATTTACATACCAGGTAATGTTGGTACAGAGTTATAGCGACCCTTGTAAATATGATAGAGTAGTTGTTGGTCCCTATTATCAGGGGATTGTTCGTATGACAATGTGGAATGTGTGAAAGAGAAACAATTTGAGAAAATCTATTATTAGCAGTTTATGGCTTTAGTTGTTCTGAGAGAAATTTCTTTATTAATTATAGAAGTATTCTTTAATTAAAAACTCAGTGAGATACAATGCTTATATATAAGGTATACTGAGATAATTTACTTTATGATATTAATATAGCAATTGATAAAAGTTATGGTTTTATAACTATGAATAAAATATTACTTTAATCAAAACTCAGAGTTCATTTTGTTAGCCTAGGCAAAGCAGAATAAATCTTACAAGAGGGCAATAGTACAGCTAGGAAGGCACTTTTCTTTCAAGCAGCCAATCTGGGTTGTATCCCTGCCACCACATAGAGTGGCTGGAGTCTCACCAGGACTGATTGCTGGGCACAGCGTCGGGAGTAAACCCTGATTTTCACTATCCACCCACCCCCAGATAAGCAAATGAAAAACAGGTCTTATTTTAATAAATCAAGATTGACTTTTTGATATATCAATCAGATTATTTCAAGATTATTTTTACTAAATCAAATAATCCTTATGCTTCATTTAGGAAGCACAGATACTGTAGCAATCAGGCAAGGGTGCCAATGACAACAATTATCCTGCTGAGTTTCTGATACTTATGGATTTGTTATGGAGATAAAAAGCTCTTTATTCACTACATAAATCTTAGTCCTATAACTCTATGAGTTTTGGAAATGTATGCCTGCATGTAGGCAGTTATCTACTTAAGTTGTATACAATTACAGTAATTTTCATTTGCAAAATCCCTTTATCTTTCTTTTCTTTCAGTCTCAGATCACTATAAGGCCTATAAGATCACTACAGTTATGATTTTCCCCATGGTTTATTTTACCCAGATGTCTGTGTATATAACTACTCACTTTGTATTATTTTTCTTGTTTGGTTGGGTGGGGCAGTTCTGCTTTTCCATATTAGTTAGCAGGGTAAATGTATATTTGGAGGTCATCAGCCCATAGATATACTAATTTTATTGAGAGACGGAATGGTATTGGTAAAAACATAAGTATTAAAAAGAGATGAATTTTATGAATAATACTTAGAATCTCTGACATCACATGTATCAACTAGAGGAAACTAGCAAAACTAATGTTTCACTTTATTTCATTTGATTTGGGTCAACACATGGCAGGGCTCAGGGGTAGCTCCTCATCAGTGATCCTTGCAGTTCAAGAAGATGATGTAAGCAAAACATTTACCCCAGCCCTTTGAACAATCTTTATATCAGGAAAAAGTGTAAATGTTGCAGCCAGGGGAGGGGAGGAGGCAAATGCATTTGACTCTCTAAATGAACTTTTTCTATTTATTCATTTATTAATTAATCAAGCAATTAATTAATTAGTTAATTAATTAAGTTTTTTGGATCGCACTCAGCAATGTTCAGGGGTAACTCCTGATTCTGCACTCAGGAATTAATCCTGGCAATGCTTGGGGAGAGGACCATATGGAATGCTGGGGAATCGAACGTGGGTTGGCCTTGTGCAAGGCAAACACCTTACCACTGTGTTATCGCTCTGGCCCCCAAACTATTTATGTTTTTTTTTTTAAAGTAAGACAAATATATTGTGGAAAAGGAAGACAGCTAAATAGAGACACATGCTTCTCTGGAATGGAGAGAGCCAATCCACACCCTAAGTAGGTATAAAAGTGCACATCTCAAAAGAGGTGATGTGGGTGTTCAGACCTCTGTCATTTTAGTTTATATAGTTTTCCAAACTCTGCTTGCCCTGTCCCCCTTCCCCAATCTGGATATCTTAGAGCAACTCAAGTTCTTCTTTTCAAAGTCTTTACAAAGGCTTCCCCCCACCCCCCCCCCCAATGATGTATCATGCCTCTCTGGGGCTCTAGCCACCTCCCTACCATGGAATCCTTCCTACTCATTGGTTTGGAATTTTACATATCAGTGGTTTTTCAAGTTCGACAAATGGGTCTTTTGTCAAAGGCATCCTGGTTAGTTCAGGTTTAAGACACCTAAATTGAAGGTTTAACTATATAGGGATTGATAAATTAAGTCCAAAGTTGCCTAGAGGAATGATCCTTAAAGGTACTGTATTAATGAATCTGTGGGGTACAAGTTAGAACTGCAGTAAGCCTGGCAAGCTACCCATATTTTATTTACTTATTATGCCAAAGACTAGTAATTATTACTAATAATAATAATAATTGGAACTGATAATTAATTTTTATCAGTTCCTTAACCTGAAAGAATGGCTTCGGGCTCCTCCTGTACCTGAAGCAAGTAGATGCCCTTGGGTTGCACTTGCTTGTGACAGGACTAATGGAGATGTTACTAGTGCCCACTCGAGCAATTCGATCAACAATGGGAAGACAGTGATTAATGAATCTAAAAAGAATTGGTCTAAATACTTGATACTGTACGTGATTAGAATGGGAAGGAATGGGAGTGAAGATAGATGGTTGGCAACTACACCACCTCCGCTTCGCTGATGACATCGTTCTAGTAACACCAAACATTAGCCAAGCGGCACAAATGCTGGCTGACTTTGACCGAGAATGTGGAAAGATAGGTCTACAGCTGAATCTGAAGAAAACTATGTTCATGAGAAATGAACTAGTTCCTTAGGCCCCATTCACTCTCAATGGAACAAACATCTCTGAATGCAGCAGTTATGTGTACCTAGGTCGAGAAGTCAACATGATGAACGACCTAAAACCTGAGCTGCGCAGGAGGAAGAGAGTGTCATTGAATGCCTTCAAAGGCATTGAAGAAATAGCTAAAAGGACAAAGAACCTCTGGCTCCAGCCACATCTCTTTGTCTTCACCGTTCTCCCTGCATTAACATACGCCTCAGAGACCTGGGCCCTACAAAAAGCAGGATGAGAATGCTATTCGGGTCTCCCAGAGAGGAATCGAAAAGAGCTATGCTTGGAATATCATGCCTCACTCAAGTGAGAGAAGGAATCCGGAGTTCTGACCTTCGTCGCTATTGCAGAATTAGGGACGCTGTCTCGTTTGCCAAGGCATCGAAAATCAGATGGGCTGGACATGTAATGCTATTTGGAGACAACCGCTGGACTAGAGCCGTTACCAACTGGATCCCACGGGATGTCAAAAGATCACGTGGCCGCCCACCTAGAAGATGGTCAGACTTCCTTGTAAAGACCTTGAAGGAATGGTTTGAGGCTCTTCATATTCCTGAATCAACCCAATGCCATTGGGCTACATTGGCACGTGGTAGGGTCCAATGGAAATGTTACTGGCGCTCGCTTGAGCAAATCGATGAATAACGGGATTCAAGTGGTCAAGTGATCAAGTACATGATTCTACTTCAGATTAAATCAAAGAGAGGAACTGAAGGCACCGAAAGGTCATGTGTTTGAAAGGATAATATATATTTATAAATGTGTTATGAATATAAATTTGACAAGCCAAAATAATAGGCTAATAGTGTCAACATGTCATTTTTAAAGAGGAAAAGAGGAACTTCTGAGTTTAGTTTAATATACTAACTAAAAGCACTAAGGCGGTCCATGCTTTAACATTAGACCAAATATACAGAGCGTAATGGATTTAGTTGACAGCATACTTCATATAATTTTTTCAATTAGATTTTCACTGTCTTCCAACAATGTTTCCAAGAAACAATTTACCAAAAACATAATTATTTTAGATTTGTGTTAAGTATTAACAACCTAAATAAGAAGGACTGTACTTCATCATCCAAAAAGAAACCCTATAAACTGTTTTCTTTCACATGTTCTTTATGCACTTATTAACTGAAGAAGCTCTAAGATTTTGAAGAAGTCTTCATACTGTGTTGTCGTATCACTATGATAATAGGCCAGGAGCTCAGGATTTTGCCCTCACGATTCAAGATTGGCAACAAGGCAATGGAAATCATCTGGTCACATTCAGAAAACAGTTTATTAAGGGAAAGATAAAGAAAGGGAAAGGAAAGGAGGGAAGTTTCTAGATTACAGGAGAGGTCTCTTAAGGAAGAATTACAGAGAAGGCAGTAGCATTTCCCCTGTCATTCATACCCTATTGACAAAGTTGGTATGTGGCCATTTCTTTATTAGGCTCCAATAATATTGGCGCTTATAATGGGAGAAATGAGGCAGGATTTAGGCCATCCTAGCACCACCCCAGCCTCCTTGAGACCTTCCATACCATGTTGTTATTTATGTTGCACAATGTATTAAATTTAGGACCAGTGTGTTGGAATGATGTTGCAAAAGGTCAAGCATTTGCCTTGCTTGTAATCAAGCTTTGTTCTCTCGTTGGCACCCCATATATTCTCCTGAACATCACCAGTGATCTCTGAACACAGAGAGAAAAGTAAGTTCGAAGCACAGTCAGGTGTGTCCCTGAAACAAAAACAAGCCAGCAAAAAATTAGAATTTTTGAGGACCATCAGAATTTGAGAAAAGCTAAAGTATTTTATATAGCTATTATTAAGTAGTACTCATAAATCCTTGAATATCAACTTACTCTTTTTATAGTGTTAAAGTGCTATATATACTTGGAAAATCCCAAAGTGTCATAGATATATATTATTTAAGGAGAAGGATTTAGCTCAAGGTAAGCTCAGGACTTGCTTATGTGCAGTCTTGGGTTCCTTCACAGCATCACACATATATATACAGTCAACACAATAACTTTCTTTGAAAACAGAAATGGTCTTTGAGGGAATTAAGTGAACTAAGTGAAAAACAATTATAAGGTGGTGTCATTTGCCTGTGGAGTAAAATAACTAAGGAAACGAATGGCTAAATAAACCAGCAAAAGTCCTTTCCTGAGCTTTGTGAAAAGTACAGTAATAATTTCAAGGGTACAGGACTTAGATTGGGAGGAATGGATGGTGAAGTATTCTATGCAGTGAAATTATACTGGAAATCAGTGTCTGTGAAGTGAATCTTATACACAGGAAGAAGTCTGAGTCTAAAACCCAGATATTCTATTTTTATAATCCAATGATATGTCAGTAAAAAAATAAGAAAGGGAATATATTATTGACTATTTTATTGTTAGAAGCAGGAACTTTTAGAGTATCACATTGTTATTTATTTATATAAAAATCATTTTATTTCAGGAACATAGTTAAGTGCTCATCCTATTATAAAATCTGTGTAAAATGCATGTTATATAAATAATGTAATTTTTCAATTAAAGAGTTAGGTCAGTTCCTTTGAACTAGAAAGTAACACAGTAAGTTTGCAGTAAGTAGTCCCTCTGTGTTATAGTTTACCTACATCTTGTACCGTTTTATAGATGGATTTTATTATCTCATTCCACTTTATTGCCAAGAAATGTTCCTTGAGATCATATTATCCTATCACTAGAAGTATCAGATAAACAAAATATTTATTTAATCTTGATTTATGAAACATTATGTTGTAAATTAAGTGATACTGGTGCATTATCATTCAAAAATACCTGATTTAGGGATGTTTTAACTTTGATTTATCTTCTCAAATGAAAAATCCTAATTCCTACCTATTGGATCAATAGTATTTTGCACACATATCTGTTAGGAAGTTAAATCTAAAGCTTGTTATTTTCATGAAGAATACAGAAGTAATACTTCAGGAAGTAGCAGTCAAGCAGATATCCCTAATATTAAATAAGTGGTAGATTTTGTTGCAGGACTCCTCTAAGAGCCTCTCTATCTGCTCTGGATTGCCTCCTGCAAATCACTTCATAGAAAGGGGGTAGTCTAAATGTGGCAGTTTATCTGACCATGTATTCTGTACTGGCTGGTATAAATATTCTCTCATGCTACCACAATCATCGTGGGACTAGCTAGATCTGACCAGCATATTTGCCTGGCCACATTGGATCTCTAAGTAATTAGACCAGAGAGAAATGCTGTTTGCCTCCAAGCAAGCAAGCATGGCTCCCTGATAACTCAAAGACAACTAAAATACAAAACTACCGTGGTGAAGTAGACGAGACTTGTGAAGGCTTGGAGAAATATTTAACTGGCATTAGTATTAGTCTTTGGTACAGAGACATGCCATCTCAGAAACCCCCTCCTATACCCTATAAAGGCTTTTCCAAGCAGATCTTGGCTCAAGACATTAGCATATAAAAGGACCTAGGTGAGGTGCTGGGAGAAATTACCTGAGGGCATTTGACCCTCTCTGCTTCCCATAATAAAGGGAGGGAGGTCTGAGTTGCAGGGGTATAAAACTAGCCTGCTTCCTCTCTCACACGCTCTTTTTGGGCTCTCTCTTTGTGGCGTGCACCCTTCTTGAGAGTCTTGTCTTTGTCTCCTCTTTTACAGGGCCTTAACACTTGGTGGCCGCCATTTTGGCCTACACGTGGCTGGGGTTCTAGCCAGGAATCCTAAGCACAGGGATTTTCCTATTGTTGATTTGTATGCCTGAACCTGTGATAAGTAAAGCCTTTTAAAACTGCATCGGATTCCTGAGTCTTCATCCATTCCTCGCCGGCCGGAGGTAGAAGGGAACCCACTTCCCCACACTATTGGGGACCCCAGCGGCCTGCCCAACAGATTGGATGATTTTCTAATTATTAACTACTAGCCAGGTGTCAGCAAAAAGATTTTATGGCAGTGTTTACAGACAAAAATAAGGAAAATTGAGAGCATTTAGATATTACTTAACTATTATAGGGACTACTTCTTAAATATTATGAATAATTTTACACTTTTTATGAATAAAGTAGAGAAGTTATAACTTTTCTAAGAAAATGCTAAGTTGAGGAGCCGGGTGATAGCCCAGTGGGTAGGGTGTTTGCCTTGTACCTGGCTGACCTGGATTTGATCCCTGGCATCCCGTATGGTACCCTGAGCACTGCCAAGAGTAATATCTGAATGCAGAGCCAGGAGTAACCCCTGAGCATTGTTGGGTGTAACCCAAAAAGAAAAAAAAGAATGAAAGAAAATGCTAAGTTGAGCTTTGATATAAATTTTTGCATGGCATTTTGTGAAGATATTTATACATTGAAACTTGGGAAAATCATGGATCTCTGTTTTTTAGTGTGAAAAAACTAAATACTGCTTTTATTTTTGCGATTGAACTATTCACCTATCCAAATCCTAACCTTCCCATCATGGAAGTGGGATGGGAAATGGGGGTGGGATGAATCAGCTGCTTTTCTTCAATAATAAATTGGTGGAAGTGATTTCACTTTTGATTAAATCCAGAAAAACATTTTACAGAAAAAAAAAAATCCAGATGGGAACAGTGGGGAAAAAAAACTATTATCAGTGATTTGTGTACCACAGGGAGGCTTTCAGAATGAAGTTCTGAAGCAGTGCTCAATTACTGATATCTAAGCAAAGGTCAATGCAGTTCCTCCCCAGTGATATTTCTGAGGCTTCTAATGGCATCACTCTAAACACTTTAGATTGCCCAGGATGCAACCCACAGCACAGAATGGTCAGCACGAAACTCTATATGATTTGGTAGTAAAACATAGTATTGACCTAAGCATTTGCCTGTGTTCTGCACTATTTTGATTTTAGTTACATGACTATCATTCTATACCAGCATCAGCTGTTCTTCCACTGGCTTTCTGTGTTGTATCATCATATAAGGTGTTAGGTCCAGCAGGTATTATGTGCCAAAAATCATTGTTTCTCTACAGCTAAAACCTTAATGTCAGGAGGAAGTGATGACCATATCTTAGAGGTGATCTAGCTAAAGTAATGTTGTTCTCTTTCTTTCCAAGATATAGCTGTATCTAGAGTTGCACTTTTAGTTGCACTTTTTTTTTTAAACAGCTAGGGTCTTTGTGAGGTCAGAGTATTTTCTTTCCTTCTTATTTTCTAGGAGGTTTAAACCAAACCCTGGGGATAGGGCATGATGCAATCTCAGGAGTAGATTACTGAAAGGGGCAGAAGGTTCAAACATCTTTTCTTTCAGATCATTCCTACATAATTGATGCCGTCACTTATTTATATTGTAACTTGATTTGAAAAAGATGAGCTACAGCAAAAATAACATGCGCATAATAAGAAAGTAAACTTAAAAATAGTAAAATAAACAATCCCAAGTGAGAAACTGTACCCAGCAAGACATTAGAAAATTATCATTTTAGTTTGAAAATATCTAGCATCTAAAGGAATGTGAAAGAAAACTTGTGAATGCTTGAAATGGCCTGGTTTTATTTTATTTATTTATTTATTTATTTATTTATTTATTTATTTATTTATTTTCCTTTTTTGGGTCACACCTGACGACACTCAGGGGTTACTCCTGGCTCTGCACTCAGGAATTACTCCTGGCAGTGCTCGTGGACCATATGGGATGCCGGAGATCGAACCCATGCAAGGCAAATGCCCTACCGCTGGGCTATCGCTCCGGCCCCATGGCCTGGTTTTTAATACATGAGGAAGGCAAGAACTTTTCTTATATTTCTTGTACTTGTAAATTGTTATTATGAGAGCACAGTGGTGTCTTTCCTGTTCCTATAATATACCTCTAGTAAATCCCTGAAGAATTATTGTTGGCAATCATATTATCTAATTTAAGGGGAGATTGGGAGTGGACCAATGTTATGGAACTCAGTAAAAAGAAATTATATGAGAGTCTATAGAGTGATCTTTAAGGACAACAGACTATGAATGTTTGGTTTTGTTGCCAGGATTAAAAAAAATGCAAAAGATGTAGAGCAGAAGTTATCAAACTACTATGCAGACTGGAGGAAATAAGTTTGTTGTTGCAGTTCATGCAGTGTTTGTCAGAACCATTCAGCTCAACTCGGGTAGCTTGGAAGGAGCCACATGTAAGGTAAGTATGAATAAGATATGTCATGTAGCAGTTTAACTTGACCAAATAAGGGAGGTGATATGCCAGGATTGCTTTATAAATTATCATTTGCTGACCCGTAATCTAAAGTGGAAAGAAATTCATTCAATTGGCAGTTTTCTCTGTGTCTGTAATTCCTTAGAACACAATTATAATTAGCATTAGAAAGCAGGATTTTAAAATTCAAGAGTAGCATTCAAATTTCAAGTGTTTAAGTATTGTGTCCAAGTTAAAGCTTTGAAGACTTATGAGTCAAAATTTCTGTTATCACACAGGGGCACCACGCCATTGTCCCTTAACATGAAGGCTAGTCGATGCACTCATTCTAAAATAAATAATTTAACCAGTTCTCTTACCTCTGAATAAAACTGCCAGAGTGATATACAGAAGTTACGGTGTCTGCCTTGTATTCTGTTAGCCTGGTTTCAATCCCTGGCACCACATAAAGTTCCCCAGCAATACTGGTAGAGATCCTGAGCACGGTGCTGGGAGTAAGCCTTGGGCACCTTCAGATATGGCCCCAACCAAACTAAAATGAAACAACAAGAAAGAAAATCCAGTTTAAAAGTGAAATCACTTAGGGTCATTATTTCATCCATATCTTCCAAATTCCTCATCCCACACTAAATATGTATCCCTGAATGTGAAACATGGAATATGTACCAATAAATAATGTGTATCCAGAAATGGCCAGGTATAAATTGGAATTTTTCCCCTTTCCACATCTGTGAACTTGAGCAAGTGGCCTCATCTTCCTGTAGCTTGATCATCCTATCAGAAAACTAGGCACACACTAAGTTCCTCATAGGGTTGCTCTCTAACAAAGAATTTAGACATTAAGTGAATGATTCATATACATTAATTCAAGTAGATTAAATCCTGTTTCCATGCCAAAAATCTCAAATTCCTGTTGAAAAAGGATCTGTATCTAACATGCAGAACCTTGTATGTGGTCTGTCAAAATATGGACTGTAGAAGGATCTTACATGCAAGTAAGAATATAATATAGATATATAAGGAAATTGTATATGGAAAAAGAAAATAATATAGATAGATAAGGAGTCTGTATAAGGAAATGTAGATTTTAGGTTAAAGCAGAACAGAGAATATCTTGTGTTTGTGCCATAGTTTTGAATGGTAACAATTATGAATTCCTTTTCTGAGAGCAGAGTCATGGCCGAGGTTAGCAGAGTCCACAGTACCTTTTCTTCCTAATGCCCACTGGGCTCTGCTGCCGTTCAATAACTCAATTCACTGTGCTGCTTTCCTATTTTAATGAAGTGAAAAATGGGAAAAATCCTTCTTGGTTTATGTAGTCAATCCTTTTGTTTTCTGTACTTGGCTCATTTCATTATCATGCCATCACATTTTTTCTTGGTAGGACCTCAGAGAACAATCTCATGGAGGACATTTAAGCAAACATTTAGCAAGTATAATTCTATGATAAAAGAATGCTAAGGCTAACAACATTAGAGATGCTGAAAGTATCAAAGGGGGATATGTATGATCATCCTACAGTTTTAATGTTCTCAGAGGATGGGACTGAAGAGCCATTGAACATATTCTAGTCATAGAAAATTATTTGGGTTACACTGCAAGAATCATAACAAAAATCCCAGAAAACTTATATCTTAAGGGGATGAAAAGGTGGTGCAAAAGTAAAGCACTTACCTCTTATGTGACTTTGGCCAAAAAGTTTGTTCAAATTCCAGCACCATGTATGGAACCCTAAATACTTGCCACTTGTGAACCCTTAGCACAAAAAAGGATGTTACCCATTGATGGCCTTGTCTGGAGTATGCCCCCACCCAATGAATTTATCACTGTAAGACAAACAGTCGGACCAAAGCAATAGCACAGCAGGTAGGGCCTTGCACGAGTTGACCCAGGTTCGATGCCTGGCATTCCATATGGTACCCTGAGCACTGCCAGGAGTAATTCCTGAGTGCAGAGCCAGGAGTAATCCCTGGGTATCACCAGATGTGACCCAAAAAATAAAAGAAAATGACAAAAAAATCTATGCTCTTTTTTGTTTTTTGCGGGGGTTGTTAAATCCAACTGTACTCTGTTATTACTCCTGACTCTGACTCAGGGGAATACTCCTGGTGGGACTTCATGGATGACATGAGGTGGTGGTCTGTATGCAAGAAAAGTGTGTTTTGTACTGTTCCCTCTTTCTTTCTCTCTCTAGCCCCAAGACAAATATTTAAAATATTTGTTACAGTCATTATCACTAATAACTATTTTCAGGTAATGATTTTTGGTAACTTCTGCCTCTGCTTCTGAGCTGAGCTGTTTCCTGGCAATACTGAGGAGCAGGACAGGATCCCCTTCTGCTCTGGGAAATCGGGGCTGGTGGATAAGACTCATGAATCCAGCAAAGTTCCAAAAGGCTTTTACTCACACAAGCTCTGGTATACCATCCAATATCAAGAAAACCCCAAACTTTAAGTTCCTAGCTAGGTCCACCACACGTGATGGGTTTTGAGTTCTCCGCCAAGATGGCCACAAACACATGCTTAGTCCCAAACAGCAAGTAGTCAGAAAGAAATTCAAAGTGCAGTGTCGGGGAATGCTGCCGGGGTCCCCCGACAGTGTCAGGACAGAGGTTCTCTTCTACCTCCGAGGATGCCGGGAAAACAGATGAAAACTCACAAGTCCGGTGCAATTCCAAAAATGGCTTTTAATAGTACAAAAGCTCTTCCACAGCACTCCAATATAATGAACAAACTTTAGCTCTGGTCTGAACTTAAAACCATACAAAAGAGCCTAAGTCTCCCACCAAAGAGAGAGGGATCTCACCCGAGCTGAGTCCTACCCAGAAGATGGAGCAAAAGGCCAAAGAGCAAAAAGCCAAAAGCCAAAAGCTGAGGCCGAGGAGCCAAAAGCCACAGGAGCCAAAAGCCAAAAGCTAAAAGGCCCAAAGGCAAAAGGTGAAGCATGAAGGGGCCTCAAGTCAGCCCTTTATATACA
Organism: Cryptotis parvus; assembly: GCA_021461705.1. Classification (NCBI taxonomy): domain Eukaryota; kingdom Metazoa; phylum Chordata; class Mammalia; order Eulipotyphla; family Soricidae; genus Cryptotis; species Cryptotis parvus. Next base: position 168,812 of record JAJIBD010001353.1, on the reverse strand, counting down.
CCAAAGTAATCCAACTGGGAGGGTCATGTCAACAAAGAACTCTAAACAAAGTGTAGTGCCACACCTTATTGCAGGTATAAACAAAGGTTATGCCAAGGACTAAGGAGATTATCTCTTATGTAAAACACTGGAGAGAGAGGGCTGATATAAAGTAATACATCTTAACTTCATGAGCTTCATGTAATCTAGATGGTACCACAAGGTCCTTCTTATTATTATCTGCACCAGGGTGATTCTGAGTATCTTGTTCTTGTGTACTGAAAGGGTCACACTCGCCTGCTTAGAGCAAACTAGTATGATCCTTCCTATAGTCTCAGTGTAGCCAGGGTGGTAGTCTCCTGGTAAATTCTAACTGTCCCACGCTGGGTGCAGTAGGTATAAAGAGGAGCTATGCCCAATCTAGAAAACATAGAAGTCTTAGTAGATATATAAGTCAGAAGTTATTCAATCAAGGTGACTTCTGTAAGTGCCACACCCTCTAGCAGTGTTTACATAGAAGAGAGCTCTCATTAGAATGAACCTTGGCTTAAATTGATTAAGCTTGGAGTGGGCAAAACAACAAAACTCCCAGAATAGCTAAACCTGTCCTCCAACAGTGCAGAGAGCCTAGCTGGCAGAGAGTGGAGCCAGCAGAGTAGAGCTGGCAGAGAGCAAAAGTAAAAAGGTGGCTTCTTTTATACCTCTCAGCTCCCAACTGGCCCACAACAGTGAGTCTTAGGGCCAATTCTATCAGGTTCAGCTTTGCTTTCCCAAGCTCACCTGGCCTACGCCATTCATATGTTAATCTACCCTCTACCCTCACCAAGATTTGCCTTTGGAGCATTCCTGCAGGCCCTATGTAGAAATCCGGGAAGGGCATCTGAGATGATTGATACAAAAGGTATGTATTTATACTATGAATATTCTACAGCTAGGTATATATTATTCCAAAATTCCATGAGATCCTTATTTTCAGGGTAACTCTGGTCACTAGAATTATTGAGAGCTACACTTGCTTGCCAGAAGGCTAGCGGTATTTCTCTCTGATTTAATTATGGCGATATTATATTTAAAAGAGGATCCAGCACAGCTAGATAGATACTGGTAAGGTTTGTTTAGTTCCCCAAAGATCATGGGAGTATGAGAGAAAATATTTATACTAGATAACATAGAATACATGGTAAGACACCCTGCCACAAAGAAAATTACAAATCCAAACTATTTTCTTGCCATCTACAATGTGGCCTCTAGGAGGTAGCTCCAGGCAAGATGCAGAGGCTTTAGGCAGCTGTGATAGAGTGTGTACTCAAACAATGTTATCTACAAATTACCTTGTTATTGAAATGAAACTAGAATAATACTGTATAATAATATCAAGCATAGCAGGCAGGTGAGACAATACAGTAGTAGGGTACTTCTCTTCCATGCTGTCATCCCATACGGATTCTTCAGCCCTGTAAGTTTTGATCTCTGAATGCATAGCCAGGAATAAGCCATAAAGACTGCTGGGTGTGGCTATGAAACAATAATAATAGTAATATCAAGATAATATAGCTGTGAATCAATGTTATAGCTGTATTATAGATTCACAGCTAAATGCCTCAGTCTGGTGTTAAGTGAGCTGATAAATTACTTAAATGAGTCCATACAAAAATCCTGTGAAGTGATTTGACTTATCTCTCTCCTATAAATATGAAAATGAAGTGTATAGAGGCTAAAATATTCCTGAAAATCATAAAGCTGCAAAGTAAGGCACACAAAATTGTAGCTGCTGGATTCTAGTTCCTTAACTAAATACAATAAGAGTTGGAAGACATCTGCCCCCAATTATATCTAAATTAGTTTGATCTTGGAACATGTTTTATAATTCAATAATTATATATAAATTGCCTGTGGAGAAAAACTCTAGCTTTTAAGTATAAAGCATTAATAAAAATAGAGAAGGCTGTGTAGCTTTTATATTTCTTTCATTTCGAGGCTATGTAACTGGCTCATTCAGTAGATTTACAGATTTGTGGCAAAATTTAAAAGCGAAGAGGCCATAAAGCAAAGCTGTTTTACAGTTTTAAAATGCTATGTATAATCTAATTCTTGTTTCTAATGATACTGATATCAATGGACCTATTAAGGAATAGATTTCTTATTTCAGTCCCTGTAGGTACTGATTAGCCCCAACCTGCTCCCAATTTGAAGCAATAAAGGCCAAGAAAGATCAATAAATCCACACATAATTTAATGTTCCTGAAATCGTCTCTCTAAGGTGATAGAAATTTAACAGTGCTTAATAAAGAAATAGATATGTCTAAGTTCACTTTGCTCCATACCATCACTATCCACTTTTCTCTAGATTCAGGTGTGTGGTTTCCACCTGAGAGATATAGACTTCTCATTTATTAAGGCAACATAGATGATGAGCTGTTGAAAAGATTTTCAGTGATGCCCTACAATGTTCAGTAAGGTTGAAAAAGACATTGGTTCAGTAAATAGGTAAATACAAGTAGATAAATAATTATAAATATAACCAAAAAGATTATTATTGCAAATGCAAAGGCATGTGTTTATACATATATCCATGATTCATGTTATTCATGCCAATTTGACATTATTTGTAATAGATACTATCGTAATGAATTTTTGTTTTTGGGTCACACCCAGCGATGCTCAGGGGTTACTCCTGGCTCTGCACTCAGGAATTACTCCTGGCGGTGCTCTGTGGACCATATGGGATGCCGGGGATAGAGCCTGGGTTGACTGCATGCAAGGCAAATGCCCTCCCCACTGTGCTATCTCTCTAGCCCCAGTAATGAAATTTTTTCAGTAGAGTAGCAATGTTGTTTCAAATATGACATTTTCATTAGATACATTCAGGTTTTAAGAATTCAACTACATTGTACCTTGTAGTCTAGTTAAAAAAGCAATGGATGGATTATTAACTTATCACTATTGAGGTTAGTAGAATAAGACAAAATAGATAGATGAAGTTAGTTTTAGAGGAATCTGGTTGGATCTAAGAAAGAGAAGTTGGGTTTAGAAAGAAAATTGTAATTATTCATTATTAGCCTACTGTGAAGTCTAAAGATGTCCTTGATACTATGTCAGATTGAAACCTTGTTGAATGAGTTAAGGTTGACTTTAAAAGGGCCAACCTCTAATCATTCCCTTGTTTGTGCTTCTGGTATATTTGCAGGTACTTCAGGTACTACAAGTAGGAAATCATTAGTTATCTTTTATTATATTGTTCCCCAAATATCTTTACCATGCATGTCTTCAGGGTGAGCTGTAATTCAAGAATTTTTTAATCATGTGAAAAATTTCATGTTTCACTGACCTTCTATTAAAATATGATATTATTTCTTAAAGAAAAATGCTTTTCTTTCTACATAATGCATTTTCTGTCTCCAAGTATCATATTAATTAAAGACTCGGTATGTTAGTATAAAACACTATCATTATCACTATCTTACTGTTCATCATCTATTTGCTCGAACAGGCACCAGTAATATCTCCATATGTCCTGTCTCATGCTAGTAGAGCCCAAGGGCATCTGCTTGCTCCAGGAACATAAAGAGCCTCAGATAATTATGGGAATGACCTAATATAATTGTTACTGGTATTTGGCATATCAAATAAGACACAGGCAGCTTGCCAGGCTTGCCGTGTGGGTGGCATACTCTTGTAGTCACCTCTAAATACAGCATTTATTGATGAACCGTGCGGCCACAAGCAGCTGAGTGAGCCAGGCTATGATAGGATCCTCTGCTGCTGGGTGGAGTTCTGATAAGAGGAAAGTCTGAGGTGGAAGATGGCGGCCTTCATGGAGTGGGGAGGGGGTCGTCTTGCTTGTTGTAAGGCCCTTTTTAGTATAAAATGGTAGCTTAAATTGCACTTTTATTTTTCCATATATATATATGTGTGTGTGTGTATATATGTGTGTGTATATATGTGCGTATATACACACACATAAGTATAACATATATTTCATAGCTGTTTACCTTGAATTTAAATATATCTGATAAAGTTAAGATATTGTAGTTTTAAATTATAGTTGTATTTCTTTACCATTTAAAATAGACACAAAATATGTCTTTTAAAGCAAAATGTTTGGGTGGATATTAAAGCACATATTCAGTGGCTTGACTCTTAATACTTGTTTTATTTTACATAATTTACATTTATGTTAATCTGTGTTTATGAAGATTGAATTCAGCAAATAGACTAGTAAGAATTATTTTAAGTAGTAATAAGTATAAGGTTAGGGAAAATCCATAGCTAAATAAAACTCAACAGGAAAAGCGATCAGATCATTAGACTGTTACCTTTCACTATATTTGTAGTACTTTAATGCCATGAGCTCACATGGATTCTGGTACTTGCTAATTTGGACAAAATAAATTGTTGTTGACAATATACTCACGATTTCACAGTATTTCTGGGGAAAATGTTGCATGATTCCATATGATTTCAAAGATTTTTTAACTATCTTTAAACTTAATATTTTTTGGAAACTCCTATCCTACAAAATAGAGAATGTTGAAAACTGGTGAAAGGGAACTGACACTCATAGTAGGCGGAGCTGGAATATGGCATATTCCAAGCTGGATTAAACATTTTTGGAAATTATAGTGCCTCAACTAAATTTTGTAAGGGAAGTAAATAAAATAAAACTGATTGGAACACGATTTTTTAAAAAAAATAAGATTTTTGAGTTAATAAGTCTCTTAAAACTATATGACTCTATTATGGTGGTATAATAAAAAAATTTAAAAATATGTTTATACCTGCCCCTATCTGAAGAAGTTTCCATAGCATCATAATTCAGTATTTTATTGCCATGAGTATCTTGATATTTACCTCAATTACAGTGAAATAAAAAATTCATAGATTTTTTTGGAAAATAATTTAAAGTTATTTATACTTTGTATCACTGAGCCCATGATTTTAAACTAGATAGATAGATAGATAGATAGATAGATAGATAGAAGATAGATAGAAGATAGACAGACAGACAGACAGACAGACAGACAGACAGACAGACAGACAGACAGACAGACAGACAGACAGACAGATAGATAGATAGATAGATAGATAGATAGATAGATAGATAGATAGATAGATAATAAGTAGTAATAAGTAAATGTTAGGGGAAAAATCCATAGCTATATAAAACTCAACAGGAAAAAGGATCAAATCATTAGACTGTTACCTTTCACTGCATTTGTAGTACTTTAATGCCACAAGCTCACATGGATGAGCACAACAGGAAAAAGCGATAGATAGATAGATAGATAGATAGATAGATAGATAGATAGATAGATAGATAGATAGATAGATAGATAGATAGATAGATAGATAGATAGATAGATAGATAGATAGATAGATAGACAGATAGATAATAGATAGACAGACAGACGGACAGACAGATAGATGTATACACACATACGCACCAGAGGAACACACAAAGAATTCTTACTGTGAAACAAGTGCCTGATATTCTGTTTCACAATAAGAATTCTTTTAAACTAGACTATGTAGATTTATATTTAGTATATTTTCCAAGTATTGCCTTTAACTTTTCAAGGATACTTGAATTCAAATGCCTTTATAAATATATGATTAATATGTTAAAAACACATCTTAAAATTCATAGTTATGGGCTAATAAGAGACCCAGCAACATCCTAAATAAATAGATGCTGAAAGACTGCCTTAACAATCTCCCAGAAAGCAGTTGGTGGGGGTGGGGGAGCAACGGATAGTATTAACCAAGAGGGCACATAAAGCAAAGTTGATATATTGGCTAGTGAGAAGGCACCTTAAGAAAATTCAAGGGAACTCATAAAACAATGAGCCTAAAAGAAATTTCAATATGAAACAATGGGCCAATTGCTTTTTCTTTTTTTTCTTGGAAACAGTGTTTTTCAAAAGACAGGTTTTAATGATTTTTCACTTTCTCATATTTCTAGATTGTTTAAATCATTTTGTCAGGATCATGTATTTGTTTTAAATTTTAAATAAAATTTAAGACTCATTTCACATATATTTTTATTGATTAGGCAATTCACGAAGAAACTATAATTCCTAGCATCTATTTCTGAGATTTTGTAGTGAAATATTAAAAGAAGTAATCTATCATTTTTGTTCAGGTAATGACTTTTGTGGTCTCAGTTATGTTGTAAATAAAAGTTGACCTCTTAGATTAGTTACCGTCAAATAGCAGGGACTGGGGTATTTAGAATGTGTCCTTTTCTATATATAGTCAGTTACTCCAAAAAAAAACCCCAAAGTTTAAGGAGATACCATTGCATTCTAAAACAAAATTGATTCCCTAATCAATGTTAAGAGACATTGAGAGAGAGAAATATAAAACTTGTCTTGAGTTCATTGTTTTTCTCATTGTTCTCACTAGGCAGGATAATGATTCATCAATATCACTGACCACTTTGGATGAATGTCAACAATCCTGTAAAGTGCATTACTTTATTACTGCCTTTTACATTTTGGAGGATGAAACTTGGATCTGCCATTCTTGATTGGCTTGAAAGCAATCATGATTTATTGATTTAAGAAATAATGAAATATATGAATCTTATTTGATTTCTATCTGCGAGAAGAATAATGTAATTACAATATTATACTGAGAAGGATTTTTTTTGTTTATACTGAAGGAAATTTTCTCAGCATCTCCATTTGTCTACCAATATATGCATCTTCATTGTCTTTTTTTTCTATTAGTTATCCCATTAAATTTCTTATTTTAAAGACATTTACAAAAACATGTTATTTCATTTCCAGTAAAACAACTTTAGTAGGAAATTTTTAATGGAACCTTGAATCAGCTTAAAAATCCAGAATTTTGAAAAGTCAAACCTATTATATCTGATGAGTAATAGTCCTGCATTTTAATGTAACTATGTCTTTTCCCAAAATTCAGTCTTAAAGTGCAGTTCTTTAACCAGTGTAAGAGAATACAGGTTTTATCCAAAGTAAGAATCTTAATTTTTTAAATTTTTGGTGGGGGTCATAATTGGTGATGCTCTGTATTTTTTCCTGACTCTACTCTCAAGGGTCACTCCTAGAAGTGTTCAAGTACCATAAGTGGTGCTGGGGATCAAACCCGGGATCTACCACATTCAAGGGAAGAGTTTTATATACTATAGTATTGCTCTCGTCCCAAAATGGTAATTTTTAAAGATCTTGTCCACTCATTTTTCATATATGGTCGTGTTTTGTCTTATAAACCTTAAGAAATTAAAATTACAATAAATAAATTCACTAAAGTCTTCTTTTTATTATTCTAATTTTCCTTCTTATGTATTACTGTGTTATTTCACTGTATCACTGTCTTCACTGTCTTCCCGTTCATCATCGATTTGCAGCCACAAGAGCCAGGCTGTGATAGCACATCATTCCTGCAATTTAATACGCTGGAAGAAAGTTCTCAGCCCTATCAGGGAAGACTGTGTTGTTTAGTAAATTCTTTCTCTCAAGGCATGAGGGTAATGCTTTCTTTGGAAATGTTGTGGAGCAGAGTAGATAGGTCTGAGTTTTTAAATCACTGTAATGCACACTCTTCTTTTCATTGTTGTTTCTCTGACCTTCTCCCTCTGTTATATTATCATGAATAAAGCTAATGTTTGTGGTCAGTTTCTGCAATTTTTCAAATAATACATGGAAGGAACTCTGTATGTCATTGTGTTACTAAAACATACTTTTTTTGGGCCGGAGTGATAGTCCAGCGGGTAGTGCGTTTGCCTTGCACGAGGCCGGCCCATGCCGGCCTGGGTTCGATCCCGGCATCCCCGAGCACCTCCAGGAGTAATTCCTGAGTGCAGAGCCAGGAGTAGCCCCTGAGCATCGCCGGGTGTGACCCAAAAAAGCAAAAAATAAAATAAAATAAAATAAAACAAAACATACTTTTTTTTATTTATATGTATCTTAGGATAGGAGGCTGCACTTATTGGAACAATGCCTGTCAGCAATATTTTCGATCTTTTATCTGTTAACATGTGCCATGCTGTTGATTTAAGTATCTTCTTTCAACTTAACAGTTATGTAAGATATGAACAAGATTTGACTTTTATAAAAAAATTAAATTTTGTGCAGAAATGTTTGTTTTTTGTGAGGTAGTTCTTATGACCTAGTCACTATTTTTCTGGTTTATGTGTTCATGCAGACTCATATATATGCATTCAGTTATGCAATGTTTACATATAGAGTATTTTATTTTCCGGAGTATTTGCATTACCTAAAGTGGCTGCTTCTCTTATTTTTAACAATAAAGCACAAATTATTCTTGAATTTGTGTTTATGAGCTATCAGTATTTATACCCACTTTATTTTAAGATAGCAGTCACAGTTAAGTCAAGATAGGGTAGTGAGGGAAGTAATGGGCTTCCCCATTTACTACAACATGAATGATTCTCTTTTAGGTCTATCTTTAAAATAGCCAGTTTCTGTAAATCACTGTCTTCACTGTATCACTGTCTTCCCATTCATCATCAATTTGCTTGAGCGGGCACCAGTAACATCTCCATATGACCTGTCGCGTGCAAGTAGAGCCCAAGGGCACCTGCTTGCTCCAGGAACATAAAGAGCCTCAAATCCATTCCATAAGGTCATGGGTATGAGGTCTATAATTGTTACTGGTATCTGGCATATCAAATACAACACGGGTAGCTTGCCAGGCTCTGCCGTGCAGGTAGCATACTCTTGTAGTCATCTCTAAATCCAGCATTTATTGATAAACCACGCAGCGGCTTGCTGCCGCATGAACTGGGCTGTGATAGTCTGGTCTGCTGGGTGGAGTTCTGACGAGGGGGAGTCCAGATGTGGAAAATGGAGGTCCTCGTGGAGTGGGGGTCATCTGGCTTGTTGTGAGGCTCTGCAGCGGTGGCAGGCCAAGTCTAGAACCTGCCATCCCTTCCGGGGCTCCTCATGAGCGGCTAGGCACAGTGAGAGCCAGTAGCAGTTCTGCCCCATGTCTGTCTCTGGATCACCATACCTGGGCCGGATTATAAAAGACTGCAGCAGGGTAGATCTCGATGTGCCGGGCTGTGATAGGCTGGTCTGCTGGGTGGAGTTCTGACGAGGGGGAAGTCCAGATGAGGAAAATGGAGGTCCTCATGGAGTGGGGGTCCTCTGGTTTGTTGTGAGGCTCTGCTTGGGTGGCGTGCCAGGGCTAGAACCTGCCATCCCTCCTGGGCGCCTCATGAGCGCTGGGCACAGTGAGAGCCAGTAGCAGCTCTGCCCCCATGTCTGTCCTTCTGTAAATAGAAAAAGAAATACTATTAAACATTTTTGTTTACTTGTTATACAAGTGATTTTGTTCACTTTTACCCTTGTTCACATGCTATATATATAGAAGCATTCAAAAAGGACATTCAGAATATTTAAATTCTATCCTTTTCTTGAAATGTTGGAGTCTACAAAAAGTGTCACATTCAGTTTTATCCAGAAACACAAAAGACAAATATCTGTGTTTATCATTTTCTAGCACTTGTATCACTTCTATCACTTGTCTTCTTGATGTTTATAGATTTGCTTAAGCAGGCACCGGCAAAATCTCCATATGTCCTGTAGCTAGGTAGTATAGCCCAGGGGCGTCTGCTTGCTCTAGGAACACGAAGAGCATCAAAGCATTCCTTCAGGTCATGGAATGAGGTCTATAATTGCTACCAGCATATCAAATACAACACGGCTATCTTGCCAGGCTCTGTGTAGGTGGTACACTATAATAGTAGACTCTTATCTTGTGTTTTTACTGGTGAACCGCAACAGGGAAGGGTCGGTTTTTCTCTTGGGAGGAGCTCTGAGGAGCTGTGAAGCCCGGATGTTGAGAATGACTGACTTCATGGTGTGGGGGTTCCTCTGGATTCTTGCTAGGCTCACTGGGATAACAGGCCACGACTAGAACCTGCCTAGAACTGTATACAGTGTTTAAATGTGAAAGATCCTGGGAAGGACCTTGTTTTTAACTTCTGAGGCTGTTCAACAGCACAGCTGTGGATCTGGAGTGTCTCTCTTCCAGGGTTGCTGGCTGTGGTGGTTGGGAACTTGCAGCCACGCCTGCCAACACAGAGGTGGAGGAGTGGGAGGAGGAGCCGAAATTCCTGCTCTAAGTCCAGCCAGTGTGGTCCGCGCGCGTGTGAGCTAACCATAGAAGCTATGCTGGACTCCAACAGCGGCACCAGCGGCTGGCTGAGCCATTTACCACCCTCCATTTTCTATAGCGTTCCTTTAATATCCTGTATTCCTCTAACAATGCTTTCTCAGCTTTCACATATGGCAACGTTTTTATGTTTCTCTGGTACTAAGAGATATAGTAGGAGGATTGTATGCTGCTATCCTTCATCATCATTTCTTCTTGCAAATATTTCACCTTTCCTGCCTCATAAAAGCATTTAGATATAGGCCATTGCTATATGATTTAACCACCATTATCCTTTATCACACCAAGAGCACTCTTAAGTGTAGTACATATAGAGATAGCTATTGGCTCACTATTAGTCTTATTATTATTTTTCTATTCATATTTATTAGTGATTTCAACTTTCAGATAAATGATCCACTGAACTATCTAACATCAGAGACTTTACTGACCCCATCTCTAACTACCTTGACTTTATCCTAATTCAGACAGCTACTCATAATTGTCCAGGAAAAACTCCATATTTACAGTTCAAACCAATTATTTCCTGATTTCTTTTTAATTAATTTTATGAAGGTACCATGTTTCATAGTTATTAGTAGTTGAGTTTCAGGCATATAATGTTCCAACATCAGTTTTACCACCAGTGTTAGCTTCCAGCCACTAATGTCTCAAGATTGTATCCGCTTCACATACTTCATACACACACACACACACACACACACACATACACACACACAAACACATATTTCATCCTATCTCCTTGACAGTCATTTTTAAGTTGTAGTTTGGATATCATGATTACAGTGTTCTTAGTTTGTGATGCATATATTGGTCCCTGTTTCCATTAACTCCCTTTCTCTTCTGCTTTCTTTTTCCTCTCAATTTCTTTGCTTCCCTGTCTTCATTTCTATAATCTAGCTTAGAGGGTAATTTATGTATTCCTATGTGATAACTTACATACCTCATCCTGTTAGTCTTTGTACCATAGATAACTTTGATCTCTTAGTGTTTTATAAGCATTTATATTTGTTTGCTTCATCAAGCCTCTCACATGGTCACAACAGTTCTTGCCTCACTGAAACAAATTTAATTGATCACAAATTTAGTAAATTTCCGTTAATGCATTTAAATATTTGTATTTATTTATTTTTAGGGTAGAAGCAATATAGGTGTAATTGAGTGAAACTCACTTGTAAAAATGTGAGGGAAAGTCAGAGTGGATGCAAACATTCAAGATAAATCACAGGATTCTCCAGAGAGGGAGAAGCCTAAATGTTTGTCTTTAATTGAACAATTTCAGAGAATTGACCATGCTTGTATGAAAATCACTCCCATTAAATATCTTCAACAGTCCATCTCAGCTACTCAGGGACATTGCTCCAGCAATTAATAGCTTGCCAGTCTTCCATTATAAAATAAAAATGCAGTATAATACTTAACTTTATTAAATTGAGATCATTTTACCTAGTGTGAAAGATATGAGAAATTTGATTATATTAAAGAGTTGTTCATACTATATAGAAAGGAGAATAAGGAATGAACAAATTCTTATCATGATTATATGTAGTAGGTTTAATTCTTAGCTTCATTGTATGAAAATGTTCTGAAATTACTTTTAAGAAACCTTGTAAGATTGACCTGATTGTGTATGTTTGGTAGTATTTAACATAGAGAGAGAAGCTACCATTCCAGGGGCTTGAGAGATAGTACAGTGGATAGGGTGCTTGCCTTGTGCATGTCAGACAAGGGTTATATCTCTGTCTTCCTGTGTAGTTCCCCAGCATCTCCAGGAGTAATTCCTGAGTGCATTGTTAATGTGGTCCCCAGAAAAAATAAAACTTTAAAAAATATACTGGGAAAAAAAGCTACCATTCTAGGCAGGTGACAGCAAAAGCAAAAAGACATGGGGCTGAGCATTCTAGTAATCAGTACTCATGAAGAAAGCTTGGATAACCAGGATAAGACTTTATATAGGGCATGAAAGTGAGATGATGGAGAGAAAGTTTTAATCTGGATTCATGATGTACTTGAATTTCAGGATGAATAAATATTAGAACTAGAACCTCTACATGGTAATATCTACTAATGAAATATATGATTTTTGAATTGAGATTTCAGGTCTCTTCTGCCTTATCTGCTTGATCACTTGATCACTTGAATCTCGTTATTCATCAATTTGCTCGAGCGGGCGCCAGTAACATTTCCATTGGACCCTATCACGTGCCAATGTAGCCCAATGGCATCTGGTTGATTCAGGAATATGAAGAGCTTCAAACCGTTCCTTCAGGGTCTTAAAAAGGAAGTCTGACCATCTTGTAGGTGGGCAGCCACGTGATCTTTTGACATCTCGTGGGATCCAGTCGGTAATGGCTCTAGTCCAGCGGTTGTCTCCAAATCGCATTACATGTCCAGCCCATCTGATTTTCGATGCCTTGGCAAACGAGACAGCATCCCTGATTTTGGAATAGCGACGGAGGTCAGAACTCCTGACTCCTTCACTCACTTGAGTGAGACGTGATATTCCAAGCATAGCTCTTTCGATGCCTCTCTGGGAGACCTGAATAGCATTCTCATCCTGCTTTCGTAGGGCCCAGGTCTCTGAGGCGTATGTTAATGCAGGGAGAACAGTGGAGTCGAAGAGAGGTGCCCGGAGCTGGAGGTTCTTTGTCCTTTTAGCTATTTCTTCAATGCCTTTGAAGGCATTCCATGCCGCTCTCTTCCTCCTGCGCAGCTCAGGTTTTAGGTCGTTCATCATGTTGACTTCTCGACATAGGTACACATAACTGCTGCATTCAGAGATGTTTGTTCCATTGAGAGTGAATGGGGCCTCAGGAACTAGTTCATTTCTCATGAACATAGTTTTCTTCAGATTCAGCTGTAGACCTACCTTTCCACATTCTTGGTTAAAGTCAGCCAGCATTTGTGCCGCTTGGCTAATGTTTGGTGTAATTAGAACGATGTCATCAGCGAAGCAGAGGTGGTGTAGTTGCCGACCATCTATCTTCACTCCCATTCCTTCCCATTCTAATTGTCTCATGATGTTCTCGAGGGTGGCACTGAAGAGTTTTGGTGAGATGGTATCACCCTGTCGAACCTCTCTTTTGACATCAATGATCACTTCTTTGTAGAATGGTGAGATCCTGGTGGTGAATCCATAATACAGCTCACGAAGGATCTTGATGTATTTGGTTTGAACACCCTGTTTGACTAGGGCTTCGATGACTGCTTCAGTCTCCACAGAATCAAAGGCTTTCTGTAAATCAGTGAACGTGAGACAGAGCGGCATCTTGTACTCCCTACAAACCTCAATGAGCTTGGTTACTGTGTGGATATGGTCGATTGTGCTGAATCCTTTCCGGAAACCTGCTTGCTCGCTTGGTTGTCCTTCTTCTAGTGTTCTGCTAATCCTGTTCAGGATGACTCGTGTAAACAGCTTGTAGATGACAGACAACAGGTAGATGGGGCGATAGTTGCCGATGTCGTGAATGTCTCCCTTCTTGAACAGTAGAACTGTCCTGCTGGTTTTCCATTGGGAGGGCACCTTGCATTCAGACAGGTAACGGTGTGAAGAGCCGAGCTAGTGTATTGATGAGTAGATGGCAGATTCTTCAGGTGTTCGGGTCTGACTTTGTCTGGGCCTGTTGCTGTTCCCTTCTTTACCGACGAGATGGCATGTCGGATTTCAGAAGGGAGAACGTTGGGAATGACATATTCATCCTGTGGAATTTGGTATGTGGGCAGGTGGATGTGGCTATCAAAGAGATTTGAGTAGAAGTCCTGGATAATCTTCTCCATTGCCTTTCTGGAAGATGTGATAGATCCATCAGGGCGTCAGAGGGCAGTCATCTTGGTCTTATAGTTGGCGAAGGACAGACGGGCAGTGCGAATACTTTTCCCGGCTTCTGCTGCATCTTCCAGTATTTCTGCTCTTCTCTCTTTGAGGTCTGCTTTTATCGCTTCTCTGCACTGTTTAGCAAGCTTGGACGTTAGCATTTGGTCTCCTGAGGCTCACACCTTGCTACGTTGGCGAATGAGCTCAAGAGTTTCTGAAGACAAGCGTCCTTTTGTGTGTTTCTCTCGGCATTCTTCGCACAATCATGTAGGTGCTGAACCAGTTGGTTGTATTCTTCATCGATGTCATCAATGATGGTATCTTCCCATGTTGCTGCAATGGTGCCAAAGAGTTCCCAGTTGGTGGTCGTTCTGGGAGTTCTCTTCTTAAACTTTGCAGCTTTTTCTCCCCATTGCGGGAAGTAGAATTTTGCACGAAGGAGGCGGTGGTCCGATCCTGTCTGGAATTTGGGGAGGACAGCAACATTGGTCAGACAAAACCGTCGATTGAAGATGATGTGGTCAATTTCATTGTGAAACTGTCCGCCAGGGGATTCCCATGTCCAACGTTTCGCTTCAGCCTTCTGAAACTGTGAGTTCCCATGAATAGTCTTGGTGGACATGATGAACTCAGATAGTCTCTCACCCTGTTCGTTCCATTCTAGGCCATGGGTCCCGATGTGGAGTTCTTCTGCCGATCTTCTCGGCCCTATCTTGGCATTAAAATCACCGACTATGATCTTGTAGAAGGTGTGATCTTATCTGCTTAATGGCCTCTAAAAACTTAGTTCATATATCTTATCTAATAACTTCAGTAAAGCACACTAATGACATTGGATGTTTAGTGATCAGTGAAAAGTTTGGGTACCTGGAAGTTTAGCTCACTAAATGAAACATCAAACTGCATACCCTAAAGTGCAACTTTTAAGTGAGTAACATGGATGCCATTTAATGCAGTGACAGTAGAGAATCCTGGGAATAACATCTACTTAATAAAATAGGCCTCTTACTCACCTTCTCTAACTCTGTCATCTGTAAGCAAATATACTAGCTTAGGAAGTGCTGTCTAGTAGAACATTCTCTAAAATAGAGAATACCCTGTATTTGCAGGAATTGAACCGCCCCCAAAATGAGACTGATGCAGTGAGAATAAAGCATTGTTATTTTAACTATTTAAAATTAAAATCTAATATTAAATTGTAGCATAGGCTGCTGGCTATGAGAGAACAACTCCTGAGCTAAACTCTAGCTACCATTAATAAGCACATTTCAAGAGCTGACCTCATCAAAGAGCTTCAAAATTTACTGTCTTATAATAAAATGAACAGTATTAGTTTTGTCATTATAGAACTGATAGAGCTAGGTTGGTCACAGAGAGACTTAACATAAAGATAAAAGGACAAAGTTGGAATTTCATTCTAGGATTTTTTTATGAAAGAGTAAAGCTGTATTTTACACATTTACACCCTAAAGTAGATATTGATTTTCCCCCTTTCATTCACTCATTTACTCTTTATTCATATGTGTTATTATCATGTCTTATCCATAAAATGTTAGTCTTTCTTCTTGAGGTTTATGTTCTTGTTTATATGTCTTCTTCTAAAATAGTACACATTTAAAGTGTGAACCACTGAAAATCCACCTGATGGTACTGCTCCTCCTAAACAGTGCTCCCTAGAATTGAATGTAAATCATTATCACAGAGTGTAAATCATTATCACACTCATATTTCTGATATAGGATGACTTGTGTATAGCTGTATTAAAAGCATGGGTCCTCTTCCACATTATATTTGATAAAATTTGGTGCTTTGTAAGGTGTCTCTTAACTAAGTGTCTGTGTTTATTAGTGTTCTTGTGCAGGTATTCACAAAACACTTTTAAAAAACTTAAAAAGCTTAACAGTATAGAAAAGTTTTAATAACTAATATTGAACTTTAATTAGGAAATTAAAATTTTCCCAGTGCATTGGTATATTCTAAGTTGAATTGAATAAATGAATAAAATAAAAAAATATCTGTCATATATTATATTTAAATATCTTTGGTATTTTAGAAACCTGGAGGGTTTTGACTTCTTTGTCAAATACCATGGGATCCTGTTGGTAACAGTAGTAAATATTTTTTTGGTTTATAATACTGTTAACAGTGACTTCCCATGGACATAATTCTAAAACCACACTCATGCAAGTGTACCCACCTTTCTTCCCTAAGAATACAATTTTTGTTTGTATATAATTATATGCTTAGGATTTAGATAGTGAAAGATTTAATATTTTTATTAAATCTCTCAGATTTAATAAAAAAGATAGACATGGGGCAGAGCTGCTACTGGCTCTCACTGTACCCAGCCGCTCATGAGGTGCCCGTGAGGGATGGCTGGTTCTAGCCCTGGCCCGCCACCCCAGCAGAGCCTCACAACAAGCCAGACGACTCCCCACTCCATGAGGACCTCCATTTTCCACATCCGGGCTTCCCCCTCCTCAGATCTCCACCCAGCAGACCAGCCTATCACAGCCCGGCACATATAGATCTACCCTGCTGTAGTCTTTTTTTAATCCGGCCCAGGTATGCTGATCCAGAGACAGACATGGGGAGAGCTGCTACTGGCTCTCACTGTGCCCAGACGCTCATGAGGTGCCCGGGAGGGATGGCAGGTTCTAGCCCTGGCCCCCACCCAAGCAGAGCCTCACAACAAGCCAGACGACCCCCCCACTCCATGTGGACCTCCATTTTCCACATCCGGACTTCTCTCTCGTCAGAACTCCACTCAGCAGACCAGCCTATCACAGCTCGGCTCGCGGTGCCGCAAGTGGCTGTGTGGTTCATCAATAAATGCTGGATTTTGAGATGACTACAAGAGTATGCTATCCGCACGGCAGAGCCTGGCAAGCTACCCATGTCATATTTGATATGCCAGATACCAGTAACAATTATAGACCTCATTCCCATGACGTGATGGAATGGTTTGAGGCACATTATGTTCCTGGAGCAAGCAGGTGCCTTGGGCTCTACTTGCATGAGACAGGTCATATGGAGATGTTACTGGTGCCCGCTCGAGGAAATCGACGATGAACGGGAAGACAGTGATACAGTGATTAAATCTCTCACCCTCTGTACTATTATGTGGACCAGTTCCGCCATTTTGTTGCCCTTGAATCTTTTTTTTTCTTCTTGGGTCACACCCAACAATGCTCAGGAATTGTTCTCCTGGCTCTGCACTCCTGGCTCTGCACTCAGGAATTACTCCTTGTGGTGCTCAGGGAACCATATGGGATGCTGGAGATCGAACCCAGGTCGGCCGTGTGCAAGGCAAACGCCCTACCTGCTGAATTATCACCCCTGCCCTGCCCCTTGAATCTTTCTTTTTATCTCATTGTGTATCTTTAAGTCCTGCATGTAGAGGAGATAATTCCCTAGCTGTCGCTTTCATTCTGATGGACTTCATTTAGCATTGTATCTTCTAGTTGATCAATGTTGCTGCAAATTGCACTATTTTATTCTTAAAACTGTATAGTATTTATTATGTACATATATCACAGCTTGTTGATAACTCATCAGTAGTTGAATATTTAGGTGTTTCTGTATCTGTATCTTTACTGTTGTACTAAGTGCAGGGAATAGCATAGATGTGCATGTATCCTTTTGAATGAATAATTCCATGTTTGCAGCATGTTTGCACAGAAGTGACCAACTACTTGTAGTACTATATTAGTGTGATGAAGCACAGAAAGCTTCATATGTCTGTAGAAGGCATCAATATTTATCTTTAAATTCTTATATTTTTTCACAAAATTAATAAATGCTATGGTTTTGAATATATATTTTGGAATAAAAATTACACATAACATATTATATATGTTACAGTTATGTAAATTTCTCTGAATTACTGAAAGCCATAAATTCACAATATGCATTATAGTTATTCATCATTTGAACAGTCTTTGAAAATTCTCTTGGTTGAGGCAATTTGCTATCTGTTGCCAGACACAGGTAAAAGTATTGAAAATGTATGATCTATGCAGAGGTTTTATGAGTTTTGTTATTAAAATGTTTTCCTTTTTTTCCAAGAATGATCCATATATTGTTTTTCATTTGCTGTGCCAGTAGCTCCTACATAAAGTGAATTAGTAAAAAAAAAAGTGAAAAAAGAAAGAGATTAAAAATATTTCCATGTTTTTCACCGACCAAACATGTGAATTAGGGCAAGACACTCTCTCAATTTACCAACTAATGTCTAATGTAATACCTTTGAACTAACTAATAATTTTTTCCCAGCTTTACAAAATTGTTTCTGTATTGTAAATCATTATGCAAATAATTTTCATTTATTATAGGAACATACAAAGAACAATTTTTTAAGGAAAAGTTATCTGCAGTTCTTTTAGAAATATAAAATGTTTGAATCAGTAATTGTTCTTCTAACTTGACCCCAACCATCAACTTTCCCTGTAGTTAGTTCTTTCCTGCAAACTACTCGTATATAATCATCAATAATAATATTTTAAATAACAAGGAAAGAATATAACTGTTTGACTGGTGATGCAGAATAGTAATTCTTCAGTAGAATCATAACTTTTATTGACCATTATTGTGTGTGTCTATTACCAGTGCTGCACTGATTTGACTGAGTAAAGTATCTTTGGAAATTGAGCTACTTAGAAAATCATTTCTTATGTTTATCATTCAAATATAAAAGGACAATTTTGCCTTTATTAAATAAGAAAGGGTGAAAATCAAGAAGTATGATCTTTGCTTTTGGGGCCACAAATATTGTCATTTGTTTCAGGGGGATTTACTAAGGTAATAATTTTGTTTAAGTTTCTTGGTTTCTTATATTATTTACCTGGATAGCCTAAGCAAAATAAACAAAGAAGCTTCAGGGAAGTTTATTTTATTTATGTAGTGAATTTGAGTCTGCAGTTATAAAAATTCAAGTATGAAAAAACATGAGGAGCAGCAGCAGCAGCATCTCTCAGACCCTTTTTTTTTTTTTTTTTTTTTTTGCTTATTTGGGTCACACCCGGCGATGCTCAGGGGTTACTCCTGGCTCTGCACTCAGGAATTACTCCTGGCGGTGCTCGGGGGGACCATATGGGATGCCGAGGATCGAACCCGGGCTGGCACAGGCCGGCCTCGTAAAGGCAAACGCCCTACGCGCTGGGCTATCGCTCCGGCATAATATTAACAATCAGGAAACTATTTAGCTTATGAGTTAAATTTTTTCTATGAGGGTGATCTTTCCTTAATCATAATTTAGTCATTTCTGACTTACACTCAATCACTTTTGTATTAACATAGTAAAGGTTCTTTTTTGTGGCTCACCCCATCTTCTCCTCCACGAGTTCAAGTGCACACGTGAGTGCACTCTCTCTCTAACTCTTGTGTGAGAATCTGGGTTCAAAAAAAAAATGAGTGTGCTATTTTAAATGAAACATATTAGACAAAGGAAATGGGTATTCAGTAAATTTGCCATTACCCTCTTATTGGCGATTTCTGTTGAGTTTTGATCTAGTCTATTAGAAAAATGATAATAAGATACTCAATCCCAATTCACTCAATCCCAATATTATGGAGGCACAGTTCTCAGATTGTCTCAAACTATTGGGGACTGTTGTAATGAAAGCTGTTTATATCTCCTCAAATTAATGTTGTTTGAATTCTTTGAGGTATAAAGACTAGATCCCATGAATTTTTTGTTTTCTCAGGAACTTCTAAACTGTTGCTTATATTTTTGTTAATATTTGCAGTGATTAAAGCATTAAATCTTTCACTATCAGAGTCCTAAGCATATAATTATATACATACAAAAATCTCTATTTCCAAGAATGAAAATGAATTCTAATTAGTTTTACACTATATTGAATATTAATTGTTTTTATCAGCTTTTTTAACTAAATTTCACATTCATACATCAGACAAATCTGTGTATATGTTTAAATAAGTCAATGTCGATCAAGAGAACTGTTTATGCTACAATAAAGTTAGTCAACAATTTCTACAGATTGTAACAAGCATAATGTGAGAAAATAATGTAGTAAGTTCTATTGTAATTTGGACTCTATTAAATAGACTAAAATAATTTATGGTTTATGGAATTGTTTGCATATGTTATGAATAAAGTTTATAACTTTATAACATGTTAGACCTGGAAATAGTTGTGTGATACATGTTGATTCCTCACAGTCCTTTCCCACCAATTGTTATATTATTATGAAGGCATAAGAATTAGCATTAAAGTGCAATATAATGGGTGCATATCCATTGAGAAGGTCAGGTATTTGGCTTGCATGAAGCCAACCAAAGCTCAATCCCCAACATCCCATATGAACACTGACAGGAGTATTTCCTGATTTCAGAGGCAGGCATAACCCATGAACATTTCTGCTATAACCCTAAAAAGAAAAAGAATGTAATGTAATATAAAATACAATTGACAATGTCATCAGTATGTTTATAGTTTTCAGGAATAAAATATGATTTGCAAGGTGGCAATGTTAAAAGTCCTTTCACTAAAAGGTCAATCATAATTAAATAAGTGAATATTGTTTTAAATTTAATTGTATCACCATGAAATATATCATTGCAAAGCTGATCATGAATTGGGTATCAGTTATTCAGTGTTTCAGCACTGATCCCTCCACCAGTGCACCATTCCAAATTTCCACCTACCCCACAAACCTGCCTCTATGGCAGGAGCTTTCCCTTCTCTCACCCATCCCTGGCCTCTCTCGCTCTCTCTCTCTATCCCTCTCTCTTTCTCTCCCTCTCTCTCTCTCTCCTTTTGGGCATCATGTCTTGCAGTACATACATTGAAGGGTTGCCATACATATACCTTTACTTACATTGAATGCTCAGTTCTAGTCCGGTGTTACCATTTCCAACACTTATTGGTCCCTTATATATCTTGCCTAATCTCTGTTCCCCACAACATTCTGGTAGATTCAAACTATTGGCTTCATTTTTCCCAACAGCTGCATAGTATTCCATTGTGTAGATGTACCATGGTTTCTTTATCCAGTCTGCTGTTCTTGGGCACTTAAGTTGTTTCCAGATTCTGGCTATTGTAAATAGAGATTTTGTGAAAGTGCTGCAATGAATATAGAAGTGCAGATGGTGTTTCTGCTGTGTGTTTTTGAGCCTCAAGGGTATATTACCAGGAGTGTTATTGCTGGGTCAAATGGGAGCTCAATTTCTAGTTTTTGAAGTAATGACCATATTGTTTTCCAAAAAAGGCTGGATCAACCAGCATTCCCACCAACAGTGAATGAGAGTCCATTTCTCCCCACATCCACACCAGCACTGGTTGCTCATGTGCTTTTGGATGTGAACAAGCATTACTATAAAGATGTTAACTACAGAATTTTCTGTTGAAATAATTTATTGTGATAACTTAATGTTGACTTATCTCCATTAAAATAAGACTTTAGTGTAAGACCTAAAATAATTTTATGAGTTTTGCTAAGATGTTCTTTAAATTTGTAGAAAATCAAATACCTAAAATATTCTAGAAATACCCAAAGAAGAAAGGGAAAAAATTGAATTGATTTGATCTGTTTTACATTCAAATTTCTGGAAAGAGAAGTGCCAATTTAGAATAGAAAAAAAAAAGTGACAGCAAATGATAAACTGCAGGGCCAAGTCCAGACACGGGCATAAGTAATGCCATAATACATGAAACGAAGTGAGATTTTACATCAATGGCATTTATTTAGTAAGTGCCATAGGAATAGATCGATTATCCCTATTGAGATAACTGGAAACATAGAAAGTCCTCTGATTATAGGACTGGGAGATGGTACAGCAGTTAGACTGCATGTCTAACTATCATGCAGTGTGAGTTAGATTCCTCACACCGCATTATCTGCAGAGCATCTCAGGGTGCAGCCTTAGAGGCTACCCAAAACAACACTGAGTGAGTATGTGGTCTTAGAACCCCTTGCGCCACCAGGGGTCCTGATATTCTCATACTACAGGGCTCAAGTAGCATGACATCCTCTGTCCCTTGCATTAACCATAGGCCCGATTGTCTAAGTATTGCCAGGTGGGCCCCAGGTCTTCTAAGCCCTGGGGAAAAAGCAATAAATGAAAATTGCTTGAAAAGATTTTTATGTCACTCTATAAAAATAAATTCCAGGTTCATTAAAAATATATATGTAAAGGGAATAACCTATATAAAACTTAATAATAATTACTTATGTATACTTTACTAGAAAAATTTTGTCCATTTGTCATCTGCTACTCTGAAGCAGAGGGTATTGCTCAGTGTTAAAACTCTGTGTGTATGTGTGTGTGTGTGTGTGTGTGTGTGTGGGTGTGTGAGGGTTGAGTTAGATCCTAGCGCATACTTCCCAAATAGCTAAGTAAATGAAGGACAAAAGGAAAATACATTAGATAAATTGAACCTCATCAAAATTAAAAATGCTTCCTCCACAGAGGCCACATGTAAGGGTAAAAAAACACCTGCGAAAAATTGGAAGAAAATATTTGCAGACTGCATGCATGGCTGTGGATCAGTATCTGAAATACTTAAGTAACTTTAGATCCAGCAGTAAGCAATAGGCAATTTAATTAGAAAATGAGAATAATAATGGTAGACATTTTATGGAAGAGATTATACAGATGATAGATAAGCATGTTGATTGATATTTATTTTAATTATGAGAGAACTGAAAATTAATAATATAAAGAGATACCAGAACATACCCATCATAAATATGTAATGTTGAGGGAGTTATAACACCAAATTCCAGGATGAAAAATGTTGAGTCACAACTACATTGCTGGTGGAAACACAGATGTTAAATAGTTTGGAGAATATTTTAAGAATTTTTTTTGAGGAGGAATCACACGGGGAGATGGTCATGGAGTTATTCTTGGCTCTGCACTCAGGAATTACTTGTTGTGCTCAGGGGAACGTATAGGGTGCCTCGGATTGGGGGGTTGGCTGCATACAAGGCAAACACCCTACCCACAGTGCTATCACTTCATGTCCTGGAAAATATTTTAATCATTGTTTATAAAAGTAAACATGATTGTCATATTCTTGAGATTATTTCTTAACAATAAAAGTATGCTTGCATAAAATATATAAATATCAGTGTATTAATGTGAAATCCGATTCTGGAATTAGCTCTTAAGTCCTTCTACAGATGTTGGTTAGTAAGCTAAGGTAAAACCATACCATTCAACAATGAAAGAGTAAAAGCTCCTGATGCAACTTAAACAAGTTTCCAGATAGAAATGCTCTATAGTACAAACATTTTAATATGTACTATTGATAGCAGGGAAAATTGGCACAACTTAAAATATGTACATACCCTCACACACAAATTATACTTTGTATGTCAAATAGATTATTCCCCTTGTAAATAGATGCATTTTATGTTTATCATGCTGTTCAATAGAAAATCGAATCAATGCCTATTAGAATAAACTGGATCATAGTTATACCATGGAAATATATTTTTCAGTTTAAATATATACTAATACACACATATGCATCTCTCTAAAAAATTGAGTTTAGAAATAAAAAATATAATTTCACTTCAAATAATTCAAATCTGAAAAAAATTAAACATTTTAGAATCTATGCATATCTGAAAAATGCTGAGAAAATTAAGAGGGTTAATTGAGTAATTAGGAATGTACTCTGAAAGGAGAAAGAAAGTAAAACAAGGGAATGCCCAGTTGTAAAACTCAGGAATACTCTCTGAAAGGTGAAAGCAAAGAACTTTAGTATGAAGTGAACAAAAGTTAAAAATATTATTAATGCCAAAAATCAGGTGATGTTTAATGGAATTGTATTTTATTGTTATCATTTACACTCCAACATAACATTGGAATGAATCATTTTGCACTAAACTGCCATCATCACTCAAATGGACTTTATTTGAAATACCTTCCATGACACTGTAGGAAGATTATAGTACTAATGATAACTTTTTTGCTTTATTTTAAATGTTTGATATTTGTCCTTCAGTTTGATTAATATTTTACATTGTCTATTTAATGCAGTTGTTAGACACTGTTGAGGCACAATGATGTGATTATCAAATTCTTTAGCCCACTGGTGCGATTTCAAGATTTCTCAAGTCTTGAACTCAAACATGACTATAGACATTCTCAAATGTATCTTGAGAGAAAGGGGAGGCAAAATTGCCCCTGTATGAGAAATGCTCATTTAAAGTCTTGTATACATTGGCAATGTGCATTTTAACAGACTGAATATATTTGTTCTTGCTTTTTATGTCTACCAATGTGATAGTTACTTACCATCATATAATAGAGCATGGGTATTTGGAAAACTCTCTCCTTAAACTTTGACACACCACATTGTGTCAATATGCAGAATGCAGCAGAAAGCATGACATTCAGATCCATCATTCTGAGTTCCTGGATCGTCCTCACTAACTTAAGAATGGTAAACCACAACCGAGGCTGCACCTATGGCTTGTACAGCTTCACATTTTCACCTATGGTGGTGAAGGGTCATATCCAGAGACATTCGTCACCACACATCAGCAAGTTGCAAATTTGGAAGTGGAAGCAAAAATATCTACACAGAATACTGATAAGATACCATTTTGTGTAGGACATAGAGAGATAAAAAGACAAAAACGAATGCTTAGATGAATGCTTTACTTTTGCATTAAGGCTCTTAAGAGAACATTGAGAGTTGATTATACAACTTAAATATTTTGAAATTTAATTAGGTAGTTTGGGTGGCTGCTGAGGGGGAAGCCGAGCCCTTCAAAAAATATGCTATGAAAGTGACTTTTTATTAACTGGTAATTTTGAAACCTCTTCAGTTGATCCATGTTTGCTGTTGAAGCCTGTTCATTTTGTCTTCACAGCTACTTCTTTCCATCTTTCAGTTTAATTGGCTATTACTTGCACTACTAAAGCTATCAAGAGGAAGATATTTTTAAGTAATGGAATACTTAAATCTCAGTTGTGTTTCTTTTTCATACAAAGGGTTGTGAATATTTAAATGTACATAAACTTTCCACACCCACCTGAATATAATACCATGGAAATGGCTTTATACTACCATACATATAGCTTTTTCGCTCTTCGTAGTTTTTACTTTCCTTCCCATGTAAGGTAACTCAGTTGACAACATGTAACATAACTATTCTATAATCATTGTCATTTTAAATTTCTACTCTCAGATAAATGTTATTCTACCTTTAGATATTTAGGTACAAGCTTTCTTCTGTTTATTCAGTTGAATCCTTTAAATATTTAGGAAACCTTGTTGGGCATCGGTTTTCTCCAAGCTGTTATGTGTTGTAACATCAGAAAAATCACAATTTTTATCATTAATATTATATTTATATAAATTGAGATAAGTTTGCAAACTATAAAATTTTCCTCTTAAAATTTCCTACAGCCCAGTGGTTTGGGTACATTTCCAGACTCCTGCAGCCACATCACTGTCAAAGTTACATTTCGTCCCATTGATGAGAGACTCCATAGCGACAGCATCAATGCTCTAGTTTGCCTTTCCCATCCCCCAACAGCTGCTGACCTACATTATTCTCTATAGATTTTTCTGTTCTGCTTGTTTCATATAAATAATTAATATAATATGTGATCTTTCAGACTGATTCATTTCAGTATGCACCATGTTTTCAAGGTTCATACGTATTATGGCATGCTGCATTGTTGGGGTGCCATTAAGAGTTAAAGGGATGGTCTTTAAGAGTTAAAGAATTGGCCAATATCCTAATTATGGGGATATATAAGAGTTGGGAAAAACAGTTAAGTTGAGTCCATTGAGATTGTGTTCTCAGCCTGGCTGGCAGGTTGAGTGGGAAGAGCGGAGAGCCTGGCAGGATAGAGAGTTAGGGGGGCAGAGAGAAGGGTTGGCTGAACTTCCCTAAAGGCAGCTTGGAATAGTTTGAACAGAATCTTAAAGGGAATTCAGAACTTTTTGGATTGGTTCTATTTATGATATTGTCAGTCAGCCACACAGCTGAAAACTGACACTGCATTGCTTTCCTTTGTATTGTGGAATAATATCCCACTAGGATATCCCAATAGGATCCACTAGTAAATAGTAAATTGTTACAAAATTTATACACACATTGTATCATTTAATTTTTACCTAATAATATTTTATTTTAGGAAATTAGGTTTACTCTTATTAGTAGTACATTACATGAAATAATTCAGATCCACACCCTCTACACATGTGTCAAATTCTGCAAGTGTCATTTCTAGTATTTTCTAGGAGAGTTTCTGTTGGAGTACATGTCCTAGTTGTGGCTGCCCAGAGTCTCTGCATCTTTCCTGGAGCTCTCTCCTGCAGGTCACACTGAATATAGGGGGGCAGGATGTCAGTGTGGGTCTGTGGCTCTCTATGTGGCAGCGTATTTTACCGTGCATTTTAAGTTAGCTGTTTGAAGTATTCTTTCTTTCACCGACACCACTCTCCCTCCCCCCCCCACCCCCACTGTGTGACTGGAAAACTCCACCAGAGTCTGCCTGGCTATATTGGGTCCTGTTTTAAATAAAATAGCCATAATTTGTTGGCTATTATGTTCAGGTCGTAATTCTCATGACCTGAACGAATGGTTTGAGGCTCTTCATGTTCCTGCAGTGAGCAGATGCCCTTGGGCTACAGTAGCACGTGACAGGACCTAAGGAGGTGTTACTGGTGCCCACTCCAGCAAATCAATGAACAACGGGAAGACAAGCCATAATTTAATCAGAAAGAAATGCTGTTTGCCTCCTGGCAAGTGAGTATGGCTCTCAGTAATTTAAAGGCTAGTACTCAGCACACCCTGACCGATCTCATGAAAGTGTGGAGAACTATATACCTAGCTGTAGAATATCCATGGTATAGATGCAGCCTTTTGTATTAATCCTGAGATACATTTCATCTCAGATGCCCTTCCCCCATCCATACAAAGTGCCTTCAGGCAAACTATAAGCAAGACCCTGCTCTGGCAAAATAGTATTTAAATGGCCTAGGGCAGGTGAGCTCTCAAGGTTCCTGAACCTGAACCTGATAGAATTGGCCCTGAATGAGACCCATTGTTGAGGTTGTTGAGGTCAGTTGGGGGCTGGAATATATAAAATAATCTTCCCCCCCCCCTCTCTCTCTCTCACTTTCTCTTTCTCTCTTTGCCCATTGTATTCCTTTCTGCCTGCTTGCTGTATGGATGGTTCAGGGTCCAGCGGCCATCTTGGCCTAGGATTCTGAACCCATCATCTGGCCTTGGGACTAGCTAGGAACTGAAAGATTTAGGTCTTCCTGATATTGGATTGTAATACCAGAACTTGTGTGAGTAAAAGCCTTTTGGAACTTTGCTGGATTCACAAGTCTTTGTCGATTCACCGACCACTGACCCCTTTGGGGAATAAAGGGATTCTGTCCTGCTCCCCAGTGTTGTTGGGGGAACAGACATGTTTGCAAACAAGTTTCCACTCAATATTTTATGAGTGTTGTGTTGCCAACATTTTTATAGTTTCTTTTATGAGTTACCAGTGTCATCCAAGGCTTATTATAATACACTTCCATTTTATTTAATTTCTATGATGAATTTAATGGATTATAGCTTACGTGAATTGCTTCCTAATAATTAAAATTTAGATTAATAATGTTTTTTTCTTTAACAATCATGCTGTAATATACATGTTTAGTGCACATATCTGTATGTTTCTGAGACTAAGATTGGTTGAAATAAATTAAATTATTGGGTAAAATATGTGAGTTCTGACATTTTTCATGATGCAAACAAACCATATTTGTTCAAATTTATAAAAGTGTACAATTTTTCATATCCTCATTAATCCTACATAAGATTCAATTTTTTAAAAAAATTATAATCTCTAAGTTATGAATGAGTATTTTGTTTTATGTGCTTTTAATTGGTGGGTTGAAGAGGACAGTACACTCTGGCCCTCAGGACTAATTCCTGCCTCTGAATCAGGTTCATTCCTGGTGGAGTTTAGGTGGCTATATGGGATTCCATGATTGAATCTGGGTCACTAAGTGCATGGCAAGCACTTTTACCTGCTGTACTGTCCCTCTAGCCTCTAGCTATGTGCATTTAGAAATACGAATATAAGGCAGTACAGATAGCATAGACCCAGATGCCCATTCCTGATTCCAGGAGATACTGGAGATTTAAGTCACAAAACCTACATACCTGAGTTTTTCAGCAGATTAATTCTGGATGAGGCTCATCCCAAGCATCCCTATAAGCAAAGGGATTCTACTCAGAAGTTAACACTTAGCAGTAAATTAAATTATTCAAAAAACTGTTGACTTTTACTTTTGCAACTACCATTTTGCTTTACTTTTGAATTTGATAGGAAAACAAGCATCATGCGGTAAAATATGAACTATTCCTGTGAAATAGTAAAAAGAGCGAGAGGTAAGTCCGGATGTGGAAAATGGCAGGCCCCATGGAGTAGGGGAGGATGGTCTGGCTTGTTGTGAGGTTCAGCTGGGGTGGCAGGCCAGGGCTAGAACCTGCCATGCCTCCCGGGCACCTCACGAGCAGCTGGGCACAGTGAGAGCAAGTAGCAGCTCTGCCCCATGTCTGAGAGTATCTGGTTCAGCATACGTAGGCCGGATTGAAAAAAAACTGCTGCGGGTGGCTGTCAATGATCCGGGCTATGATAGTCTGGTCTGCTGGGTGGAGTTGTGATGAGAGGGAAGTCCGGATGTGGAAAATGGCGGGCCCCATGGAGTAGGGGAGGGTGGTCTGGCTTGTTGTGAGGCTCTGCTGGGGTGACAGGCCAGGGCTAGAACCTGCCATGCCTCCCGGGCACCTCACGAGCAGCTGGGAACAGGGAGAGCAAGTAGAAGCTCTGCCCCATGCCTGAGAGTCTCATCACAACTCCACCCAGCAGACCAGACTATCACAGCCCAGATCATCGAGAGCCACCCTGCAGTAGTTTTTTTTTCAATCCGGCCTAGGTATGCTGGAAATAGAGACTCTCAGAGCTGCTACTTGCTCTCCCTGTGCCCAGCCGCTCAGGGAGGCGCCCGGGAGGCATGGCGGGCCTCCCAGTCATTCCCGTGACCTAATATAATGGTTTGAGTCTCTTTATGTTCCTGGAGCAAGCAGATGCCTTTGGGTTCTACTAGCATGAGACAGGACATATGGAGATATTACTGGTGCCTGCTCTAGCAAATAGATGATTAACGGGAAGATAGTGATGGTGATAGTAAAAAGACCAGGATTTTCTTTGCAAGTTTTTGTTTATTTATTGACACATATATCAATTGTTTGTTTCAATTATAGCAGAAATATTCATTTACAAATACCCTAAAATTATGAGAAATAAAAACATGTGCATTTATCTTCATTCCTGTGCTTATATATTTCATAATTTAAGCAAATAATTGAGCTAATTTCCAAGTTTTAAGCTTAAATTAATCACATTGCAAATTATTTTTGTTAATAAGGCCACAGTAGAGTTGTAATATTTGATTTTAATGCCAGCGTATGACCAGCTTGAAAATCACATTTTTACCTGTAAAAAGTTATCTAACAGATAAAATTATATAGATAATTATTATAACTATCATATAATAATATGAAAAGGTAAATTCTATGGTATAAATTTATATAAACAAATATTCCAAATTGTATCTTGATGTCTTAGTTCCTAAAGTGTTAATTAAACCATAAATAACTGATGTATAATACTTTTACATAGTGAGTGGGATTTTTTCAGACTGAAATCGTAAAAAACTTTTAAGTGACTATATATTCTGGCACTCAAATCATTGAATGTAATAGAAACTGTGAGGGCTTTAAAATAAAAAGAAGAGGAGGGGGATTGTAGCTCTGACCTCAGGGAGGTCCCAAGCTCAGGTTCAAGGGACCTCCTGTGATCCGTAGCCCTAACAGTATTTGAGGGCAAAGGGGTGACCATGGCAGCAGATGCCGGGGCCTAGCTGCGTCCCTGGCAACACACACAGTCCGTTAGGGTCCCCGCCCTGCGTCCGGGCCAACACTGTTCCCCACTGAACAATGGAAGAAACAATAAGGCCAGAGGTTCCTGAAGGTACCTTTGAATTGTTATTTTTTGGCTTCATCTCACTGCTTGCTACAGGAAACTCTTTCCAGGGATCTCTGACTTTTTTCCCACGCTGGTTCTCCTACAGGCTGCAGGCTCCTCTGGTCAGGGCCTGTATTTCCCCATATCTTTGTTCAGGGATGGTCTCTTCAGGCCTTCTCCAATGACCTCTCCTTTCTGGATCTCTTTTCTTATGTCCTATTTGTTCAGGGCTTTTCTCTTCAGGACCTCTTTACTCTGGACTCCTATGTGCATTCTGCTATCTCTATTTCACTATGTTACATTGTTTCATCCTGTTGCTTCTATTTCACTTTTCTTTACGTCCCTATCTGAATCTGATTCTACTTTTCTGAGTTCCACCGTTTGGTCCTGTTGCCCTGTTGCCCTGCCTCCCTGTAGCCCTGTAGCCTTGGTGCTAGCTCTTGGGCTCAGTCACCAGGCCATGTTGCTCTCGTGCTGGCCATGCTTTTCAAACCTGGTGCTGGCTATCCAGCCCAGGCACCAGAGACCTCATAGCTCAGGTGTCTGGCCTTACGACCTGGATATCAGGGGCCACTGCTCTCTCCATCTGGATCTACCCAGATGCCTTCAGGTTCAGAATCCTGGCCTCAACTGATGAACTGTCTCCAAACTTACATTCCCCTACAAGAAGCTATTTGACTTTGACATATTTTTTGAAGACAAAGCTTTGAAAATGTGCCTTGGCTATCTCAGTATCTAATGAAATGCCAATAAGATTGTTATGAAATGTTGAATGATTGATAGATAAACCAATTAATGAAGCATGAATTATAAAATTGGGTAAACAAAGTAATAGCATTAATCAGAGTATTTTTATAGATCAATGATGAAAGGCTATACAACACAGAAACATATGCTATCATTTTGTGGCAGAGAGATCAAGGTGATAATACTCAATGTATTCATGATGATGCAAATTGAAAAATGAAGAATAAAAACAAATAATTTTACTGTTATCTAAATTTGGAAAGGCCACACATGTTAATAAACAGACAGTTGAGGCATAGTGAATAGAAAATTATTAAAGTTCATAGCTTGTAATGTATAAGGAATGATCATAAATAAAGTCCTGAACTAAGTTAATTCCCCATTTTGCAACTTATTCTAAATCACACCTTAAATTATTTAAACAAGACCCAGTAACAGTAAGACATCCACACTTGAGGGATAAATGGGAAGAGAGAGGGATATGAGTCTCCATAGTCATTAAATATTCCATAACATCTGAGAAATGGTGTGAAGATGCTTGTGAAAAGAGTAAAGGGTATTTAAATATATATATATATATATATATATATATATATATATATATATATACACATACATACATACATATATATCTGCATTTGAAATAGGGTGAAACATTTAGAAATTTATAAGAATACACTAGGGACCAGCAAAATTAAAGAGAACTGGATTTCTGATGAATGACTGAGTTACAAAGGAGAGCAATAAAAGGACAAGAATTCATCAGTCTTTCTAATTTGTACCACTTTTCCTTGGTGGGAGTATCAGGTTTTAGGCTGTGTGTCCATGTTTCATGCAAGCATAAATGTTTATTCAATGCTTTCTCTGTGCCAGGAACTAATCTAAGGGAAAAAAACTGTCTTAAGTACCAAAGTATCAGCAATGAGGAAACTATGCAAGATTTTTCATTTTATTTTCACACCAACTTTATAAACACATGTAAAATTAACATATTGTTACAGAATAAAAAACGCATTTCCTAAAAATATACAATTTATGTGACCATCTGTTCTGGAATTAGAGAAAATCACAGATAACATTTCTGCCTGGCTGGAGCGATAGTTCAGCGGGAGGGCGTTTGCCTTGTATGCAGCCGACCCGGGTTCAATCCCCTGCATACCACATGGTTTCTTGAGCACTGCCAGGAGGAATTCCTGAGTGCAGAGACAGGAGTAACTTCTGAGAAATGCTGGGTGTGACCCTAAAAGCAAAAAAAAAATGTTATATTACACTATGAAATTTCAGGATTTAGCATCACAATCACTGTATCACTGTCTTCCCGTTCATCATTGATTTGCTCGCACGGGCACCAGTAACATCTCCATATGACCAGTATCATGCAAGTAGAACCCAAGGGCACCTGCTTGTTCCATGAATAAAAGAGCCTGAAACCATTCCATCATGTCATGGGAATGAGGTCTATAATTGTTACTGCTATCTGGCATATCAAATACGGCACGGGTAGCTTGCCAGGCTCTGCCATGTGGGTAGCATACTCTTGTAATCATCTCAGAATCCAGCATTTATTGATGAACCAAGCAGGGCTCTGATAGGCTGGTCTGCTGGGTGGAGTTCTCAGCGTCACAATATCTATGTGTTTATCATAGACAATATAGTAAAATGCAAGTGCCACCACTGAAACAGCAAACAGCCTCTTTCTTCTTTATCTCTATGGTTTTCAAAATCTGAGTTTTTGTTTCTTGAAGAATATTTGGTAAGCTATATTTCACATATGATTAAAATAATACGATAATCTTTTCTTCCTCGATTTGCTTGAGCGGGCACCAGTAACATCTCCATTCTTTGGAAATGAGGAACATTATTATTACTGTTTTGGGCATATTGACTATACCACGGATAGCTTCCCAGGCTCTGTCATGGCTCTAGGTTCATCCCAGGGGGCCCAGTTTTAAATTTCTTCCTAATTAATTTATTTAATATAATCACCTCATAAATCAGGTATTTGAATCCAATAATTAAGATTTCATTTTTCTTAATGGCAGAGTAATATTCTATTAAGTATATATGCCATAGCTTCCTTATCCAGTCATTATTTTTTTTCCAACTCTTCTTTATCATATCAGTAAGTAGAAACTTAAAATATATATATATATATATATATATATATATATAATTTTTACAATTAAAAAGTTCATGTTTGGGTTTTGGTCATACAGTGTTCCAGCACCCGTCCCTCCACCAGTGCCCATCTCCTACCACCAACATCCCCGGTTCCCTCCCCCTTCCCCAGCCCACCTCCATGGCAGGTTCTTTATTTCTTTCTCTTTCTCTCTCTCTTTCTCTTTTCCTTCCTCCAGACTATGGATTACAGAACATACATTAGAAGGTTGTCATGTGTATCCCCCTGCCTCTATTTAATGCTCAGTTCCAGGTTGGCACTAGTACCCTCGACAATTATTAGGACCCTGTTCCATTTTCTGTCTTACCTAACCTCTGACTCCCACACGTTTGTGATAATCTCCACCTTTGACAAGACCTCCTGATATATGTTTCACTTGACCTTGGATATTGGTATCATAATATGTACATATATATTTATGCCATGCAAATAAATGCAGTCATTCTGTATCTGTCTCTCTCCTTCTGGCTAATTTCACTCAACATAATCTTCTCCATGTCCATCCATTTATAGGCAAATTTTATAACTTCATTTTTCCTAACAACTGCATAGTATTCCATTGTGTAGATGTACCAAAGCTTCTTTATCCAGTCATCGATTCTAGGGCACTCTGGTTGCTTCCAGATTCTGGCTATTGTGAATAATGCTGCTATGAACATAAAAGTAGGGATGGTGTTTCCGCTGCGTATTTTTGGTTTCCCAGAGTAGATTCCCAGGAGTGGTATGGCTGGGTCAAATGGGAGTTCAATTTCTAGTCTTTGGAGGAAAGTCCATATTGTTTTCCAGAAAGGCTGTACCAGCCGGCATTCCCACCAACAATGGATGAGTGTCCCCTTTTCCCCACATCCACGCCAGCACTTGTTGTTCTTGCTCTTTTGAATATGTGCCAGTCTCTGTGGTGTAAAGTGGTATCTCATTGTTGTTTTGATTTGCATCTCTCTGATGATTAGTGATGATGAGCATTTTTTCATATGTTTTTTTTGGCCATTCGAATTTCTTCCCTTGCTGAAGTTTCTGTTCATTTCTTCTCCCCCATTTTTTGATGGGGTTGTTTGTTTTCTTCTTCTTGTAAAGTTCTACCAGTGCCTGATATATCCTATCCAGTCATTCTTTCAATAGACCTTTAAGTTGGTCTATATATGCACTATTGTTAATAATTTTGTTATCATATTATACTGTAAATATTCAAGTTAATGTTTGCATATTATTCATATAAGTCTGAGTGTTGTTACTGGATTATATGGAACTTCTATTTTCATTTATTTAATTTTTGCACCATAGTTTAAGTTACTGATAACAATAATGATGGCATTAATAATGTAGTTGCAGAATAATAACACAATACCATCACCAATGAACCCATTGCCCTCCATCATTATCCCTGTATCACTTCTAATTGGTTTATTGATTTTCCAGACCATTTTAATAAAAGCTGTTATCATTTGCATTCTTAAAACATAATATAGTTCCTTTCACCACTTTTTCAACAAGACTTGTTTTCAATCCTTTTGATATAAGTGAATCTAATTAGATAAGGTGATTGATAACACATTGATATGATAAGATTTTGCCTTATAATTTCTCAGACATAGGTCATGCTAAATTTGTATATCTTCTTTGGATGACTATTAAGGTCTTTGGTCATTGTTAGATTAGGTCCCTGTTTATTTAGTTGTTTAAATTCATATATATGTATATGTATGCATATATATGTATATATACACATATATATCATTTATGTTTAAATTCACATATATGTTTAAATTCAGATATATATACATATTACATATATATGTAAACAGTATAACCTCACTCTATATAAAATGTGTATTATACAAACACACACACACACACACACATATATATATATGTGAGACTTGTAGACATGGGGCAGAGCTGCTACTGGCTCTCCCTGTGACCAGCCACTCATGAGGTGCCTGGGAGGGATGGTGGGTTCTAGCCCTGGCCCACCATCCCAACAGAGACTCGCAACAAGCCAGACGACCCCCCACTCCATGAGGGCCTCCATTTTCCACATCCGGACTTCTCTCTCCTCAGACCTCCACCCAGCAGACCAGCCTATCAGCGCCCGGCTCATCGAAGTTCCACCCTGCAGCAGTCTTTCTTAAATCCGGCTCAGGTATGCCGGTCCAGAGACTTGCAGACATGGGGCAGAGCTGCTACTGGCTCTCTCTGTGACCAGCTGCTCACGAGGCGCCCGGGAGGGATGGTGGGTTCTAGCCCTGGCCCACCATCCCAGCAGAGCCTCGCAACAAGCCAGACAACCCCCACTCCATGAGGGCCTCCATTTTCCACATCCAGACTTCTCTCTCGTCAGACCTCCACCCAGCAGACGGCCGCACGGTTCATCAATAAATGCCCGACTTAGAGATGCCTACAAGAGTATGCTACCTGCACAGTAGGGCCTGGCAAGCTACCCGTGTTGTATTTGATATATATGCCAAATACCAGTAACAATTTATAGACCTCTTTCCGGAATGGATTGAGGGTCTTTATGTTCCTGGAGCAAGCAGATGCCTTGGGCTCTACTAGCATGAGACAGGACATATGGAGACGTTACTGGGGCCCACTCGAGCAAATCGATGATGAACGGGAAGACAGTGATACAGTGATATATATGTATATATATATATATATATATATATATATATATATATGTTTTTTTTCCATAGCTTTTTGTAAAATATTTTTGAATTTTTATAATTGTATTCAAGGCACTATGATTTACAATACTATTAATGATGAATTTCCTGCATATGGTGTAATATCACCTCAGGATCCACCAGAGCATCCTCTTTTCTCTACAATTAACTCAGAGCCCCCTACTCTTCTTCCCTCACTATCTCTGACCCCAACCCATAGACCAGTTCTCTTGTCTTTGGTCATTCGATTAAAGGCTTTTTAATTTTTTATAGTCCCATGAGTTTCTTGTTTATGTGTGCATTTGATTTTCTCTTCTTTTTAATTTTTTATTATACCACAGTGAAACATACAATTACAAAGGTGTTCATAATTAGTTCTTGGTAATACAGTATACCAGCACCCATCCCTCCACCTGTGCCCCATTTCCACCACCAATGTACCCCACCCCCCCCCGCCCACCCCCATGCTGCCTTAATAGCAGGTACCCCAGTTTCCTCTCTTTCTCTCTCTGTCTCTCTCTCTGTCTCTGCATCTCTCTCCCTCTTATTTTACACATTGTGGCTAGCCCTGCAGATATTTAGAGTTTATCACTTAAGTCTCTTTGTGTATGTTCAATGGTGAGTTT
This sequence comes from Cryptotis parvus, assembly GCA_021461705.1. Taxonomy (NCBI): domain Eukaryota; kingdom Metazoa; phylum Chordata; class Mammalia; order Eulipotyphla; family Soricidae; genus Cryptotis; species Cryptotis parvus. Next base: position 132,611 of record JAJIBD010001353.1, on the reverse strand, counting down.
TAATCTGCCATTACCATTTTCCACATTTAGTAAAACACTGGTATCTATTTATGTCGTATTAATGAATGCAGTCATTCTATATCTGTCCTTTTCCTTCTGACTAATTTCACTCAGCATGATAGTCTCCATGTCCATCCATTTGCAGGTAAATTTCATAATTTCATCTTTTCTGACAGCCGCATAGTATTCCATAGTTTAGATGAACCACAGTTTCTTTAGCCAGTCCTCTGTTCTCGGGCATTTAGATTGTTTCCAGATTCTAGCTATAGTGAATAGAGCAGAGATGAATAAAGAAGTACAGATAGTGTTTCTGCTATGTGTTTTTCGGTCTCTCGGGTATATTCCCAGGAGTGCTATTGCTGGATCAAATGGGAGCTCAATATCTAGTTTTTGGAGGAATGCCCATATTGTTTTCCAAAAGGGCTGGACCAGTGGGCACTCCCACCAACAGTGGATCAGAGTCCCTTTTTCCCCCACATCCATGCCAGCACCGGTTGTTCTTGCTGTTTTGGATGTGTGCCAGTCTCTGTGGGGTGAGATGGTACCTCACTGTTGTTTTGATTTGCATCTCCCTGATGATTAAAGATGAAGAACACTTTTTCATATGCCTTTTGGCCATTCAAATTTCTTCTTTTTGGAAGCTTCTGTTCATTTCTTCTTCCCATTTTTTGATGGGGTTGGCTGTTTTTTTCTTGTGCAGTGCTACCAGTGCCTGATATATCCTGGATATTAACCCCTTGTCAGATGAGTATTGGGTGAATATCCTTTCCCACTCTGTGGATTGTCTTTGTATCTTGGTCTCCGTTTCTTTTGAGGTGCAGAAGCTATTTAGTTCTATATAATCCCATTTGTTTATCTTTGCTTCCATTTGCTTGGTCAGTGGTGTGTCGTCTTTAAAGATACTTTTTTGTTTCGATGTCGTAGAGCGCTTTCTCCTATGTTTTCTTCGATGTACCTTATAGATTCATGTCTGATGTTGAGATCTAGAATCCATTTTGATCTGACTTTTGTGCATGGCTTTAGAAGGAGGTCTAAGTTCATTTTTTACATGTAGCTGCCCAGTTTTCCCAGCACCATTTGTTGAAGAGGCTTTCTTTGCTCCACTTAATATTTTTTGCTCCTCTATTGAAGATTAAGTTGTTGTATATTTGAGAATGTGTTTCAGGATACTCAGTTATATTCCATAGGTCTACAGGTCTGTCTCTATACCAATACCACACTGTCTTAATTTCCATCGAGGAAATAGAATCGGTAATCAAAAAGTCTCCCCAAACACAAAAGACCAGGTCCAGATGGATTCACCAGTGAATTCTACAAAACATTTAAAGAGGACCTACTCCCAATTCTTTTTAAGCTTCAATTTGCTTCCGGCAAATTGAAGAAACAGAAACACTCCCAAATAGCTTTTATGAGGCACATATCACCCTGATACCCAAAGCAGACAAAGATGCCACAAAAAAAGGAAAACTACAGACCAATCTCCCTGATGAATACAGATGCTAAGATCTTCAACAAAATACTAGCAAATAGAATCCAAAGAGTCATCAAAAAGATTATACACCATGACCAAGTGGGATTCATCCTGGGAATGCAAGGATGGTTCAACATCCGCAAGCCAATCAACATAATATAATACATCATATCAACAAAAAGAAAAAACCATATGATCATATCAATAGATGCAGAGAAGGCATTTGACAAGATTCAACACCTGTTCATGATGAAAGCTCTCCGTAAAATGGGGATTGAAGGAACCTTCCTCAAGATAATCCAGGCCATCTACTACAAGCCCACATTGAGCATCATTCTCAATGGGGGAAAACCTGAAAGCCTTCCCCTTAAGATCAGGGACAAGACACGGCTGCCCACTCTCACCACTTCTATTCAATATAGTACTGGAAGTACTTGCCATAGCAGTCAGGGAGGAAAAAGACATTAAGGGCATCCAGATAGGAAGGGAAGAAGCCAAGTTATCACTATTTGCAGATTACATGATATTATACCTGGAAAACCCAAAACTCTCTACCAAGAGACTCCTAGAAATAATACATTCCTATAGCAGAGTAGCAGGGTACAAAATCAATACCCAAGAGTCAATGGCCTTCCTATATGCAAACAGTGAAAGAGAAGAAAGGGACATTAAAGAAACTATCCCATTCACAATTGCGCCGCAGAAAATCAAATACCTAGGAATCAGTTTGACAAAGAATGTAAAGGATCTCTACAAAGAAAACTACAAAACGTTACTTCAGGAAATAAAAGAAGACCTGAGGAAATGGAGACATATTCCCTGCTCATGGATTGGAAGGATTAACATTATCAAAATGGTAATACTCCCTAGAGCTTTATACAGATTCAATGCGGTCCCTATAAAGATACCCATGATGTTCTTCAAAGAAATTGAACAAACACTCCTGAAATTTGTATGGAATAATAAAACTCCACGAATAGCTAAAGCAATCCTTGGGAAAAAGAAGATGGGAGGTATCACCTTCCCCAACTTCAAGCTCTACTACAGAGCAGTTGCATTTGATTTTCTTGACATTGGAATTTAAATTCAAAAAAGTCTCAGAATTTCTTGTCTAAGAATACATCACCTATCACTGCATATTTCATGATTTGTGTCTAATACCTCAGTAGTTCATTCATTCTCAGTTTATTTTTGTGTGTGAAATTAAATAATGATCAAGTTTCATTTCATTTCATGTGATTGTCCTGCATTACTCTAACCACTGTTTGAAGAGACTTTCTTTTCTTCATTTTATGATAGAAGTCTTTAATTTGAGAAGGGGAGAAGGCAAAATGCAACCAAGATAATTCCATGAGCAAGACAAGTTTTGAGTGAAAAGTTCTATGAAAAAATTAGTAAAGTGATTCCACGGAGAATAACATTGAGGACTACTTCATATTTGATGTGCAACACTCCTTTTTAAAAAATGACCTATATACTGAAACATCTGTTTTCCAGTCGAATTATTCCTTCCTAATAGATAAAATGTATTGATTACCATCCCTCTAATATATATAAATGAGTAATGAGGGGCCAGAGAGATAGCCCAGTGGGTAGGGCGTTTGCCTTTGCACGGCACGGCCCATGCCGGCCCAGGTTTGATCCCCAGCATCCCATATGGTCCCCTGAGCACCGCCAGGAGTAATTCCTGAGTGCAGAGCCAGGAGAACCCCCTGAGCATCTCCGGGTGTGATCCAAAAAAGCAAAAAAAAAAATGAGTAATGAAAATGTATTTATACACTGGATGCTTTATGTCTTTACTACACAAAGAATTTAAGTATCAAATGTTTAAACTTGGAGTAAAATCTTGTAGTCCTATGTATGTCTGTATAGAGAGATAACCTCACTTCTCAGTTGTCACTTGTCTTCCCATTGTTCATTGATTTGCTTGAGCGGGTGCCCATTCATTGGGAATGAGGTCCATTATTGTTACTTTTTTGGAATATCGAATACACCACAGGTAGCTTTCCAGGCTCTACCATGGCTCTGGGTTCATCCCAGGGGGCTCAGTCATTTTCTATGTCAGACCATCAAACATCCAGGGGCCCACAGGGCAGAGCCCTTGGTGTAGACAAGCCTGCCTCCTCTCTGTCACCTGTCAACGCAGCCGGACACCATAGCCACACCTGTAACACATCTAGAGAGATAATAAAATAAACATTATATGGTAGTTCCTTGCTCTCCCTGTGCCCAGCCGTTCATGTGGAAGTCGGGAGGCATGGTGGGTTCTAGCCTTGGCCCACCACCCGGCAGAACCTCACAACAAGCCAGACGACCCCCACGCACTCCATGGGCGCCGCCATTTTCCACATCCGACTTCCCTCTCTTCAGAACTCCACCCAGCCGATCAGCCCATCACAGCCCGGATCATCCGACACTCACCCTGCAGCTGTTTCTTCCTCAATCCGGCCCAGGTATGCTGGTCCAGAGACTCTTAGACATGGGGCAGAGCGGTTCCTTGCTCTCCCTGTGCCCAGCCGTTCATGAGGAAGTCGGGAGGCATGGTGGGTTCTAGCCTTGGCCCACCACCCCCGGCAGAACCTCACAACAAGCCAGACGACCCCCCATGCACTCCATGGGCGCCGCCATTTTCCACATCTGGACTTCCCTCTCTTCAGAACTCCACCCAGCCGATCAGCCCTTCACAGCAGCGGCTTGCGCGGGCCGCTGCGGCTGCGCAGTTCATCAATAAATGCTTTATTTGGAGGTGTTTAAAGAATATTCCTCCCGCACGGCAAGCCTAGCAAGCTGCTCGTATTGTATTTGACATGCCAAATGCCAGTAACACTATTTTAGGTCATTCCCATGACCTAATATAATGGTTTGAGGCTCTTTATGTTCCTGTAGCAAGCCGATGCCCTTTGCTCTACTGTCATGAGACAGGACATATGGAGATATTACTGGTGCCCGCTCTATCAAATAGATGATTAACGGGAAGATCGTGATCGTGATCGTGATCGTGATGGTAGTGCCCACATTTATTCTAGTTATTGCAGAAATTTAGATTCAATTTAAGTTTTGGGTGGATTTAATTTAAATTGTGGCTAGAAAAAAACCTAGAATTTAGGGTCGTTTAATCTATATAATCAACCTGAAATTAGTAAATAAAGCACAGAAGGGAAAATAGTTGATAAACATTCCCAGTCACGTATCAGTGATCTTTGCTTTCAATAGGATGTCAATTATTAGGGCATGAATTTTTTTAATTTGAACAATGATTCCCGGCCAGTCAGAATACAACTTTACCAACCTGTTAAAGAAAAATATAAATAAACCTGCTACACTAGGACCTGAAGATGTTAGTGTACTTGCCTTGCATGTTGTTAATCTGCATGTGATCCCCAGCACCCAGTATATTTTCTCAAACTCTGCCAGGGGTTTTCTGTGTCTTATACCTAAAAATTAGCTGCTTTTACCTCCTGGTGTGGCTCAACTCCTCATGCTCCAAATAATTATTGCATACTCACAAAAATGACAGTTAAATGATGGCTTACTTTTTAAAAATAATTAAAAAACTTATTTAATAAGGCTATATTTAAGATAACAATATAATTATAATTCTTTATTTGTCCATATAGGTAATGAGGATTGAAGCATGGCATGTTTCATTGTCCTGAAATTCCTTATTTATAATCAAGATATACTATGTAATTCATTTTTGTCTTAACTTTTTTGTTGTAAAATAGACTCTGCATGTCTAAAGGGCTTTTGAAGTGAGTTGATATAGCTTTGATGTAAATCCCAAATTACATATTTATACTTCATAGAATTTAGGGTGGTTGCAATTAAAGAATATGTTTAACAACTAGTTTTTCATGATTAGTCACTTCTAATTCTTTGATGTAGTTCCATATATTTTACTCATTAAATGTTAATCTAAAATCAACACATATCTTTGTTAGAAATAAAATAGGGTTAATTATAACAGATGCCTTCATAGTCTTTATATCTTGAGTTTTTCCTGATTCCTCTGTATTCAAAGCTACTAGCTATTAAACTACTATATTAACTATTTATTAACTACACAAATTATACTTGTTATCTTTATTTAATGATTCCAGACTGAAATTGATAAAACCACTCTGGAGCATTTACACAACAATCAATTGTACTCCCCTTTCCCCATTAATGTTTTTCCCCAGAGAATTGCCAATTCTTATTAAGGAGGGAAGATTGAGGGAATGGGGTTTAATTTGAATAGTAATACATTTGAATAGTAAGCACCAGGGAATTTTGGCATATCTGCTTAAGAGCATACTCAAATTCTCTCTCCCAACATCCCACTTTCCATTTCCTATTATTACATTGATATTGGTCTCAGAATGAAGTCATCAAAATCAAACAGTTAAGTAAGAATTACTTGTCACTTGTCATTTGTCTTCCTGTTGTTTATCAATTTGCTTGAGCGGGCACCAGTAACATCTCCATTCTTTGGGAATGAGGTCCATTATTGTTACTCTTTCTGGTATATCAAATATAACAAGGGTAGCTTGTCAGGCTCTGGGTTCATCCCAGGGGGCCCAGTCTTTTTCTGTGTCAAACCATGAACCATCCAGGGCCCATGGGGCAGAGCCCTGGGTGTGGACGGGTTGGTCTCCTGTGTGCCACCTGCTGATGCATTCAGGCACTGCAGCCACACTTGCAACACCTTGGGGGGCAGGAAATAAGAATAAATAAATGTAATATCAGAGGCTATTTATTCATTGTGATAAATGTGGAGAATGTTGCTATAGTGATAAATCCATACAAATAATTATACATATTCAGTTCAATTCCTATGAGGAAGTCAAAAGCATTCTTTAGGGAAATGGAACAAAAATCATTAAAATTTTTTATGGAGCATCTAAAGACCCCAAATAACCAAGCAATCCTGAGAATAAGGATTGGGGTTCTAACATTTTCTCACTTTTAATTTCATTACAAAACAACATTAATAAAAAATAGAGTGGCATTAGGATCAAAACACATATAAAGCCATAGCAAAACTAAACCCTCACATACATAGAAAATTATTTGAAGATAGGAGCCAAGTATAAAATGGGAAAAGTAAAATTTCCTCAACACATGGTCTCGAAAATGCTGAGTAGTGACATGTAATCTTTTGAAATCTTTTAACAATAGTTCCATTCGTATATCTCAAAGTATTGGTTTTAAATGCTAATTTTCAAAGATAAATGTACACATATGTTCATTGAAGCACTATATTTTATAATCAGAGTTTCCAAATAAACCAGGTACAAAATGACAAATATCTAAAGCCTTTCTGTATTTATACTGTGGAAGCCTAACCAGTTATTCAAAAAAGATAAAATTTGTAATGTTATTTGTGGATTTAGAGGGGGCCAGTCCTTCAACACGAGATAGAAGGATAAAAAAGAAAATCCACATGCATAATGGTGACAGATCTATTTCCAAGTTTATTTGGTGTGGTTTGGATCCTCTACCTTTAGTGTTAGTGACTCTGTGATTTGTATATAGAGCTATACCATTCCTTGCCCACCCATGTATTAAATGCCCTTGACTCCCCACCCCCATTAAAACTTTCTTTCAGCTGCTTCTTAATTCCCTCTTGATTTCTTTCATTCTCTGTTTTTCTTATCATACTCTGCATTCAGGTGTGATCTCGGCCCTGTGGTCATTACCTTAACTCCTGTAGTATCTATTTTATGCCTGTCAAATTTTGGTTATCTGTATATGTCTGATACTTAATAATACCTAAGGAAGAAAAATCAAATAAATAAGACTTAAGAGTACACTATTTCTAAAACTACAGGTACAAGACTTTGGCAATGGGGGACAGTCAAGGGAAAGACTTTCCACTATTGTAAAGTTTCCAGCATTTGCTTTCCCCCCATTTTATCTCTTCATATTTTTGAAGACTTCTTGGGAGCTGGAACATGGCAAGGATGCTTATTCTGTGAAAAAAAACAGTGATGTATATTTGACATGAAGAATAGGCTGCCATAAATTCTAACATGGAAGAGTATTCCTTCAAGGTACTATCCCTAGTGGGAATATTATTCAACCAGGTAAGGTGACAATGCAGAAAAAAGAGATAGGCTGTAGGGTAGGAAAATAGCCACTGACACTCTCCAAATAAAGGTCTCTTCATTTTCACACAAAGCACTAAAAATAGCGATCTATTTCCAGTGCCACTATCACACTCAAGCCAAGGTCCAGAATTTCCCTTGCAAATTTGCTGTATCTAAGAACCATCAGAGGATATACGCAGTTCTACAAGTCAAGTATAGGTTTTATTTTGCAACATCTATATTTGTGAACATACATATGTATATGATTTTTATATAGAGGTATACCACTCCTTTTGCCCCCTATATATCCAAGACCCTTGACTCCACAGCCCCATTAATTTCTGTCTGCTTGTTATTTCCCTCACTTGATTTCATTTCTTTTCTGTCTTCATCCTTATACTCTGGGTTCAGGAGTGATCTAGGCATTCATCTCTTCTGCATGGTATTGCATTTTTTATTTTAGTTATCCATTTTTCCATAGGAATTTCATGTGAATAGAAAAATATTTTATTTTTAAATTTCAAGAGTTACTCAGTAAAATATTCATTTGATATAAAATCATATATTTTATTATTATTATTTCAGTCATTCTTTGACACAGAATTAATAAGACTGTCATTTAAAAAATATAATACATACATTATTGACTAGATAATTATTGCATACATAAGGAAATGAACACTGTCCTTCTAAAGTTTTGGAAGTGATTCTTAAGGATAATACTCTTGCCATTATTTGGATGAATAATGTAACAAAATAATGTATCAATGCAATTAAAACATAAAATATATAACAGTTTAAACATTGAAAACCAAGCAATAACAAGACAAAGAGAGTGTCTCAAAGGACCTGGCCATGTTCACTGGCAGCAAGCAAACTGTGTGGGACAGGATAGGTATTATCTTTCACAGGATGGGGCAGTTCCTGGGAGTTCTGGAACCAAAGCCAGTGATGCCCCAACTGTCCTGAATGACGTAGTCCTGGCAGACTTGAAAATCTGTTTCAAGCCCAGGTCTGCCTGATCCAGAGACTCAGAGACATGGGATAGAGCTGCCTCCAGCTCTCCCTGTGCCCATCTGATCATGAGGTGACCAGAGGGAAGGCAGGTTCTAGACCTGGCCTGCCATCCCAAAAAGAGCCTAGCGAGAAGCCAGAGAAACCCCACACCATGAAGGCCTCCATGAATTTCCTCTCTAAATTTTATTATTTCCTTCTTTATGCCTGGGTTGGGCTCCTTCTGTTGGTCTTTTTCTAAGATTTTGATCTATGAAGTCAGGTTATTTATGTGGGTCCTTTCTTTTTTCCTGATGAATGTTTGCAGAGCTCTGAACTTTCCTCTTAACACTGCTTTCACTGCGTTCCACATGTTCTGATAGTTGGTGTCTTCATTTTCATTTGTTTCCAGGAATCTTTGGATATCCTGTTTGATTTCTTCTATGACCCATTGCTTGTTCAGCAGTGAGCTGTTCAGTTTCCAGGTGTTTGATTTAACTCCATTTCTTCATATGACTAACTTCCATTTTCAGTGCTTCATGATCCAAAAAGATAACAGACACAATTTATATATTTTGTATTTTATCGAGGTATGCTTTGTGGCTCAGCATGTTGTCTATCTTGGAGAATGTTCCATGTGCAATGGAAAAAATGTGATTTCAGCATTATTGGGATGAAAAGCCCTATATATGTCAACCAACTCTCTTCCATTTCTTCCTTCAGGGCCAGTATTTCCTTGGTAAGTTTCAGTCTTATTGATCTATCAATAGTTGATAAAGCAGTGTTGAAGTCTCCTACTAATACTGTGCTACTGTTAATGTCTTCTTTGAAGTCTATTATAAGTTGTTTAAGTATTTTGCTGGCCCTTCGTTGGGTGCATATATGTTTAAGAGTGTAATATCTTCATGATATACATTCCCCTTAATTATTAAGAAATGGCCTTCATTGTCCCTTTTAACCTTTTCAGCTTAAAGTCTATACTGTCAGATAGTTATATGGCCACACTGGCCTTTTTGGAGGAGATATTTATGTGGAGAATTGTCTTCTCAAAGTTCCAGTCTTTGTCTTTGGAGACTTCCCACTGATTTGGTCCGTAAGTAGAGAAAAAATTGCTGTGTGGGAGGGACTGACCCATATTTCTGGTTCCATCACATTTTCATGTTTGCAAATAGAAGTTAACAAGTTACAAAGTCCACAATTTCTTTCTACTGCTTCTAGCTCTTGAAGGCAACAAATACAATACCTTTAGGAAAACAAACAAACAAAAAAAAACAGTACCTTAAAATCCTTTCTTGGTCCCCCCAGCTGCTTCTCCTGAGGAAGAAGCCTGTACATTTCCACAGAAGGGGGCCACACATCACGTTCTCCACGGTGGAATGCCACACTCCACAGTACAATGCCCCACTTTGGGTTGCCAGATATGTTAACTCAAAAGTGGGTTTTCCTGTGCTGGTGTGTTTTTGAGACTTGTATGAAAGATTTGCATACAGTACTCAGAAGATTGAAAGTTAGTTTAATGTACAGAAGGTAGATTGTTCCAGATCCTCCCCAGATGTCCAGGCCTCTCTTATACATACCTATTCATGGTATCACTGGTCCTGTCCCTGGTGCTGCTTCATCCTGTGAATGACTTCCCTTTGTGTCCCACACAGTCTACAAGTGCCTGCCATGAACGATGGCCCGGTTGTAAGCTTTCACTGCTCTTTCTCTCCCATGTACACTTTCCCAGTCTCTATCTAGCCAGCGCCACATGCAAGTGGGCAAGATCCGTGCGCTCTGTACCTATCGCTGGGCCTCTCAACTGTACTCCAGCAGTCCCTGTCACTCTTTCCCAGCTTTCCTACTCTCTGGCTGTGGCGCTGTGCATGTGGCTGAGATTCCTGAGTTCAGTACATTGTCACTCTCTGGGCATTCTTGTCCTACCTGTACCTGTACCTGGCCCTGCCAGGTCTTCCATGGCCTCCTTGTGTCTGGGCATGCTGCCCTACCTGATCCGGGAGTTTGTTCAGAGAGTGTGTTCTGAGAGGGAAAGGAGAAAGAGATATGGGGTTGGGGGGGTCTATCTCTCTCAGTTTTTTTTCCTTTTAGGGTCACACCCAGCAGTGCTCAAGGGTTACTCCTGATTCTACATTGAGGATTTACTCCTGGCAGTGCTTAGGGGACCAAGTGGGATGCCAGGGAATCAAACTCGGGTCTGCCACATGCAAGGCAAAAGCCATACCCCTGTTCTATCGCTCCGACACCTACAGTCTTTCTCTTATCTGCTGATACCTCCCTCTCGTAGCCATCCCATTCTACATTCTAAATGGTCCTGTTCCATGGGTGGAAATTTAAAGTGACCTGATATGGGGCCGGAGTGATAGTCCAGCGGGTAGGGCATTTGCCTTGCACGTGGCCCACCCAGGTTCGATCCCCAGCATCCCATATGGTCCACTGAGCACTGCTAGGAGTAAGTCCTGAGTGCAGAGCCAGGAGTAACCCCTGAGCATCACCGGATGTGACCCAGAAAGAAAAAAAAAAGTAAAATAAAGTGACACCTGATGCTCTCTACTGTAACTACTGCTGTATCAATACTATTTCATAATGAAAAAAGAATATGATTTAGACCTTTATCTCATGACTGTTTCTCAAACCTTGTGGACTCAGTAAAATCTTCACTTACTTCATGGACTCAGTAAAAGCTACATAATAATTAGGATATTATAATAATTGTTAAGTAATGTAGAGTATGTAAATATTCCTTGAGCAATGTTTCTTTAATAATTGTTCTTTCAAACTAAAATGCATTGTCGCCCCCAGAAATATTATAATCTCTTATTGTAGACTTAATAAAAGATTGCTAATAGAAATTTTCAATACTGAATTAAAACTTCCAGTAGTTAGTAAATGTAATTATATTTATGAACTACAGTTTGCTCAATTTCCCTTATTTCATATTGTTTGCATGATGGGTTATTTTATTTTTTTATTTTTTTTTAATTTTTTATTTTAACAATTACAAAGATATACAATTAAAAAAGTTCATATTTGGGTCCTGGTCATACAGTGTTCCAGCACCCATCCTGCCACCGGTGCCCATCTCCCACCACCAACGTCCCCAGTTCCCTCCCCCTCCCCCAGCCCTGCTCCATGGCAGGTTCTTTATTTCTTTCCCTTTCTCTCACTTTCTCTTTTCCTTCCCTCCAGACTATGTATTACAGAACATACATTAAAGGGTTGTCATGTGTATCTTTTTGCCTCTATTTAATGCTCAGTTCTATGTTGGCATTAGTACCCTCGACAATTGTTAGCACACTTTTCCATTTTCTGTCTTACCTAGCCTCTGATTCCCACACTTTTTGTGATAATTTCCACCTTTGACCAGACCTCTTGATATATGTTTCACTTGACCTTGGATATTGGTATCTTAATATGTACATATATATTTATGTTATGCAGATAAATGCAGTCATTCTTGTGTCTGTCTGTCTCCTTCTGGCTAATTTCGCTCAACATAATCTTCTCTCCTGGCTCTGCATGAGAGAAGATTATGTTGAGCGAAATTAGCCAGAAGGAGACTGACAGACTCTGGGAAACCAAAAATACGCAGCGGAAACACCATCCCTACTTTTATGTTCATAGCAGCATTATTCACAATAGCCAGAATCTGGAAGCAACCAGAGTGCCCGAAAATCGATGACTGGATAAAGAAGCTTTGATACATCTACACAATGGAATACTATGCAGCTGTTAGGAAAAATGAAGTTATAAAATTTGCCTATAAATGGATGGACATGGAGAAGATTATGTTGGAGCGAAATTAGCCAGAAGGAGAGAGACAGATACAGAATGACTGCATTTATTTGCATGGCATAAATATATATGTACATATTATGATACCAATATCCAAGGTCAAGTGAAGCATATATCAGGAGGTCTTGTCAAAGGTGGAGATTATCACAAACGTGTGGGAGTCAGAGTTTAGGTAAGACAGAAAATGGAACAGGGTGCTAATAATAGTCGAGGGTACTAATGCCAACCTAGAACTGAGCATTAAATAGAGGCAAAAGGATACACATGACAACCTTTTAATGTATGTTCTGTAATCCATAGTCTGGAACGGAAGGAAAAGAGAAAGAGAGAGAAAGGGAAAGAAATAAAGAACCTGCCATGGAGCAGGGCTGGGGAAGGGGGAAGGGAACCGGGGATGTTGGTGGTGGGAGATGGGCACTGGTGGAGGGACGGGTGCTGAAACACTGTATGACCAAAACCCAAACATGAACTTTTTTAATTGTATATCTTTTTTATTTGTATACCTCACGGTGGTATAATAAAATACTTAAAAAAATAAATAAAAATTCTCTATAGGCAAAAAAAAAAAAAGAAAAAACCATAATCTTCTCCATGTCCATCCATTTGTAGGCAAATTTTATAACTTCATTTTTCCTAACAGCTGCATAGTATTCCATTGTGTAGATGTACCAAAGCTTCTTTATCCAGTCATCGATTTTTGGTCACTCTGGTTGCTTCCAGATTCTGGCTATTGTGAATAATGCTGCTATGAACATAAAAGTAGGGATGGTGTTTCCGCTGCGTATTTTTGGTTTCCCAGAGTAGATACCCAGGAGTGGTATGGCTGGGTCAAATGGGAGTTCAATTTATAGTCTTTGGAGGAATGTCCATATTGTTTTCCAGAAAGGCTGTACCAGCCGGAATTCCCACCAACAATGGATGAGTGTCCCCTTTTCCCCACATCCACGCCAGCACTTGTTGTTCTTGCTCTTTTGAATATGTGCCAGTCTCTGTGGTGTAAAGTGGTATCTCATTGTTGTTTTGATTTGCATCTCTCTGATGATTAGTGATGATGAGCATTTTTTCATATTTTTTTTTGCCATTTGAATTTCTTCCTTGGTGAATTTTCTGTTCATTTCTTCTCCCCATTTTTTGATGGGGTTGTTTGTTTTCTTCTTGTAAAGTTCTACCAGTGCCTGATATATCCTGGATATTAAGCCCTTATCAGATGGGTATTGGGTGAATATTCTTTCCCATTCTGTGGACTACTTTTGTTTCTTAGTCACTGTTTCTTTTGAGGTGCAGAAGCTTTTTAGTCTCAGGTAGTCCCATATGTTTATCTTTTCCTCTAGTTGCTTTGTTAGTGATGTTTCACCTTTGAAGATGCCTTTAGCTTCAATGTCGTGGAGGGTTTTTCCTATATTTTCTTCAATGTACTTTATGGATTCAAGTCTGATATTCAGATCTCTAATCCATTTTGATCTGATTTTTGTGCATGGTTTTAGACACAGATCGAAATTCATTTTTTTACATGTTGCTGCCCAGTTTTCCCAACACCACTTGTTGAAGAGGCTTTCCTTACTCAATTTTGTGAAACCAGTTGCACCTTTATCAAAGATTAAATGATCATATGTTTGAGGTTGGGTGTCAGGATACTCAATTCTATTCCATAGGTCCACAGGTCTGTTTTTATTCCAATACCATGCTGTTTTAATTACTACTGCCGTGTAGTACAGTTTGAAGTTGGAAAGGTGATGCCCCCCCCCATCTACTTTTTCCCAAGGATTGCTTTAGCTTTCCTTGGGGGTTTATTGTTCCACACAAATTTCAGGAGTATTTGGTCAATTTCTTTGAAGAATGTCATGGGTATCTTTATAGGGACTGCATTGAATCTGTGCAGAGCTCTAGGGAGTATTACCATTTTGACAATGTTGATTCTCCCCATCCATGAGCAGGGAATATGTTTCCATTTCCTTGTGTCCTCTTTTATCTCTTGGAGCAGTGTCTTGTAGTTTTCTTTGTACAGGTCCTTTACACACTTGGGTAGGTTGATTCCTAGGTATTTGATTTTCTGTGGCACACATTGTGAATGGAATTGTTTCCTTAATATCCCTTTCTTCTCTTTCGTTATTTGTATATAGGAAAGCCACCGACTTTTTGGTGTTGATTTTGTAACCTGCTACTCTACTATATGCATCTATTGTTTCTAGGAGTTTTTAGATAGAGAGTTTAGTGTTCTCTAGGTATAATATCATGTCATCTGCCAATAATGATAGCTTGACTTCTTCCTTGCCTATCTGGATGCCCTTGATGTCCTTTTCTTCTCTGATTGCTATGGCAAGTACTTCCAGTACTATATTGAATAAAAGGAGTGAGAGTGGGCAACCTTGTCTTGTCCGTGATCTCAGGGGGAAGGCTTTCAACTTTTCCCCATTGAGAATGATTTCTGGAAACAAATGAAAATGAAGACACCAACTATAAGGACTTGTGGGACATGGCAAAAGCCGTGTTAAGAGGGAATTTTATAGCTCTGCAAGCATACATCAGGAAATAAGAAAGGGCCCACATAAATAACCTTACTACACAGCTGAAGACATTAGAAAAAGACCAACAAAAGGAGCCCAACCCAGGCAGAAAAAAAGGAAATAATAAAACTTAGAGAGGAAATCAATGAGTTGGAAAGCAAAAAAAACAATCCAAAAGATTAATGAAACCAAGAGCTGGTTTTATGAAAAGTTAAACAAGATTGACAAACCATTGGCAAGACTTGTAAGGACAGGGAAAGAGAGAACCCAAATAAACAGAATCAGAAATAAAAAGGGTGACATCACAACAGAAACCACAGAAATCCAAAAGATCATCAGAGATTACTTTGAGAGCCTGTATGCCGTGAAACATGAGAATCTAGAAGAAATGGATCAATTCCTGAAGTCCTATAACCTCCCACGGCTGAAACAAGAAGACCTCCAATACCTGAATAAGCCTATCACCATTGAGGAAATAGAAACAGTAATTAAAAGTCTGCCCAAACACAAAGCCCAGGTCCAGACGGATTCACTAGTGAACTCTACCAAACCTTTAAGTAGGACCTACTGCCAGTCCTTTTCAAGCTCTTCCAGGAAATAGAAGAAACAGAAACACTCCCAAACAGCTTCTAAGAGGCACATATCACCCTGATACCCAAAGCAGGGAGAGACAACACAAAGAAAGAAAACTACAGACCAATATCCCTGATGAACACGGATGCTAAGATCTTCAACAAAATACTAGCAAACAGAATCCAAAGACTCATCAAGAAGATTATACATCATGACCAAGTAGGATTCATCCCGGGAATGAAGGATGGTTCAACATTCGCAAGTCAATCAACATAATACATCATATCAATAAAAGAAAAAATAAAAACCATATGATCCTATCAATAGACGCAGAGAAAGCATTTGATAAGATCCAGCACCCGTTCATGATTAAAACCCTCCAGAATATGGGAATTGAAGGGACTTTCCTCAAGTTAGTTACAGCCATCTACCAAAAGCCCACAGCGAGCATCATTCTGATGGGTTATTTTAAAGAAAATAAGTTTTTTAAAATGTAACCTCCAACTGTCAAAGCCAACTCATTTAAGACTTAGACCTTGGAATTGATTTCCTAAAACCACGGTGCTGTTATATTTATCAAAGTACTTCTGATCACAAAGGGGTACTGTTAACTATTTTGAATCTCTTTTGTGAGAATCAGTTCTGCATGGTGTTATTACAGAAAGAAAATCAAGCATTTGCTCTGATCTAATGTAAAAATTATTACATTTGAAACAGCTGAATTTTTGAAGCACAATCTAATTGGACTCTGCATGCCTTATGCAGAGTCCAATTAGATTTTTTTAAAAAAACAAATAATTTTATTTTTATAAACTGAACAATTATTTTTTATAAATTGAACACTAAATTTTTTTCATGATGCATAATATATTATGCCATTGTCATTTTGAGAAAATAATTGCCACATATGTGCATATAACTCTTCCTAAAACCTGCTAAAAATGGGAAAACTGCACAAAACAAGTAACATGAAGTTGCCTTAAAAGGTACTGTCAGGGGCCGGAGGCGATAGCCCAGCGTGTAAGGCATTTGCCTTGGAGGCGGCCAGCCCGTGGGCGGGTTCAATCCCTCGCATCCCATATGGTCTCCCAAGCACCGCCAGGAATAATTCCTGAGTGCAGAGCCAGGAGAAACTCCTGAGCATTGCTGGGTGTGACCCAAAAAAGCAAAAAAAAAAGGTACTGTCAAAATGATGATATATTTTATGTATATATACATATATTATTTGTATATCTATCAGTGGTTTAACATCTATGGATATTGTCACTGTAATACAATCATTTGAATTTGAAGTTATTCTTAACATGTTTTAATAGGAATGCTCAAGTATGTTATGAATTTTATTTTATTTTTTTTCTTTTTTTAAAAGTATTTTATTATACCACCATGAGATATACAATTACAAAGATGTTCATATTTGGGTTTTGGTCATACAGTGTTCCAGCACCCATCCCTCCACCAGTGCCCATCTCCCACCACCAACGCGTCTCCAGTCCCCCCCCCCCACCCAGCCCTCCTCCATGGCAGGTTCTTTATTTCTTTTTTTTTTAACATTTTATTATACCACCGTGAGATATACAATTACAACGTTGTTCACGCTTGGGGTTTCGGTCACATGGTGTTCCAGCACCCCCCCCTCCACCAGTGCCCCTCAGCCACCACCCATGTCCCCATTTCCCCCCTCCCCCCCCACATCCCGCCTAAATGGGAGGTTCTTTATCTCCCTCTCCTCTCCCTCTCTCTCTCCTCCTTCTCCCAATGTTATGAATTTTAAAAAGAGAACGTTTTTTGGCTATATTCAAAATAGTAAAAGCAATTGAAATTGAAATTACTATATGATAACATCTAATTTTCCCTATGTGATAAATACGAAATGAAACAAAAAACACAGCTCTTTATAACGGTAATTAAACTTACTTTAGCTTGCTTTTGTCCCATTATTTGTGCTTTCACACTAGGAAATATATTTCTATTTATCATAACCAATTTGTCAATAATAGAGTAAGTATTGTAAAATTAATCCCAATATCAACACTTTATCTTGAAATAAACACTATGAGAATAATTATACCAAGTAATTTCAATCTCTTGGGAATTTTGTCAGGTGTGTTAAAAATACTTTCCTTTGTAGCCACACCATTTAAAGTTGGAGTAGTAAAGGACTTCTTAGAATTAATTTAACCAAATTAATTTTTGAAACCTGTCTTCTCATTTTTTAAGGCATCTCTCCTTTCATATCCTATCAGATCTTTCTTAGACTTAATGTCTAATCCCTTTCTCACCTCTCTATACTCCACCTCTCTTTGCATTGCTTGACACTGCTTTGTTTTTTCTTTTCATAGCACTGTTTAGCATAATATCGTTTTGTTTTTGGTTTATTTTTCTATTGTGTCGAACTCCTGCATCTCAGTGGGCACTTTACTCGCATTGTTTGTATACTTGGAATAGTAAGTGTCATATTTGCAGGTATCCTAGAAATATTTTTACATGAAAGTAATGTCATTTTCATAACTCTCTTCACTTAGCCTAACTTGAATTTACTTTTCTGTAATGAGTACAAATGTGAGAAAAGTGTATGATCAATATTTCTTTATTTAAATGGTCAGTGTCAGTGTGCAATAATTCATAGACAAATATTTCTATTCATAGTGTTTATGACTGTCTGAATGTACATTCCATGGCACCTATTATATGTATATTTAGTGTAAATTACTAGCTAATTCATCCATAATTTTTTTTTTATTTTTCAATAAATTTCTGGTAAGATTAAGTGATATAAATTAAAATTCTTCATATGCTTTCTTCTAACACAAAACTCATTTATTGGCCATTGTGAAGTAAATTTGATATAATTTCTTAAGAGGAGCCAGAGAGAGAGAGAGAAAGAGAGAGAGCCCACTTGCCTTGCTTTTGGGTGAATATGGTTAAATTCTTGGCACCTCAGATGATTCATTGAAAACTACAAGGAATGTGACCACAGAGCAAAAAATAAGTCCTGAACTGAAGAACAAATTAAAACATATTATTGCTGAAGAGCTTGTTCACTATTCTTTGACACAAAATATGCCTTTTATAATTTCATAGTTGCCTATCAGAAAACTATATTGAGTTATATAGGGGAATGTCAAAAATAAAAACAGTCACAATATTAGTGACATTTAATTTTACTTAAGCCTTAAATCTTTCCTAGTTGTTATTTAGCTTTTTAGAAGTCATGTTATCAGAAATTTAGTTTATAACTTCTGAACATAATTTATTGAGATTTTCTATGACTTGTGCTTCCTAGAATATCACTTGATCACTTCACTTGAATCCCGTTATTCATTGATTTGCTCGAGCGGTTGCCAGTTATATTTCTGTTGTACCCTATCACATGCCAATGTAGCCCAATAGCATCTGGTTGATTCAGGAATATGAAGAGCCTCAAACCGCTTCTTCAGGGTCTTGACAAGGAAGTCTGTCCATATTGTAGGTGGGTGGCCACGTGATCTTTTGACATCCCGTGGGATCCAGTCGGTAACAGCTCTATTCCAGTCTAATAATGTGTGAGCTATGAGATTTCGTTTCAACACTTGTTATAATAATTTAACATAAGATTGCACATAAGAAGACAATATAAAAATCAGAGTATAAGTTATTTAGCTGATAGCTATCATAGTGCTACAAAATAAACATTACAAATTTAAGATATGACCAGGTTTGTCAGAGGACTTGAAGTATTCTTTCATTGTATCACTGTCTTCCCGATCATCGATTTGCTCGAGCGGGCCCCAGTAACATCTCCATATGTCCTGTTTCATGCTAGTAGAGCCCAAGGGCATCTTCTTGCTCCAGAAACATAAAGAGCCTCAGTCCATTCCAGAATGAGGTCTATAATTGTTACTGGTATTTGGCATATCATATACAACACGGGTAGCTTGCCAGGCTCTGCCGTGCAGGTAGACATGGGGCAGAGCTGCTACTTGCTCTCCCTGTGCCCAGCCTCTCACGAGGCGCCCAGGAGGGATGGCCGGTTTTAGCCCTGGCCCGCCACACAGTCTATATAAGTATTCTTTAGGTATTATAAAATGAAAATTTGAGTACATTTTGCTTTTACTCCTTAAATAATTTTGTAGGGGCCGGAGCGATAGCCCAGCGGGTAGGGCATTTGCCTTGCACACGGCCGGCCCATGCCGGCCAGGGGTTCGATTCCCGGCATCCCATATGGTCCCCCGAGCACCGCCAGGAGTGATTCCTGAGTGCAGAGCCAGGAGAAACCCCTGAGCATTGCCGGGTGTGACCCAAAAAGCAAAAAAAAAATATAATTTTGTACTATGTTTTTAAAAAATATTTTTATGGATGCCACTAGGATAAATGGAATAAAATAGGAATAAAATAATGTAGTATAGGGCCTGTGGTGATAGTACAGAGGGTATGGCATTTGCATTACATGCGGCAGACCAGGGTTCCAACCCTGGTATCCAGCACACCACCAAGAATGAATCCTGAGAGCAGAGACAGGGAGTGACTCCTGAACATCACCAGGTGTTACCCAAAGAGTAAAAAAATATTTTAGGATGGATGTGATTAGAAAGAGTAGACTATTTTGGAGTAGAATTAATAGATTAATAGAACAAAAAGACCAGAACACTGGAATTGAGCAAATAGAACAGAATACCCTGCTTGCAGAAATAATATGTGTGTGTGCATATGTGTGTATAAAGAATTATTTTCTCTTTGGTATATAAAATGTGCCGAATTTAGTTTATTTTTACTTTGGTATATTGACATTATCTTGCACAGTATTTAATTTTTTAATTTTCATTTATTTGCTGTAACCCAGCCCAGCAATAAAAATTTGAGATTGTTATTCAAAGATAGTAATCTCATTTGATACACTATGAAATTATCTTGGAAACCAAAAGGTTTGGCTAACCTTTGATTTTCTTTTTATTTTATATTTTCATTAATTCTTTAAGCATTTTTATTTCTTTATTTTTTATTTATTTTTGACAATTTTTATTTATTTTTGACATAAAAATGTTTATGTTAGCGTTTAAAGCCATATAGTGTTCCAGCAACCATCCCTCCACCAGTGCCCACCTCCCACCACCAATGTCCCTGATACCCTCCCCTCCCCTAGCCTGCCTCCATGGCAGGTTCTCCACCTCTTTGCTTTCTCTCTTTCTTTCTTTCTTTCTTTCTTTTTCTTTCTTTCTTTCTTTCTTTTCTTTCTTTCTTTCTTTCTTTCTTTCTTTCTTTCTTTCTTTCTTTCTTTCTTTCTTTCTTTCTTTCTTTCTTTCTTTCTTTCTTTCTTTCTTTCTTTCTTTCTTTCTTTCTTTCCTTACTCCCTCCCTCCCTCCCTCCCTCCCTCCCTCCCTCCCTCCCTCCTTCCCCTCCCTCTCCCCCCCCTCCCTCCCCCCCCCCTCCCTCCCTCCCTCCTTCCCTCCCTACCTTCCTTCCTTCCTTTCTTTTATTTCTTTGTTTCTCTCTCTCTCTTCCTCTCTTCCCTCTCTTACATGTTGTGGATTATAATAGACTTTCGACAATCATTGGTCCACTGTTCCTTTCTCTCTCTTACCTAACCTTTGCTCCCACACATTTGTGGTAGTTTCGACCTTTGGCAAGACCTCCTGATCCACATTTTGCCTGACCTTGGATATTGATATCATAATATGTATATATGTATATATATTTATGTTATGCAAATAGAGTCATTCTATATCTGTCTCTCTCCTTCTGGCTAATTTCACTCACCATGATCCTCTCCATGTCCATCCATTTATAAGCAAATTTCATAACTTCATTTTTCCTAATAATTGCGTAGTATTCCATTGTGTATATGTACCAAAAGTTTCTTTATCCAGTCATCAATTTTCGGGCACTCTGGTTGTTTCCAGATTCTGGCTATTGTGAATAATGCTGCTATGAATATAAAAGTAGGGATGGTGTTTCCGCCTGCGTGTTTTTGGCTTCCGAGAGTAGATTCCCAGGAATGGTATGGCTGGGTCAAATTGGAGTTCAATTCTAGTCTTTGAAGGAATGTCCATATTGTTTTCCAAAAAGGCTGTACCAGTCGACATTCTCACCAACAGTGAATGAGTGTCCCCTTTTCTCCGCATCCACGCCAGCACTTGTTGTTCTTGCTCTTTTGGATATGTGCCAGTCTCTGTGTTGTGAAATGAAATCTCATTGTTGTTTTGATTTGCATCTCTCTGATGATTAATGATGATGAGCATTTTTTCATATGTCTTTTCGCCATATGAACTACTTCCTTGCTGAAGTTTCTGTTCATTTCTTCTCCCCCATTTTTTGATGGGATTGGTTGTTTTCTTCTTGTAAAGTTATGCCAGTGCCTGATATATCCTGGATATTAACCCCTTATCAGATGGGTATTGTATGAGTATTGTTTCCCATTCTGTGGACTCTCTTTGTAAACCTTTGATTTTTCTTATTACATCACATGATTGAACTGCTTTCTATACATGTGTCATTGAAATTGTACTGAATTGTATATTCTCTGAATTATATGTTAAAAGGTTTTGAATTATTTATATTTTCTTTGAATTTTATATTCTTAAAGCTTAAACTTTAGACAGTTACTAACAGTTAAACTGACACGTTATTTGTAGATAATATTGCTAGTGCCAAAGCAGATATTTCTACGCTGGTAAGTTCTTGAGAATTTTATGAGGGATTTTCATAGAAAACTCAGTAGATAAAAAGTTACGAGTACATTATATTTATACATATAACTTATATATAACATATATGTGATATATACAACAACATATATACATAACTTTTCATCTACTGAATATATATACACCTTTAGATATCTATATATCTATCTCTATCTCTATCTCTATCTCTATCATCTATCACTGTATCACTGTCTTCCCATTCATCATCGATTTCCTCGGGCGGGCCCCAGCAACATTTCCATATGTTCTGTCTCATGCTAGTAGAGCCCAAGGCATCTGCTTGCTCCAGGAACATAAAGAGCCTCAATCCATTCCGGAATGAGGTCTATAATTGTTACTGGTATTTGGCATATATATCAAATACAACACGGGTATCTTGCCAGGCTCTGCCGTGCAGGTAGCATACTCTTGTAGGCATCTCTAAGTCGGGCATTTATTGATGAACCACGCGGCCGCAAGTGGCTGTGCGAGCCAGGTGCTGATAGGCTGGTCTGTTGGGTGGAGGTCTGACGAGAGAGAAGTCCGGATGTGGAAAATGGAGGCCCTCATGGAGTGGGGGGGTCGTCTGGCTTGTTGCGAGGCTCTGCTGGGATGGTGGGCCAGGGCGAGAACCCACCATCCCTCCCCGGCGCCTTGTGAGCGGCTGGTCACAGGGAGAGCCAGTAGCAGCTCTGCCCCATGTCTGCGAGTCTCTGGACTGGCATACCTGAGCCGGATTTAAGAAAGACTGCTGCAGGGTGGAACTCGATGAGCCGGGCGCTGATGGGCTGGTCTGTTGGGTGGAGGTCTGACGAGAGAGAAGTCCGGATGTGGAAAATGGAGGCCCTCATGGAGTTGGGGGTCGTCTGGCTTGTTGCGAGGCTCTGCTGGGATGGTGGGCCAGGGCTAGAACCCACCATCCCTCCCGGCGCCTCATGAGCGGCTGGTCACAGGGAGAGCCAGTAGCAGCTCTGCCCCATGTCTGCGATTCTCTGGACCGGCATACCTGAGCCGGAATTAAGAAAGACTGCTGCAGCGTGGAACTCGATGACTCAGACTCGCAGACATGGGGCAGAGCTGCTACTGGCTCTCCCTGTGACCAGCCACTCACGAGGTGCCCGGGAGGGATGCTGGGTTCTAGCCCTGGCCCACCATCCCACCAGAGCCTCGCAACAAGGCAGACAACCCCCACTCCATGAGGGCCTCCGTTTTCCACATCTGGACTTCTCTCTCATCAGACCTCCACCCAGCAGACCAGCCTATCAGCGCCCGGCTCATCGAGTTCCACCCTGCAGCTATCATCTATATCTATATATATATATCTATCTCTATCTCTATCTCTATCTATATCTATATCTATATAAAGGTAGAAAGGTCTGGTTCCCTCCACAGATGCCATGCCTCTCTTTTACCTGAGAACAACATCACCAATCCTGTCCCTGACCCTGTGCAGTCCTGTGATTGACTTCACTGTGCTGCCCTGCATGGTGTAATCAACTCCTGTGAAAGAACCCTGTTCCATGCACTTTCACATCATGAATGACTTCCCTGTTTTGTCCCTGCTCTCCTCTCTCTCATGTGTAAGCTTTCCTTGCTCTGGCTTTGACCACACATGTGCGTTGGTGAGACTCCTGTGCTCAATACCTTGTCACTACTTTGGCATACAAGCCTTTCCTCAACCTGAGCTTTCTTTCATGAGCTCTGCTGTACCTGCCCCTCTATGGCAGGACTTACAGGTCCCTATATCTAGACATGCCACCCTAACAAACACTATTTATTTTCTTTTGCCTCTGAATTCTATTAAGAAATAGTTGTCGTATATTTATTTATCTAATAGACAACTGTGAGAGGCTTATATAAAAAATATATTTTATCTGAGTGATGGGTATACACTCACACATGCTGAACATCACACTTCTATAGGTATATTGCCATCTGTAGAAAAAATATACCCCATTATTATGATTCAGGCAAGCAAAATCATACTATTCAGATTCAGTCATTTGATCACTTGATCACTTGACATCTGTTATTCATCGATTTGCTCGAGCTGGCACCAGTAACATTTCCATTGGACCCTATCACGTGCCAGTGTAGCCCAATGGCATCTGTTTGCTTCAGGAATACTAAGAGCCTCAAACCGTTCGTTCAGGGTCTTGACAAAGAAGTCTGACCATCTTGCAGATGGGTGGCCATGTGATCTTTTGACATCCTGTGGGATCCAGTTGGTAACAGCTCTAGACCAGCGTTCGTCTCCAAATCACATTACATGTCCAGTCCATCTGATTTTCGATGCCTTGGCAAACGAGGCAGCGTTCCTGACTCTGGAACAGCGACAGAGGTCGGAACTCTGGATTCCTTCTTTCACTTGAGTGATATTGTTTCAGAGTCAACATTAAGACTACTTAGATGGTATTCCAGAAGAAATTTGCTTAATTTATCTGGCATAAACTTAAATAGTTGACCCCCCAATCATATTTAAATAGTAAAACAAGCATTTTAAATATATGTCTATCTTCCTATTCATCATCTATTTGCTAGTGCGGGCACCAGTAATATCTCCATATGTCCTGTCTCATGCTAGTAGAACCCAAAGGCATCCGCTTGCTCCAGGAACATAAAGAGCCTCAAACCATTATATTAAGTCATGGGAATGACCTAATATAAATGTTACTGTTATTTGGCATATCAAATACAACACGAGCAGCTTGCCAGGCTTGCTGTGCAGGTGGCAAACTCTTATAGTCACCTCAAAATAAAGCATTTATTGATGAACCGTGCCGCGCTTAGCAGCCACGCGAGCCGAGCTATAATAGTCTGGTCTACTTATTGGAGTTGTGACCAGAGGGAAGTCCAGATGTGGAAAATGGCATCCCCCATGGAGTAGGGGGGGTTGTCTGGCTTGTTGTGAGACTCTGCTGGGATGGCGGGCCAAGGCTAAAACCTGCCATGCCTCCCGGGGCGCCTCATGAGCGGCTGGGCACAAGGAGAGCAAGTAGCAGCTCTGTCCCATGTCTGAGAGTCTCTGGTTTAGCATACCTGGGTCGGATTAAAAAAAACTGCTGCAGGGTGGGTGTCGATGATCCAGGCTGTGATAGTCTGGTCTGTTTGGTGGAGGTGTGACGAGAAAGAAGTCCAGATGTGGAAAACAGTGGCCCCCATGGAGTCGGGGTGGGGAGGTCGTCTGGCTTGTTGTGAGGATCTGCTGGGGTGGCAGTCCAGGGCTAGAACCCACCATGCCTCCCGGGCGCCTCATGAGCGGATGGTCACAGGGAGAGCAAGTGGCAGCTCTGTCCCATGTCTGAGAGTCTAGGTTTCATATAACGCTGACTGCCTTCACCTAGGAGAAAATGAGAATTGACTACATTTTGATTTAAATTGATTCTCTCATTGCTATTACTACTCACTGGATAGTTACATGAGTAGTTTGTATATCCTTATCTTTATAATATGGGAAGTTAACAGTAGAAGTATTTTAATGGCTTCAAATCATTCACCATCTCCCCTATATTTGCAGAATGAACTTCAAACTCTTAACTAGGGAGTCACATTTTCTTCAATTTGTTGTTAATTTTAACATTATTTTAAATGTATTAAAAATAATGACTTGTCTCCCCTTGTCTCATTACTTTACCAAACTCTTTCCCTGAGTATTTTTCCTCCCTCTTCTTTTCCCACCCACACTGTCCCTACTCCAATATCCTCTCTTTCTCCTTCCTCCTTTTTCTTTTCTATTTCCTCTCTTCCTTTACATTCTTTCCTATTTCAGAACATGTAAACAGAATCTGCTTGGTCAGATTATTTTGATTAACAAGGTCTCTTCCAATTTCTCTGTGCTCATAGTGTGTATTCAGAATCAGCCAGTTTTAATTAGTTCAACTAGGTCTTTTTTAAAATTCTTTATATATAGAAGTCTATTTCAAAAGATAAAATGGAAGTTTTTTTGTTTGTTTCTTTGGACCACATATAGCAGTACTCAGGTATTATTCTGTTGTCACATGGGCCATAAAGAATTGTCCCTTTCTTTATTTGTAAGAATAATGCACATATAGCAATTCTCAAGTACAATTCTGTGGTCACAAGGACCGCAAAGAAAGGTTGTTGTGACCATAAAGAATTGTCCCTCTCTTTATGTGTAAGCCTTTCACAGGTCTGAAAGATCTAATCTGGGTCCAATATGTGCAAAGCCAGCAACTTACCCACTGTATGATCTCTCCATTACAGAGAAAACTTGCTTAATCTCTTCATTTCTCAGTTTGATACCTTTTATTGATTTCCCATGCTTCAGTGTTGTGGCTCCAACTTCGAACACACTGTTCTCTGGCACACATCTCACTGAGGCTTCACATTTCTGACACAAGTGTACAACGGAGCTACTTCCCCAAACCCTTGACTGACCAGTTTGGAATGGAAAAATTCATTTGGGAAGTGCTTTGAAACATTCTCTAAAACAAGGCAAATAATTCTGAAATAACATGTAGCAATCCACGTTTTCCTGGACCAGGCATGGCACCATCTTTATAAAGAAACAATGTTTATTGGTTTCCAACAGCACACAATAATTGGAACCATTCTTAATTATCCTGAATGACTGATACCACACAGTAAAACAATATTACTAAAATTAGCAAGTACTGTAGAAGTGTTGACTTCATATTGGAAATTTCACTAGATTAAAAATAGAATAAATTATTTCTGGATCTAAAATTAAAAAATACGAGTAATTAAGATGATAAAATGTCAGACCACACTAATATTCGTTTCAAATTCATGATCAGATATAATCAGAACTTAATAAAGAACAATGGATCATATACCTGAATGTCTCCGAAGGTGATGGGGAAAATTCATTACTACAAACTATGTAGAATTTATTTAAAGCTAAACACTTTGTCTAGTCCATGTGAAAGTAATGAGTGATTTAGAGTCAGATGGAAAGGAACTAGAATATAGTCTAAAGAAATAATTTAGTTTTTTTTTAAGTATTATTTCCCCACTCTCATAGTCTATGATCAAATAACATAGATCAATAAACTAATTTACTAAAATATAAAGCTCTATGCAATTTTAATTACTATGGTGGATCAAGTCTAAATCATGAATAGGAAAAGTTATAAGAGTACTGTTGAGGGCAAAAAAGATAAAGAAGGAAGCAGAGATGCAATAAGTAGGCAATAGATAATCCAAAGGGAGAGCAGTATGGTACCCGAGGCGTATTTTCTACATTTTACTGATTACCCATGGGTAGGGCTGGATATTGTTTCTTTTATCCACACAATATCTGAAGAAAGTTGTTACTATGGCTACTACACTGGTTACTTATTCTGTGAGACAATGTGCAAATATAAAGATTTTTTTTGGTGGAAATAAAGGTACTCTATCAAAGACCTTAAATAAGGGTGATATTTGAAGATGTTGGTTGTCATGTTTAATAATTAACTGTGGCTAATTCTGGCAGTAACTGAACTTTTAATTTCTGGAGCGTTCGACATACTACTTGATTTAGAGGAGAAATATTTAAATATTTCAAGTGCTTTGAGCTACAAATTCTGAATAAATTGCCTATTATGCCGGTATTTTTATCAGATCAATTGTTCTCTTTTCGTAAATGAATTGTTCTCCTAGTTAGATATTTATAGTTTCCTTCATAAATAGTTTTAATTTATATATTTATATACAATCTATGTTTATGTATAAACTGTATATATGTGGAGATTAAAGAATTCCTGCTGGAGCAGACAGTAAATGAAGTTCTTAATTAATTTCATCATGTACCTCAGAGACTTCCTATAACGAGCCGAATTCCACTGTTCTGCTCTGTCCCAGGCTGTCGGTGGGGAGCCAGCCCTCACTGCGCTTCCACTCTCGCTCTCCAGACCAAACCCCTTAGGCCGTGACTCTAGACCCTTCCCACCTGCTTGCTTAAATGATCATATTCCTAGAATTGTTCTGCAGTTAAATTATTTCGGGTGCGTCTGTTAGAATGTGTAAGGGAAACGATAGATGCTTGAAGGTCTTCAGATGGGACCTCCCCTCCGAAGGTCCCAGGTTCCTGGCTTGGCTGGGCGTGCAGCGCCTGGTCTCAGACGTGGATTTCCAGGCTGTTTGGACAATAGGTCTCGTTTTTTCCCCAATAAAAACTGATACCTGGAGTTACAATGATAAACTTAAGAGTATTTTTGTACCATTTGCTGGGTACATTTGCGGGGGACGGGGGGGGGGTTCATTTTTCTTCCTTAAAAGGCTTTGTGCACGCAGGCGCTGCGGCACCGTTCTCAGCAGTGCTTGAGAACGTTCTCAGCAGTGCTTGTTCCCCCTTGGCAGACAGGAGCAGATTGCCAAGCCCCTCTGCTCTCTGGCCGTGCAGGAACACTGTCCCCGCGGCCTACTGGGCCACTATTCAGGCGTGCAGCCAAGGGCAGTGCAGAGGCCGGCGTGGGGCGGGTGGCACCTTTCACTGTGTCTGATGGCACCTTTCACTGTGTCTGATGGCATTTCCTTGAGAAGCCCAAGGTAACTAAATCTGGCTGAACTGGAATAATATTAGGAGGATTCGATGTGAAAAGCTTGTACTATGCCCAGCATGCAGCAAATACTAATTTAGGACAATTTCATAAAATGGATATATGTAATAGGTGATGGGTAATTGTTGGCTAAGTTGTATAAACTAAAAATTGTGAAGCAGCTCTTTTATTACGATAGCTATTACCGTCTCTGGATTTAGAGGTGACTACAAGAGTATCCCACCCACACAGCAGAGCCTGGCAAACTACTTGTGTCGTATGTATTTAATATGCCAAATACCAGTAACAATTATAGACCTCATTCCCATGACCTGATGGAATGGTTTGAAGCTCTTTATGTTCCTGGAGCAAGAGATGCCCTTGGGCTCTACAAGCATGTGACAGGACATATGGAGATGTTACTGGTGCCCGCTCAAGCAAATCGATGATGAGCGGGAAGACAAGTGATACAAGTGATACAGTGATATGTGGAGACATACAGTGTATATATACTTATATGAGAAAAGTATTATGATATTTATATTAAATTATTAAAATATATTAAGCTATATGGAAAGGTGGATATATGTTGGCAAGTTGGATTTTATGTAAATATATAAATATATTTACAATTTAATCAATACAAGTAAGATACACACCTAATGAATAATATTTAATAAATCACTTTAAAACTGCATATATTTGAGCCAGAGCAATAGTAAAGCAGGTAGGACATTTGCTTTGCAAGCAGTCAACCTGGGTTTGATCCCAGGCATCCCATATGCTTCCCTGAGTGTGACCAGGAGTAATCCTGAGCACAGAGACAGGAGTAACCACTGATCATTGCCAGTTAATGGCCCAAACAGAAAAAAAATAAAATAAAAAACTAAAACTCCAAATATGTTTAAATATTGATACTTTACATGAATTTTAATAAGTAATTCAGATGTTCAGAAATACAACTGTTGAAAGTTTATTATGCACAAATGTTACTATGCTATATATAGAAAGGGATTTCTTATTCTACAGTGTATTTTTTTGTTTGGGGAGCACACAGGTGGTGCTGGGACTATTGGCTGTGTGCTCAAGTGTCCCCTGTTGATAGCTCAGGGGGCAATGTGGTGCTGAAGATTGAAAGCAGCCCCTAGTCACAGAGCATATACTCTACCCCAGTCAGTTAGCTCTCCAGCTAGCATTCTTTAAAATCACTTGATCACTTGACATCCCGTTACTCGTTAATTTGCTCTAGCAAGCACCAAAAACGTTTCCATTTGTCCTTATCATGTACCAGTGTAGCCCAATGGCATCTTTGGACCATAACAATCACTCAATAAATAATTTGTAAATTGGGTTTATTAGTTCCTAGTGACTTTTGCAAAATTTAATTTACTTTCTTTGGTAACCCTGCCACTTGAGGTGTTGTAGGTGTGGCTGTGGTGCCATCAGCAGATGGCAGACAGGAGACAGGCTTGTCTACATCACAGGGCTCTGCCGTGTGGGCCCTGGATGGTTGATGGCCTGACATAGAAAAAAGCTTGGGTCCCCTGGGGTGAACCCAGAGCCATGGCAGAACCTGGCAAGTTACCCTTGGTGTATTCGATATCACGAAAAACAGTAACAATAATGGACCTCATTAGTAATTAGACATTAGTAATGTCTAATGAATGGAGACATTAGTGGTGCCAGCTTGAACAAATTCATGAACAATGGAAGACAAGTGACACAGTGAAGTGATTCTTTGGTAGTTGGGAAATGATTACCCAAATTAGGTGATTTAGGTTGACAAAAAAATAATTGGTACCCTCAGCTTAGGTACCTTTAAGATCAGAGCTGTATCAATATCCATGTATCAATATTTTGGACATAGATGATTTAGAAAATAATTTTTGATGGAGAGTGGTAGTTCTATTTTATTTTAAAATTTTTATAATGTACTTATATATGGGCACTTTTTAAGCATTGTCAATATATTTGGGGAAAAGTAGATTAGATAAATACAAAGATAATGTTGAGTTGATTTGGAGCCTAAAAGAATCTTTTATTATTGTAGATAATATTGTATTATCTACAATTAATATTAGTAGCATAATGTTCCAATTAGTATATTCCTTGATATTTCCACTTAGATATCTGTATAATTCTGGAATTAAAATGCTAAGTTAGAAAACAAAATATTTTTATGATATTAGGAGTTTATCATTATTATTTTAGTATTGGTTCATTTATTAAGTAGTCACCTTTAACTTTGAAAAACCTTACTTTGAGAGTTATGATATTTAACCGATGAGAAGTAGCAAGTTCGGGACCCTGGGAGATTTTCTCCTTGGACTTAAGCAGTCAGCGATTGCAATTTTGTGGGTTCCATATCAAAGGAGCTTGATTTAGGAACCAAGTGCTAAAATATTCCTGTCATATTGTTCAAATACACACGAAAATTTTATAGATTTATCACTAGTTTAGTGATTATATATTATTTTATATTTGTATAATTACTGATTGAAGAATAAAAGCCAATTGGCATAGTTTATGATACAGTTTATTTTAGCAAGTTCATGGTATAGTTTTTGGTACAGTTTATGTTAGCAAGTATAATCATTTGGCCAGTGTATAAGTAAACTTGATATCTTCTGTCAAGAATGTTAATTGTATTTGAAAAATTAATCCCTGGATTCATTTCTTGGATGAGAAAATTTGACATATTATAAAAAATCATTCCATTATTTTCCTGCCATAAACTGTATGTTTATTATTTTGAGATAAATAGTATTAATAAACTCATGCTTATTTTAATATCCCCCAAAATTATTTTACTTGACCATTTCCTCATCTTTTCCTCCTAAAACTTTAGACTATTAATTAGCTTCTTTGGATGGTTTTCAACTGCTCATTTTATAGTTTTTCTATTTAACTAGAATTTTTATTTTCATGTAGGAAGTGTCATGTTCTAAACTTGTGCTGCATATCAATAAAATATAGAAATCTGGTGAGTTATTTCATTTGCAGATTCATGCATCTCATTAGAAAGCTTTGATACATTTTGAGATTGAAATTTTACACTGTCACCTTCAATACAGGACCTTTTTTAAAGCATGTGTTTATAATTTAAAACTACTGATAGTGATGAATACAGACATCTGCCACCACACATACAGATTGATAATGACTTCATTTGTACTTTGGCCTAATGCATATCCTTCATATCATCAAAATAAGAAATATGTGCTCATCAGACAGTAAGAATGACCAGATAGTCATAGAATGATGAAAAGTAACTGTTTCTTATCGCTCAATGTGCAAATTATACAAAGAAAACACTGTCATGTTATAACTTTTAAAAAAAGCATCACTGCTTCTTCAGATATATGTCATCCATCCTGGTTTCAAAATAATTTATTTCTCTTCATCTCCTATCTTCATCTCTTTCTCCTTACCTAGAGGCCTTGAACACAGTGTACCTCTTAGTTGAAGTTTTAAACATCTCAAAGATTTCCTAGCCTTTTCTGGTATTTCCCCTCATTTTATTTTTTGGCCCATCCTTACAAATATATGGTTTCCAGGCCCGTCCATGTTTTTCAGTCTATTATCCTATTAGAATTGTTTCTTTTACATCATCTACTTAGTTTTGCTCTCCCCACTAGTGAAGACTGCCTGGTACCTTTCATCTACCCCCCACTAGAGTATGTGGAGAACTCTGAGAAATCGCTGACTACTTTGTAAGAGAACAAAGAGAAACCTTTATTCACCAGTCTCTCAGTCTCTCTGCCTGCGAGTGTTAGCATGCTGAGAAAAGCTATTAGACTATACTAATGAAGTCACTATAAAAGTACTAATTTGCATAATTGATGGGAGGATTGATTTAATTCTAAGAGAGTATTGCTTATACAGGTCTGTATTTTGACATTTGAACCTAAAAAGATACTCAAAATTGGGGGTGGGGTGAATCTAAAATAAAATATTTTTATTCAACTATAAAGAATTGGAGAAACATATATTAAGCCCTTGTCAAATAAACAGCCATGTAGAGATCGGAGAAACTTATATTAAACCCTTGTCAAATCAATCAAGTAATCTTATTTTTCTCTAGCAACTAACTAAAGAGTTTAATGAACAGAGCGATAAATTGGGGACAAGGGAATTAATTAGTAGAAAATTGAATTAATTATTACATAATGTGCATCTATTCCTATTATTTATTGGTTGGAAGAAAAAAAGGCAAACATTTTCTTCATACTAAAATTTATGGCATACTAATTCCCCTGTCTTGAAATACACCATTTCCTCTATGTTTGTGTTCATTAACTTTCCACATAACAATTTAAATGTGAAAAATAACTATGTTTGGACTATTCCAGGGCCTTTTAGTTTAGAAATGAATTCAAGTATATGCTGCTCTATCTAATATCTTTAACTCAAACTGAACTCTGCACATTATGTAATTCTCAAATATGTCGTTATCCTACAATAGTTTTATTCAAATAAATTATTCAGTAGTATATTAGATAAAACAATAAAAAAGTTTCCTTATAATAAAGTTTAAAATAAGCTTTAACTGCCACCAACATTTAGTTTTCATCCTGTACCACACTGAACCCGCTTTTTCCTGTTTATCTGTCCCACTCCCTTCACCTTCTGCAACTCCTCATTTTGTATTTCAGTTTAACAATTTGCTTAACTAAGCAGGTGAAAGATGAAGTGAGACTTTACAATATGAAAGTTTGAACTCTGTATAAACAGTATGAAAAATGTAAGCACATAGGTCCCTAATCAGGAGCTTTTCGATGATTGTGAACTAATCTGTTTAATACTATTGAGACAGACTTTTGTGATTTTCAAAGACATACTTTAAAAAAAAAAAAGAAACATTTTCAGTTAAAAAAGTTACATGCCCCAATTTATATTTTTAATTCATTAATTAATTAATTTTTTTTCCTTTTTGGGTCACACCTGGCAATGCTCAGGGGTTGCTCCTGGCTCTTCGCTCAGGAATTACTCCTGGCAATGCTGTTGGGGCCATATGGGATGCAGGGGATCGAACCCAGGTAGGCCACATACAAGGCAAACACCCTACCCGCTGGACTATAGCTCCAGCCCCCCAATTGATAAATTGATATTTTAAAGTTATTTTGTTGCTATTTTTACTTAAACTACACTGTAGAATTACTGATTAATACTTTCTCAGAACTGTGTGTTATCTATTATGTATCTTTTTGTGCAGTTTTATTAGAACATAAATGACAGAAAAAATTTAGCAATTTTTTTTCTTACTTTGTTTTAATTCTTCATTTGCTTCTGAAGAAAAAAAGAAATTTCTCTTTGTTTAATCTTCTTAGTGTAGCCTTAGATTCACTTAAAGCCATTGAGAGTGATCAGTACATGGAGATTAGAGCAAGTACATGGATCCCATAACCTGCTCAGAGATGATATAGAAAACATGATCTGTAAATCTGCACTTTTTCATTCTGAAAACTAACTGTTGTGTTTTTTTTAAATGTTTAGATCAGCAAAGTCATCAAGTCACTTTAATTACATTTTTATTGCTTATTGCTACTGCCTCAATCCAAATGACTGTATGAGGAAGTTTATTTGGATGGGGGAGGGTTTGTGCCACACCTGCAGCGACACAGGGCTTATGCTCTGTTCAGGCAATAGTCCTGATGAGATTTGAGAGACCGTCTGTGGTGCGATGGAACCTAAATCAGCTCTGTGCAAAGCATTATTGCCTGGGCGCTCTCCCTGGTCCTAGACAAGGAAGTATATGATGAGATTCAAAGCATCATATTACAAAAATAAGGAAATGGGGGATTATGATAAAATATAAAATAAATTCTACTGTGTTAAAAATACTTTTATTGTAACTCAGAATTAAATACAGAGCTATTATTTTAAGTGTTTTTTTTTTTGGTACAGCTTGTATTGGAATCATAAGAGGTATTTGCTGAAATACTAGTTTTCTGTGTCCTACTACAGATAACCGAATTAGTCCCTTTGTAGGCCAGGCACAGAAAACAACAATTTTATTTTGCAAATTTCATCACTGTGAATTACAAAATTATATATGATCAAGTTTCAGCAGGTGATGATCAAACTCCAATAGCTTCACTTGTATCCCCTTTCCTCTACCAGTATCCCCAGATAACCTACTTATCTGCTGCACCAGAGTCAGTACTACAAAGCACAGTAGCTAAAATGAAAAAAGGAAAGAGAAACAACACTTTTTCAGCTTTCCAAATTTAAGTTTGAGGAGTCCTTTTTTTTAACATTGTATTATACCACCATGAGATATACAACCACAACGTTGATCACACTTGGAGGTTTCGGTCACACAGTGTTCCAGCACCCCGCCCTCCACCAGTGCCCATCACCCACCACCCATGTCCCCAATTCCCTCCCCTCCCACGTTCTGCATAAATGGCAGGTTCTTTATCTCCTCTCTCTCTCCCTCTCTCTCTCCTCCCTCTCCCACACATTGTGGGTTGCACTACGGTACACTTAGAAGCCATCATTTGCATTTTTTGTCTGTATTTAATGCTCAGTTCTATGTTGGTATCAGACCTTTTGACATTTATTCACACATGTTCCCTTCTCTATCTTACCTAACCTCTGACTCCCACGTGCTTGTGGGAATTTCCACTTTTGTAAAATCACCTGGTATATTTATGTCATGCAAATAAATGCAGTCATTCTATGTCTCTCTCTTTCCTTCTGACTAATTTCTCTCAACATGATTATTTCCATGTCCATCCATTTATAGGCAAATTTCATTACTTCATTTTTCCTGACAGCTGCATTGTATACCATTGTCTAGATGTACCACAGTTTCTTTATCCAGTCATCAGTTCTCGGGCATACTGGTTGTTTCCAGGTTCTGGCTATTGTGAATAGTGCTGCTATGAAAATAAAAGTACGGATTGTGTTTCCGCTGTGTGTTTTTGGCTTCCCAGGGAATATTCCCAGGAGTGGTATGGCTGGGTCAAAGGGGAGCTCAATTTCTAGTCTTTGGAGAAATGTCCATATTGTTTTCCAGAAAGGTTGTACAAGTCGACATTCCCAACCAACAATGTATGAGAGTCCCCTTTTCCTTGGAGTCCTTTTCACAAAGTTTATTTTGGCATAACAGAGCAACTTGTTTCAGCTTTTGTTTTGTTATCAAAACTTTTGTTTTGTTATCAAAACTTTTTGTTTTGTTATCAACCTTCACTATATCCCATCTCTGGTCCTTTAATTTTTTTGTGTTGTTTGTTTAAATTTTTTGGCTTAACGGTTTGTTACCAACCTTCACTATATCCTATCTCTGATCCTTTAATTTTTTGTGTTGTTTGTTTAAATTTTTGGCTTAATGGTTTGTTGCCAACCTTCACTATATCCCATCTCTGGTCCTTTAATTTTTCACACATATATGAAATCATTTCTATGTCCCATGCAGCTTTCTATATCAACTCAGTTCTTTGTCCAAACTCTCTCTCCGTTTGATCCTACTTCTAAAAAACTGTTCGATACACTATTTTCAGTTCTTGCTGTTTAAGAAAAGACTATCTCCTCACTGTTTCCTAGAATGTTTTAGTGATCACTTGATCACTTGATCACTTGAATCCCGTTATTCATCGATTTGCTCGAGCGGGCGCCAGTAACATTTCCATTGGACCCTATCACGTGCCAATGTAGCCCAATAGCATCTGGTTGATTCAGGAATATGAAGAGCCTCAAACCGTTCCTTCAGGGTCTTGACAAGGAAGTCTGACCATCTTGTAGGTGGGCGGCCACGTGATCTTTTGACATCCCATGGGATCCAGTCGGTAACGGCTCTAGTCCAGCGGTTGTCTCCAAATCGCATTACATGTCCAGCCATTCTTATTTTCGATGCCTTGGCAGGTACACCCAGCAGAGCAGAAACCAGCTTTCCCCATTCGCGGCCGCGCAATTTACCTCCAAATTACCATGTTTTAGTGACTTTTCAATTTTTAGAGTTTATCTTTTGCTTTTATTTGTTGATGATGATATGTTCTTTGACTAGTAATACACCCAGTGGCTCCTGACAACCGCGGGGTGTCTGCATGAAACTTGGGGACCTTTATGTACAAATGATGCGTTTACCTCTTGTGCCACTTATCTTGTCCCAGTGATTTTCTTATCTTTGCCCTGAAATTGTTCAATAAGATTCACATTACTTGATTTGAGACACAAAAATGAAATTGTGTATTCTACCTTGTGCCATCAAACTAAGAAATTGTTACGGATTTACTTGCCTGCTACCATAAACTCAATAAACTACCTTACTTCACTAAAACATATGTAACTATTGCATAAAATAACAAAAACCCATAATCTTCATGTTGAAAATGAAAAATGCCTCATTAATTCTATATTTCGGCTGAATTTTTTAAATTTTTTTTTAATTTTTAATTTTTACAATTACAAAGATATACAATTAAAAGTTCATATTTGGGTTTTGGTCATACAGTGTTGCAGCACCCATCCCGCCACCAGTGCCCATCTCCCACCACCAACGTCCCCGGTTCCCTCCCCCTCCACCAGCCCTCCTCCATGGCAGGTTCTTTATTTCTTTCCATTTCTCTCTCTTTCTCTTTTCCTTCCCCTCCAGACTATGGATTACAGAACATACATTAAAGGGTTGTCATGTGTATCTTTTTGCCTCTATTTAATGCTCAGTTCTAGGTTGGCATTAGTACCCTCGACAATTGTTAGCACACTGTTCCATTTTCTGTCTTACCTAGCCTCTGACTCACACACGTTTGTGATAATTTTCACCTTTGACAAGACCTCCTGATATATGTTTCACTTGACCTTGGATATTGGTATCATAATATGTACCTATATATTTATGTTATGCAGATAAATGCAGTCATTCTGTATCTGTCTTTCTCCTTCTTCTGGCTAATTTCGCTCAACATAATCTTCTCCATGTCCATCCATTTATAGTCGGCTGAATTTTGTGCAGTGCTTTGCTCAAGTTTCATCCAGAAAAGTAAAATCAATACGACGATATTAAGATATTTATTTCATGAAATTGTCTCATTTATTGTGGTGCCAGCTAGATAAGTCTCAGATATAGAGAGTATGCTGTGAAAAGAAAGTTCTTAGCTGACTAGAATTCTCAGGCACTAACTGAATCTATGGAGGAAAGATCTTTTTTACAGATTACTAAACTCTGCCTTTTCAATAGTTTCAATCAAGCTCATCAATTTATCTAAAATAATCTCCCTTGTGCATCATGAATCGGTCCAGTTGCTGTACCTAACCCAATTCATTTTAAATCCCTGTATGTTTATGTTTTGCTAGTGAGAGAACCTAGTCATAACACTGATCCACTTTCCCAGTACCCCAGTGTCTTTTTCCCCCTTTTTTTTTTGTTTTCTTGACACTTTTTGGTACACTTTTTCCAAGAAAAATTGCAAGAAAGTAAGTTTGAATATGCAAATCGGGGCTGGAAACATAGTACGGGGCCTTTTGTCCCTTGATCCATTCACCAATGCTTGTTCAATATCCTCTCACTGACCTGATTCTAAGCACAAAAAATGTACGGTCCAGGAGTCATTCGTGAGACAGCGAAGAATAACCCTTGAGCACCATTGGATGTGGCTTTCCTTTAAATAAATAAAATATCTCTACCTTTTCCCGCACGGCAGAGCCTGGCAAGCTACCCGTGTCGTATTTGATATGCCAGATACCAATAACAATTATAGACCTCATTCCCATGACCTGATGGAATGGTTTGAGGCTCTTTATGTTCCTGGAGCAAGCAGGTGCCCTTGGGCTTTACTTGCATGAGACAGGTCATATGGAGATGTTACTGGGGCCTGCTCGAGCAAATCGATGATGAACGGGAAGACAGTGATACAGTGAATCTCCCTTTACCTAGTCAACAGTTTATGGAGTAAATCACACCTACATCACACCTTGACAACAGATTCTAGGTTATATGGGGATGTTAGCGCGCCAAGATAACACACTAATAAGACCTCTGCAAGCAGCATTAGAATTATTATTTGTATAGTGATTTCTGTTCTGGTGTCTGGGGTAATTTTTTTTCTAAATAGGAGCTTGTATGCATATAGATTAATATCTAGATGTTAATATTAGATCTAGATTAACTTAATCTAGATGATTAATATTATATCTAGATTAACTTAAAGATAAATATTTAAGTTTATCTTTTTCTGGAAATTACTTCCCCAGAGATTATTCTAAGCTTGTGATGAGCTTGTGAGATTGTTGGTCAATAGTTTGATAGAATTTATAGCTGTGTTCAAGCCATGTAATGTTTGTCTCAAAGTCATCAAAATCCATAAGCAAATACGATGTTCAATATAATTAAGTATTCACAGTTATAGGGAATCTTTGTGACTTTACTCTGCTTCTCCCTGTAACAACCTGATTAAAGAAAACAGCTACTTATAAAATAATGCTGTACAAATTTTCAAAAGCATTGCTGCAGGAGGATTTGTAATAATTTAGAGGGCTATTTAACAAAATAGCTATTTTCCCAATTAATCATTAATTCGCAGGACAGACACTATTTTTGTCTCCAACTGGAAGCATATACTATTAGGGATTTTTTTTTCACATTAAGGCACATGCATGAGAGATGAAAAATATATATGCTCTGCTATCAGAGATCATTGCAAGAAATAAAATGAGGTGTTGTGAATATAATAAATGACAAATATATCTAAATGTTTTTGACATGAAAAGTATGAATGATTTGTAAAGTGTGTGTGCTTTGAGCCAGTTGTGTCATTTCAAAATGCAAATACAAATACGTGGAAACCTGTAGAAACAGCTTCATATGTACCAACATCTATCTGCCTGGTGTATTTCAATACTAGCTCACTATGCCAATGTGCACATCCATGTTTGAAAAAGAATGAAGGGTGGCCCTGCCCAAGAACTGCCCCAGGGTGACCGGCCATAGCATGCAAAGTCTCAGACACAATGGGCAGAGCTGGCATCTGGCTCTTCCCTAGCTCAGCTGAACATGAGAATCCCAGGAGGAAAGATGGTTTTTGGGAGTGGACCCATCACCTCTGTGGGACCTGGAAGCAGCTGGATGAGACTTGCCCATCACAATAGCTGCCAGTTTTGCTGTCCGGGCACCACAACACAGCAGAGTCCACCCATGAGATACGCTGGCCTCAAGACCAGATTAACAGAGTAGCCTAGTTCAAGCCCAGGTAGGCGGCTCTCAGAGACGCAAGTCATCAGGCATTCCTGAAATGGAGCTGGGGCCACCCCTTCCCCTCTCTGTCTCAGCCCGGTAGCCCTATCCAAGAACTGCCCCAGGGTGACCAGCCATAGCATGCAGAGACTCAGACACACCAGGGAGAGCTGGCATCTGGCTTTCCTCTTGCTCAGCTGACCATGAGGCTCCCCAAGTCACATGGCCACTTGCAGCCGCAGCAATACATCAAACTATAGAACCAATCATGTCCTAGAAAACATAATCCACGATGTGTAAGAAAGGGAAGCGAGGAGGAGAGAGAGAGTAAGATAGGAGATACTGAACCCACCATGGAGGTAGGCTGGGGGAGGGAGCGGTGGGTGGGGACATTGGTGATGGGAGATGGGCACAGTTGGAGGAATGGGTGTTGAAATACTGTAGAACCAAAACACAAACATGAGCATCTTGTAATTGTATATCTAATGTTGGTGTATTAAAATAATTAAAAAAAAAAAGAATGCAAAACACTGGATACAAAGCTGTCCTGGGACAAATTAATAATGGCAAAATGCCAAAAGCAAGCATGTCTTTTTCCTTTTGTAATAATCATTGCCCTTATGAGTGTTACACACAGAGTGAAGAATGCTTTTTTCATCATTGTTCTCTCAACTCAGGCATTGTAAAACAGTGTCAGAAACACAATGAGCCTTCACTTCATGGGCACTTGCTACTTTGATGTCTGCATTATCTTTTGGAGATTATTTCTTTTACTAACAACAATGAGGATCAGAAGACAGGTTTCCTGAAAGCAGTAATTAACAAAATGTGGTAACGATTGTCTCTGGTTCCAAAGCCCCCTGCACAAGCATGCTGTCACATAAATGCATCTCCGATACAAATAGCAGAAATTGAGAATTTGACCTGTGGATCTATTGTGAGCTTTGATTTGGTGGCCATTCTTTCATGGAGACCTTCTTTATTGCATAATATGAAATGGAACTAGTGGACCTATGCAATCTTCTGGGCTTTGGTTTCTTTTCTTAGGAAATAGGCTTCATTACTATATGTTGATGGGTTAACTTGAGGCTGAAATGAAATGAGGTGTGTAAAGCGGTGTGTGAATTATAAAACCAAGCAGAAATGTCAGTAATTATGTTAGATGATTTTAACCATTTGAATGAAAAGTAAAACATTCAGACTTACATGCAGATGTTTGGCATCAAGCAGACTAATTATTTGTAAGACTGACTGAATTTCCCACTTCTCTTTGGAAGCTTGACATGATTTAACTGTTTTGAACATACTGGAACATTTTGTCAAATAGTGGATAGTCTGGCAGGTTGCTTTGTGAAGACATTTGTTGGAAGAATAAGTTCTTTATATGGAGGATATAATTGGCATTTTTGAATTTCCTCTTGAATTAAATATATTTTTAATATGAAAGTGTCGGGTATTTTGAGCTGCAACTTGTTAATAAGCATGTACCCATATTGTTCATAACCTTATACAGTGGTAAGTGATTCAGTGTAAAAATCAACCAGAAAACATCCATCTTATGGCAGGGTGTCAGACAAGAAAAAGTATATGGAAGACTTTTATCAGAGTTCAATTCTGACACCAGTTCCCTGCCAATTTTGCCCCCACTATTATGTAGGTGTGTGGTCAATTGAAAAATAATTTATTTGTATAACAGATATAACTGATGGAACAGTTGGAAAGAGAATAAAAAGTATACCATTAACACATTTTTGGTCCACCATAAATATCCTCTGCTGGTATCTACTTTCAACACATGATAAACTTATTTCAGCTAATTGACACTGACCCATTGTCATCATGTCAGAAAAATTTGCACTTTATTAATTTGCGTATGTTGTGTCATACTCACCACACTTAAATAAATTTTTCTTGACCATGATGTGATGGTCAATGTTACTGTTGCCCGCTTGAGCAAATCGATGAATTATGGGATGTTAAATGATCAAGTGATCAAGTGATCATGATGTGATACTCATTTAATAGATTGTTTAATATGGTTGGTAAGGTTTTGTTGAATTTACATTTGATTCCAGCAAATAAATGTGTGTATGTATGTGTGTTATGCTTATTACATTTTGGAATAATGGAAATATTCACTTATTAGAAAATGTTTGGAAATTCCCACCTTTCCGATTTTTTACAGGAGATTGAGGCTAGGTGTTAATTCTCTTTGAAAATTGGAAAATCTATTGCATATTATATTTGACCATGAGCCTTTGTGTGTGTGTGTGTGTGTGTGTGTGTGTTTTTTGGGGGGGGCTGTTCATATTTTTTTGTTTTTTTTCATGGGGAGGGGTCAAACCCAATGATGTTGAATGGTTACTCTGATTGCACTGTTATTACTTCTGGCGTGTTTGGGGTGCCATACAGAATACCAGGGATTGAACCCAAGTTGGCTGCATGCAAGGCAAATGCCCAACTGCTATACTATCCATCTTCCCCAGTATACCTATATTTATATAATTGCCATGTTTTATGAATACTTATTTTCAGATTGTCTTGATTTTACTTAAAAATTAATTAATACGATTCACATAAAATACACATCATTTCATTTCCTATTGTAAGTTATCTGCATCTTTTAGTTAATCAGGATTTCTGCAATAGCATAAGAGTTTCATTTCCTTTTAATTAGGCAGTATTTGCCTTTATTTGTCTACAATTATATAGAAATAATATAGTTTCTACATTTATATTTAATGTAGTAAAATTTATAGTAAAATTTAAACCTGTCCACTTACATGTGATGTCCTTACTTCCTTTTTTGGTTGGCTATGTATTTCTATCTTCTGCTAATTAATATTTATTCACATTGTATTTAAGTTCTCTATTTCTTGATAAAAATGACTCTTTAAACATTTATATGCACTTTCATGAGAATAATTTATAAGTTTTTATCAATAGTGCTTTTGCTTTACTATAAATTATGTTAGGAAGAGTTTTCATGAATTAAT
Source organism: Cryptotis parvus (assembly GCA_021461705.1). Taxonomy (NCBI): domain Eukaryota; kingdom Metazoa; phylum Chordata; class Mammalia; order Eulipotyphla; family Soricidae; genus Cryptotis; species Cryptotis parvus. The sequence goes on along the minus strand of JAJIBD010001353.1, from coordinate 89,873 downwards.
TAAGATACCTGGTAAGTATTGGGGATAGGGAATAAAGTTTGGGCCATACCCAACAGTGTTTAGTGTGTTCATCTGGCTTGGTGCCCCATGATCCTTTCTGACAGTGCCAGATATTCTGGGAACTCAGTGCCAGAGATTAAACTCAGGCCTTCCAGATGTCAAATATGTGCTCCATCATATTGAGCTATCGCCCAACCCCAATTTTTTGATGGATTCTTATACATTTTACTAGAATTAATATATGGCAAATGAGAAACAGATAATTCTACCAATGAATTAGCTAAGTATAATCAGATAGAGATATATTGATATGTAGTATAGAGTCACTTGTCACTTGTGTCACTTGTGTTCCCATTGTTCATCGATTTGCTCGAGCAGGTGCCAATAACATTTCCATTTATTGGAAATGAGATCCATTATTGTTACTGTTTTTGGCATATTGAATACACCATAGGTAGCTTTCCAGGCTCTGCTGTGGCCCTGGGTTCATCCCAGGGGGCCTAGTCTTTTTCTATGTCAGACCATCAACCATTCATGGCCAATGGGGCAGAGCCCTGGAGGGGTGTAGATAAGCCTGTCTCCTGTCTGCCACATGTCAGTGCAGCCACTGCAGCCACACCTGCAATACCTCAAGGGGCAGGCTCATGAGGGAACTCTGCCCCTCACATAGTGGCCATTCCAGAGGGTACTCTAACCCCTAATATATGGGCCACCTATAAAATATCACTGTACAAGAATTGAAATTAGAAGAGGCATTTCATAGTATTTGTCTTATTATTGAACACTTTATTTCTGAAATTTCAGTATCAATACCATGCAAATAAATGTAATAAATGTATAAATAAATTTATGATAAATGCTTTAGCCTAAAACAGCAATAAATATTTATTAATCTAATTTATAATTGTATTAAATAATAATATTTTTGTCTTAGTCCATCAATACTCATTGTTTTTCTTTAAGAATACTGTATGTCATCCTCTACAATATGTTCCTGCTTCAGAATGACCAATGAACAAATCATTTCTATTTTAATTGTGCACAATTTGTAAAATCTCATTAATGCAGATCAATTTCCATAGAATGCATCCATTCTAAAGATTAAATACATAAGCATAAGGTTTTTAAAATACTTTAAACTACTTAAGTCAATGAAACTCATGTTTGTTTTAATCTGTTTACAGTGAAATTTCCTTCCTATTTTGTTTTGTGAGAGAGAGAGAGAGAGAGAGAGAGAGAGAAAATGCTCATGCAAATACTTATTCAGTGGTTTATTTAAGAGTTTAGAATGTGCTCTTAAAACATTTTGTTTAAGGTTTCTTGATAGAAATCTTAAACACATATTATTTTCATATGAATAAAAGGAATCCCAAAATGTGAAGTGACTTTTTTCTTCCAGATACAGGGAAACAGGGAAGTCACTGAAAGGATGAGACTTTGGTCAAGCAAGATTTTTTATTTTTTTTCTGTTGTATTCTCATAACAATTACTCCATGGAATGGTTGATTTTTGCATTAAAACATCAGGCTATGATTGACTAATGAGCTATTACATTTCATCAATTATTTTTATTACATAACTGAAAACATTCTGTTTTATTCATTGCTTTATTCTAAGCTTCATTTCTTTCTAAATTATGCCTTTAACATACATATAAATTCTGCCTTTAAGATACACTACTTACATAAAAACTACTGCCTCTTGTTTGCTTGAGAAGCATTGATATTAACCATATTTTCTTTACTGTATAATGTTCCTTTATACTTGTATCATAATTTGTTCTATGCAAAAAGATCTGTGACTAAACCTGATTATAGTTTTCAGAATAACTGATGCTTTCCAACAAGCTGATGATTAAACCTAATTCCCTTTTTGGGATTCCAGTGTTGTTGCATTCAAACATTTTAAGAACTAGCACTAATTGGTTCTAGTCAATCTGTACTAGCAAAATTTATCCTAAAGAAATAGTTACCCGAGTAATTATAATTAAAATATATTGCTGATTTTCTTCTAGCTTATTATCAGCATTGATAACAGTACCATACATTGAATGATATAAGGTGGTTTGCACTATATGTATTCATCATCATGAGCTATAAGGAAGAATACTTTGTGTAGATATGTAAACAGACATTTGAGTTTAATTTTTGAATTGCAATTTTAATTCATCTAGTAAATATGAAGTTATTTGGATAAATTTGGCCCTACACTTGAGTTTTATCTTTCAACTAACATTTCATGGCTTATTAATCCTGATTCAATTCAGTTCACTTCATTTGATCACTTGACATCCCGTTATTCATTGATTTGCTCCAGTGGGCGCCAGTAATATTTCCATTTGACCCTATTACATGCCAGTGTAGGCCAATGGAATCTGGTTGCTTCATGAATTAACCATGAATTATTCAATGAATTCATTGAATTAACTTCAATTCAGTTAATCATGATTAAATTTATATTTTTACGTGCCCAACCTTTGCATCATGGAATATTATAGATTTGCTGGATTTTTTTTTTTTTGCCCACATCTTCACCTGTTCGGTTTCACTTTGACATTTCGAAAGACATTTTAACTTTATCCCAATTGTCGATGTTACCTGCAATGACAAACATTTTTCTGTAACATTATTGATCAATCAGGACTAAATACAAATTAAAACAAATTTATTATGCAAACTTTTCATTTTGTTTATCAAAAATTTACTGAAAAATTAATTGGACTAAAATATGTGGACTTGTTTTTTTTCTTGCTTTTTTGGGTCACACCCGGCTATGCTCAGGGGTTTCTACTGGCTCTGCACTCAGAATTACTCCTGGCAGTTCTCGGGGGACCATATGGGATGCCGGGGATCAAACCCAAGCTGGCATAGGCCGGCCGCATGCAAGGCAAACGCCCTACCCGCTGGACTATCGCTCCAGCCCCTAAAATATGTGAACTTTTACCACATATTTTACTACACAAAGATGTTAGCCTTGAAACTCATTGCTGTGAGATAGAGGCAAGTGAAAAATCAAAGAATTCCTGTTTCAATTAAGAAAAAAAATTAAGATTAATGTTTTCTGTGATATAAAAAATATATATTGTGAAGTGGAAATGATATGCTTACTAGTCATTGCTCATTAAAACTTTCTTTGGCAATGTGTCTTTTTACTAGGTACAGGGTACTTGGAAACCTATTCTCTTTTCACCACTAAAGGTCTTTCTCCTGTGGTTAATTTAAAATATCATAGTAATTTGGGCCACATATATAGTAGAGATCTGAGATGCTTATTGTTCATAATCCTGACTCAGTTTCAATTCTTAGAACCACACATCCCCAGCCACCTCCAGGATTGACATCTGTTCACATAACCAGGAGTAATACTTGGGCACTTAAGGTATGACCACAAAACAAAGCAATTTTTTGGCTTGTTTGCATCACACCCGGTGATGACAGTAGGCATTACTCCTGACTCTGCAATCAGGAATTAGTTTTTGCAATGCTGTAACCTGGATTGAGTGGAGAATTCACTACACACCTGTCCTCTAGCATTCAAAATTTTCTTCCTGAGCTCGGTTTTACATGGGGTTACTGTTCCTACCAGTGTGAAAGAAGCTTAAATGTGGAGGAAATACAGGATTTTAGGTCCAAAAATGACTTGCTGCCCTTCCTCTAAGAATTTTCTTGCTTCTCCTCTTTCCCCAGATACAGGAGAGCTTTTGCTGTTTCGCCCTTTCCCTTCGCTTTACATGAAAGAGCCCAGAAAAATTACATGGCAGTTTGGGTCTGTCCTGCAGCTCCCGGTTCTCAATCTGCCCCTGACTACCTCATGTCCACCCCCAGAAGCACGCTCAGCCCAAACCTCTAGAGCTTTTGAGCGGTTCCTGCCCTGCCCCCAGGGTAAATGCTGGGTAAATGCTGCTGGAGAGAGCCTTTAGTGAGTCTCATTGCCGTTGGTCATCAGCTATAATATGCAATCCCACACTAGGATCCATTGCATTTGACAGGAATGTTTTTTCTGCCAAATGAGTTGATCTTTTAAAGAATCTTGAGAGGAGAATGTAAGATCTGACGGAGGCCCATGTACTTGCCCCCTGTCTGAATTGCACATTACTCTTTCTGCTTCAAGGATGACCAGTGCTCAGGGCTAGCATTTATTTTCACTCTTAAATTAAGTGATGCTTCCTTTCCTTGTTTGACATCTTCAAAGTGAAAAGTGTCATTGTCAGGGAAGCATGAAGATGTAGCCAGTCCCAGAAGCTCTGTTGCAATCACAGCTGAATGTTATGGTTTTATTGGAGCAAAAACGAAATTTAAAGGAAAAGTACTGATTGTTATTTTTAATACAAATTTTATTTTCTTAAATGTTTATTTGACATAAGGGTTTTAATTGTAGAATACTATGATATCACTGTACTTTGAATAAGTAGAAAATAAATGATTTGAAAATTAACTTGATCTTTCAGTACCATCATAAAATAGTTCTTTTACATATGACTGCTCAGGTATTTTATAGCAAGGTGAACAAACATATTTTGACCACAGTAATGATTCAAACTAAATTGAGTTAAATGACATAAAGATGCCTTCCAAGAGAAATACGATCTTGAAATAATTTTTAAAAGTGTGATGTTATAGTTTCATATTTTGCAGTCCACTTTTGTTTTGGTTTGGTGGCCACACCCAGCAGTACTCTGGCCTTACTTCTCTGTATTCAGGGACCACTCCTGGTGGTGTTGGGCAACCATATAAGGTGCGTGGAACCAAACCCTAGTCTGCTGCATACAAGGCAAATGCTCTAACTGAAATATCTCTCCAACCCCTGAACTTCTAAGTGATTTTAAAATATGGATTGAAACTCTGTTGCAAAACAAAATGCCCAAAAAGAAAGGGGAAAGGGGAGAGAGAGAGAGAGAGAGAGAGAGAGAGAGAGAGAGAGAGAGAGAGAGAGAGAGAGAGAGAGAGAGAGAGAGAGAGAGAGAGAGAGAGCCTGCCATAAAGGTAGGCTGGGCAGTGGGGGCAGGATGAACCTGGGAACATTGGGTGGTGGGAATTGTACACTAGTGAAAGGTCTGAAACTGGATCATAACCAAATTTGTAATTGTGTGTCTTACTGATTCGATTACAAATATATGGGGCCAGAGCGATAGCCCAGCTGGTAGGGCATTTGCCTTGCATGCGGCTGGCCTGTGCCGGCCCAGGTTCTATCCCTGGCATCCTATATGGTTCCCCAAGCACCGCCAGGAGTGATTTGAGAGTTACATTTTTTATCAGCTCTGTCAGGTTTTGATTTCCCATATCCAGATGACAAGTAAATAAAGGGAGTTATAATATAATTTGTCTTGTCGGTGAACTTCCTTTCTCTTTATTTTTCTTAACTTGCCTAAGGCAGTCTATGCTCATGAGAAAGCTTCTGAAATCAAACTATAGTTATTTCTTTAAATTCGGTAATTTTTCAAGAGAATAAGCATGTAGAGTGTGCACAGCCACTCATCAGTATGAGGGGAAACCCTATCTTTGAGGGCGTGGAGTAAGAGTTTTGAGATGTACCACCTTTGGCAGGAGATTGTTCTGTTCTGCATCAGTACCTCATAGTGAAACCTTCTCATGTGCTGTAAGTTCATTATCATCATAAATTTATATTTGGGCAAACCTCATAATGTATTCTTAAAAAAATCCATATTATATTTCTATCCTTTCTCTTCAAACACACCTATATATACATTAGCTACCAATTCATGAACATCTTAGATAAATCTAATGTATATATTAGGTTTCCCAAGAATTAAATGACCAGAATGGAAAAAATTGTGTAATGTTGTTTTCTCAATGAAGCTTGTCCAATTATTTGTGTGCACTGTACTTTGAAGTTCATAATCATTACCTTCTTTTTATTCTAACTTTCAAAAGTGAGGACCTGATTACTGCCATACCACTTGTGCAAATATCCCACTTTGCAATATGTGCTGCATATAAATGTGCAGTTTGTATAGCAGGGGGTAAAATGGGCAGCCTCCCTGCCATCTGTGTGCTAATTAACCAGTGTAGAACACAGTCTTGTCATAGGAAAAAAGTCATCTTCATTTCTACAGGGTGCAAATTATCTTGCCAAGAAGATCACAAGGACAGGGTCAAAGTTGGCTGTCAGCAGTGGCTCCTCATTTAGTCTATGCTTTGAAAAGTTCCAAGAATTTTTTAATAAAACGTAAACTAGGGACAGGGAGATAATATGAGGGTAAGGCACTTACTTTTCATGTGACTAATCCAGTTTCAATCAATAGCACCACATATTGCCCCTGGAATACCAACAGGAGTCAACCCTAAGCATAGCTAGGTGAAACATCAGCGAAATTTGCTCCCCCTGTAGCAACTGCAAAATTTTCAGCACCTCTCCTGAAAATCTACCTTCTTTAAGCAAATAAATAAGAGAAAACACTCCCCCGTTGTACCTAATTCCCCTGATCATATCTATCTAGGGAGTTTTAGTGAGCATTTTGGTAAGTTTTATTTAAACTGAATATAATATGTATGCTTACATAATACAATAGCAAGCACAAAACAATTTGTCTGCATGCAAACATTTTATACAAAACACTGGGTTCCCTGGGATGAGCCCAGAGCCACAGCAGAGCCTGGCGAGCTACCCCGGATGTATTCGAAATGCCAAAAACAGTAGCAATAACGGACCTCATTCCCAATGAATGGAGACATTACTGGCACCTGCTTGAGCACATCGATGAACACCAGGAAGACAAGTGACATGTATATATACAACACATACATACGCACATATGTTTATGTATGTATCTCCAATTTTTGTATCCTAGTATCTATTAGTAATTGGAGCCTTTATATTGAATCTTATATAACTAGTAAAGGAATTAAATAATATTACGCAAGAATTTAGGCCCTTGCACCCCCTTCAACACATATTTTGCTTGCATGTCTCAAGGTCTCTTACCTTTGTCCACGTTGAGAGCCTGTGTTCCCCCATGAACATGTATTTCCCCTTTTTCTCTCCTTTAGCTTCTTAGGAAGTTTCATTCAAAAACTGTCCTGCTTCCACTAAGAAAATGATTTAAATAATATTGCTATAAAAATACATAATTCAAGCTCAATTAAAACAAATTTGCACTAAAGATTCCATTTTTTTTTTTTAATTGAGAAATATATGGCCAAATAATCATACTCATAGTTTACTTTTAAAAGCACAGGGAATTTGTACATTAATTTAATACAAATATAGTAAGTATAGAACGATCATATTTAAAAAAAGAATAAACATAACAGAAATTTTAGGATAAATATCAGTGTTAAAATTCTGCTCATTTTCTTTGTTTTTAATTTGTAGGAATCCTAGGAGGAGTAATTAAAAGGAAATTATTTGCCCATTTTTTCTGCTATAATTTAAGTTTGATATTGTTTGACAGGGAATTTCTCTCAAACAAAAATGTAAGTATATATGGGGACCGGAGTGATAGACCAGCAGGTAGGGCATTTACCTTGATTGCAGCCGACCCTGGTTTGATCCCCGGCATCCCATATTGTCACCTACGCAGTGCCAGGAGTGATTCCTGAGTGCAGAGGTAGGAGTAACCCTGAGCATCGCTGGGTGTGACCCAAAAACAAAAACAAAATATATATTATAACCCAAACCATAGTTTATCAAGATTGCTAAATAATTAAAAATGGAATATCACAATATTTTGCACATATGTCAAAATAATTACACTCATGATTAAAAATTGGAAGGGATGACACTAAACTCGTATGGGCATATATAGAAATATAATATTTTTCATACCCTTAAACCATGTAGTTCAAAATGCAAAAATAAAATTTATTATTAAGTATATCGATGTGTCCCATCTACATTTCCAGGTATTTATTTTAACAGAAATTTTGTCAAATTGGAACTTGAAAACTATTGCTTAGTTCTTTATTTACACGAGGGAATTTTTTAAACAGCATGCATTTGATTTCTGTGAACTGATTTGGTGTGTTTGAACAAATTTCGATGCATAGTTGAACTTTTAAAAGTACATTTCAATTAGGTACCTGATATCAATAATTATAGTTAAATTTTTCAAACAAAATAAAACATTCATGACAATTTTTATTTAAAAGACAAAGTGGCAGAAAAAAGACTGTGAAACACTGAAAATATATATTCTTGAAATATATAACTTTTACAGAATCATACTGGGCATTAAAATATAAGAATATGATATGACTTAATTATACATTAATTTGTTCAGTCACTTACATAACCAATATGTCATTTTATAAGAATCAAAGTCACTTCTTCCTAAAACTAGATATTTATGCCTTGGGTGTCCAACATCAGATTGGCTTATAGTCCATAGAAGATAGCAACCAGGTCTAATTCTTTATTTTTGTGCACTGATCCTTACAGAAATATAAGTGCATTAAGTACATGGTCTCACTGCTGAGTTAATAAAGGATTTTGATTGGAGTACTTGTTTGGTCATGTATTTGTTGGAATAGTTCAAATAAATCTTTTAAGATCTCTGAATCCTGATTTTATATTTGTAAAAAATGTGCCAAGTTGGCTATTTGCAAATTTAAGAGCAGAGTGGAACACCTTCTGAAAATCCTGACCATTGACTCCCTGAAAGAATAGGTTCAAAGCAACTGATAGCTCTTAATATATTGATCACTTGATCACTTGAATCCCGTTATTCATCGATTTGCACGACGGGTGCCAGTAACATTTCCATTGGACTCTATCATGTGCCAATGTAGCCCAATGGCATCTGGTTGATTCAGGAATATGAAAAGCCTCCAACCGTTCCTTCAGGGTCCTACAAGGAAGTCTGACCATCTTATAGGTGGGCAGCCTCATGATCATTTGACATCCCGTCGGATCCAGTCTGTAACGGCTCTAGTCCAGCGGTTGTCTCCAAATCGCAGTACATGTCCAGCCCATCTGATTTTCAATGCCTTGGCAAACGAGACAGCGTCCCTGATTCTGGAATAGCGACAGAGGTCAGAACTCTGGATTCCTTCTCTCACTTGAGTGAGGCGAGATATTCCAAGCATAGCTCTTTCGATTCCTCTCTGGGAGACCCGAATAGCATTCTCATCCTGCTTTCGTAGGGCCCAGTCTCTGAGGCGTATGTAAATGCAAGGAGAATGGTGGAGTCAAAGAGATGTGCCTGGAGCTGAGGTTCTTTGTCCTTTTAACTATTTCTTCGATGCCTTAGAAGGCATTCCATGCCACTCTCTTCCTCCTGCGCAGCTTAGTTTTAGGTGGTTCATCATGTTGATTTCCGACCTAGGTACACATAACTGCTGCATTCAGAGATGTTTGCTCCATTGGGAGTGAATAGGGCCTCTGGAACTAGTTCATTTTTCATAAACATGGTTTTCTTTAGATTCAGCTGTAGACCTATCTTTCCACATTCTCAGTCGAAGTCAGCCAGCATTAGTGCCACTTGGCTAATGTTTGGTGTTATTAGAACGATGTCATCAGCGAAGCGGAGGTGGTGTAGTTGCCAACCATCTATCTTCACTCCCATTCCTTCCCATTCTAATTGCCACATGATGTTCTCGAGGGTGGTACTGAAGAGTTTTGGTGAAATGGTATCACCCCATCAAACCCCTCTTTTGACATCAATGATCACTTTGTAGAATGGTGAGATCCTGGTGGTGAATCCGTAATACAGCTCATGAAGGATCTTGATATATTGGGCTTTAACACCCTGTTTGGCTAGGGCTTCGATGACTGCTTCAGTCTCCACAGAATCAAAGGCTTTCTGTAAATCAATGAACGTGAAACAGAGTGACATCTTGTACTCTTTACAAACCTCAATGAGCTTGGTTACTGTGTGGATATGGTCAATTGTGCTGAATCCTTTCCGGAAACCTGCTTGCTCGCATTGTTGTCCTTCACCTAGTGTTCTGCTAATCCTGTTCAGGATGACTCGTGTAAACAGCTTGTAGATGATGGACAGTAGGCAGATGGGGCGATAGTTGCCGATGTCGTTAATGTCTCCCTTCTTGAACAGTAGAACTGTCCTGCTGGTTTTCCATTGGGAGGGTACCTTGCATTCGGACAGGTAGCATGTGAAGAGCCGAGCTAGTGTATTGATGAGTACCTACAGCAGATTCTTAAGGTGTTCAGGTCTGACTTTGTCTGGGCCTGGTGCTGTTCCCTTCTTTACCAACGAGATGGCATGTCGGATTTCAGAAGGGAGAACATTGGGAATGACATATCCATCCTGTGGAATTTGGTATGTGGGCAGGTCGATGTGGCTATCAAAGAGATTTGAGTAGAAGTCATGGAAAATCTTCTCCATTGCCTCTCTGCAAGATGTGATAGATCCATCAGGGCGTCGGAGGGCAGTCATCTTGGTCTTATAGTTGGCGAAGGACAGGCGGGCAGTGCGAATGCTTTTCCCGGCTAATGCTGCATCTTCCAGTATTTCTGCTCTTCTGTCTTTGAGGTCTTTCCATTTCTTCTCTGCACCGTTTAGCAAGCTTGGACTTTAGCATTTGGTCTTTTGAGACTCGTGCCTTGCCATGTTGGCAAATGAGCTCAAGAGTTTCTGAAGACGGGAGTCCTTTTGTGTCTTTCTCTCTCTCGGCATTCTTTGCACAATTATGGAGGTTCTGAACCAATCAGTTGTATTCTTCATCAATGTCGTCAATGATGGTATCTTCCCATGTTGCTGCAATGGTGCTAAAGAGTTCTCAGTTGGTGGTCGTTCTGGGAGTTCTCTTCTTAAACTTTGCAGCATTTTCTCCCCATCTTCCAGTAACAGAAATATTTATTTTTCTGACCCCGAAAGAGCCCTTAATTTATTGAATGAGAAATATTTGTAGGCCTAGCAAAAAATTGTATTTTAATAGAAATTTGCATATAGTTTTTCCATAGAAGCTTGACCAGAAGACATTCTCAAAAACAGTGAATGTGGATTCCTTTTTCATCATACTCTCTTCAATATTTGTAATTTCTAATTTTTTTTTGATATATGCCTTTATCACTGGTGTGAAGTCTTATCACATTGTCATTTTTATTTGTGTTTCTCTGATAGTAAGTGACAAACAACTATTTTATTTACTTATTGTTCACACTTCATGAATATGCCTATTCATCGCTACTTCCCATTTTTATGGGGACATTATTTAGTTGTTGTTGAGCTTTGTGAGCACTTTGTGCATTTGTAGTGTAGGTCCTTTTAATCGAGCATTGTGTGTGAATGTCTTCATTTTCACCCATGATTCTTTTATTTACTGAATCTTTTATTTCTTTATTTCTTTTTCTTTTTTGCTGTACAAAGAATTTAATTGCCATGTAATTCTACTTGCTCACTTTTTACAAAACTGTTTTTTGGCAGTATAATCAGACCATTAAAGACCTCTTTGTGTCCTAGATCCTGGAAAGATATGCCTTTTTTTTAAAAATATATTTTGTTTGCTTCTTGATTCTATAAGTTTTTATTTCACTTTGAGTTAGCTAAGTTTTTGTGTATGAAATATGACTCCAAATTATTTCTAGAAGCAGTTTTCGAGCTTTCCTGACATCATTTGCTGAAAAGGTTTTCTTGTTCAGTTGTATACACATAACTCATTTGTCATAGACTAACTACAAATAAAAGGCTTTGTCATTAAAATCTCACTTCTGATTCATTAATATGTCAACCAAACTTATTTCAGAACCATGCTGTGTTGATTTTTTCAAGATTTGTAGTATAGTTTAAACTAAGAGGATGCAATTATGAACAACTTATTTTTGTAACCAGGTAGGTTTACAAGGTTTTATTCTTCCATACACATTTTAGTAAAATATGTTGTAATCCCTTGAAAAATATAATCAAAAATTTTATTGTGATTGCTTTAAGTCTGTATATTATGGGCCAGAGCCCCATCACAACAGATTGCTGAACACAGAGCCCAGTATGCCCTGGGCACCACCAGTTGTGACCACCCCCAAAAAAAGAAATCAGTATTCTGCTTTGTGGAGGACAATTGCTTTGAGAATATTAACTTTTCCAATCCATGAACATAGGATGTTGTTTAATTTTCTGGTTCGATCTTCTATATTGTAATGACATGGTTTTCATGGCAGAGTCATTGATATCCTTTATTTCGATTCAAAATGATTTGATGTTTTGAGGAACTATGAAAGTGGAATGGACAATGAACTCTAGACATTTTGATCTTTATTTCTTCTAGTTCATTTTCTTATTGTAGAAATGCAACAGATTTTTGTGTAGTATTTTGCAACTTTGTTGTATTAGTTAATTATTTTGTATGCCATTATATATTTTTTCTCAGCTAAACACATAAAAGAGAAAATAATAGAAGTAATATTTGTTCCATCTCAAAGGAGCATATGTGATAATATTACTTGTTATCTGCTGGGGAATGCTGGACACCCCAAAAAATCCAGGAGCAGGGTCAGGGATTCGCCCTTATGCCCAACAAGGGACACCAGATATTGGGGAGCCTCTAAGGTCCGCAATAATACCAGGGAAAGAGTTCTTTCTACCTCCAAAGCCGGGTGGGGAAATGGATGAAAACTCAGGAATCCAGAGCAGTTTTTAAAGGCTTTATTCTCACAGGTTCTGGTATACAATCCAATAATAGGAAAAACCCGACTTTGGATTCACAGCTGGGCCCCAGCCAGTTGTAGGTTTAGCCAGTTGTAGGTTTAGAACCCTAGGCCAAGATGGCCACTACCACGAATTAAGGCCCAACAGGGAAAAGGAGGGAAGGAAAAGCAGAGGGAGAAGGCAAAAAAGGCAAAAGTGCAATAAAAAAAAGGCAGAAGAAAGCAGGTTACAAATTTTATATCTGTTCAATACAGACCCCACACATCTATGGGAAGCAGTTAGGGTCAAATCCACCTCAGAGAACTTCTCCCAGGACCTCACTTAGCTCCACTGAAATGATAATGCTGCCCAGTCAAGATCTGCCTTGAAAGTGCCCTACAGGGTAGTGAGTGTGTGTGTGGAGGGGGGGAAGGGCATGTGAGATGATCTGTATCTCAGAACACAAAGGCAAAATGGATATTCTATAGTCAGGTATATATTTACTTGAGATTATACATATGTAATATCTGAATTCCCAAAAAAAGAAGACAAAACGAATTTGAGAAGTATCCATTGCTTTACTGAATTTCGCCTTCAATAGAATCCTGGTAAAAAATCTTTCTATTCCATGCCATTTCATGAAAGGTTTAACATATTACAAAGTCTACATTATACAATATAGGTTCCCTATGCCTCCCTATATTTGTGTTCACTAGGTATTAAATCACAAATGAAAATTCAATATAGGAACTGTGAAAATGGTCTTATTTTCCAGGGAATTGTTTGAGGGACCTCACAAGACGTACTCAGGAGGTCCAAGAACATAGCATTATTACTTGGCCATCTGGGCTTTTGGTTCAGTGAAAGGACTGGAGGATGTAATGATGCTCTTGTTATAGTGCCAAAGCTACAATACCACCACTGGCTGAGCTTGGGAAGAACCAGCACTGTTTCTTGGGATGTCTGTGGAGCATAGGATGCCAGAAATCAAACTCTGGTTAACGCTGCATAACTTGCATACCATGCAAATCCCGGCCCCTTTCAGAGGATTTTAAGGTAACTTTCGATTATCCAAGTCCAGATGGTTAATACACACACACACACACACACATATACACACACACATATATATGTGTGTATATACACACATATATACACATATATACACATACATGTATATTCAGAACAAACTATATATAATACATATAACTTATGAATACATAACCTATTATATAGCTATTTATAACTACATATTTATAACTATAAATGTATAGTTATACAACATATAACTATATATTTAACTTTTGGCATGACTTGGAGTGATTAAAATAATAGTTTAACTGTAACAACAAAAGCAGTAATTTTCTATTAAGGATAATATTCAAGCTTTGAATGCTTTGTGTCTACAGAAAAGTTTGTAATGATAATTAAAAAGGATATAGTGTGAAATATAGACAAGTCATCACCACTCTTCATACTACGGATACTTTTGCTAGAAGTACAGTTTAGTAGGTTTGAGCAAAAAAGAAAGATGAGATATGTAAAAAGTAATAACCTAAATTAATTAAGGTAGTAATAAGATCATTTGATATTTGTATAAAACAAGCAAATGATTTTGCACAAGCATTGCCTCACTTCTGAAAGAATCATAAACTTTCAAGCATTAAACAGGAGATCAACACTACTTTGTGCCATGCATATTCTTGCAGAATCTGTCCCAGCAAAAAATATATATAAATTTAGTATAAACCACATGCTTAATGTTTTGTCCCGGCATCCTTGTCTCACTGTAACATTACACACTTTGGTGCTCTTATTTCCCTTCTTATGAAATACAGACTTCAACAATATTTTTTCATGTTAAAAAGAAGTCAGTTGCTGATGTATACATTATCTATATTTTCCTCAGGACAAATGAGAACATAATGCCAAAACATCAGTTCCAAAGCAAGAGAAAATTCTTGTGGTAAAAATTGCTTCAGTGAATCCTTTACATTTGGAATGAAAAAAATATAAGTAAAAAATAATGGTCTTACTAAAGACATGTAATGTGGTAGAAATAATCATAGTGAATTGGAAGAAAGCAACACATAAGATAATAATACTAAATTATGTCTGCCCTTGCTTTAATTATTGATCATTTTCTTTCTTGAAAGCCAACATATTTAAACTTAAAATTTATCTACAGCAGAATTTATCACATAGTTTAGGAAAATAATATAAAGATAAAACTCATTGATTTGATTTTCAATTTCTATAATTGTTCTGAACACCCTTTTATTTTGCCATTTTATTATTTATCAAAGCTTTCAGTTTAGACTTTTGTATATATTATTCATTTTACCCCTATATCTTATTTCACTGAACCTTGCTAATTTGGCTTATTACTTGGACATTTTATCAGTGAGATTTTGAAGCTTAACTATATTTGTAGGATCATCCCAAGGTTTGTTTGAATACGGCTGTGCAGACGAATTCTGTTTTCAGTTATGCTGAATTCAACACAAATTCCTGAGATAAGCGTGTTCAAGTTGGCCTGGACATCAGTAAGTATTAATGAAACAAATGTCAGGCAGCAACTGGGACCCCAGCCCAAGCATATCTGGGCAACCACTGGAAATTTGTGGCCATGAGTATCTGGTTTGCTACTGAGTTATTTTGAAAAATAAAATACCACTGTTAAATATGTTTTTCCAGCTTTTCAATAAAATCTGAAGTAAAGAGAACTGATAAAAGTTAAAAAGAGCAAACTGAAGTAAAGGGAACTGTTAAGAGGGTTGTAGTGATAGTGCAATCGATAGGGTTTTGCCTTGCATGCAGTGATCAGGGTTCGATCTGGCATCTCATATACTCCCCTGAACACCCCCAGGAATAATTTATGAGTGCAGGGCCAGGGCAATCCTTGAGCATCACTCACTGTGTGGTACCCCCAAAAAGCAAAAAATAATATGTTAAAAACAAACAAACAAGGAAATGTCAACATTTCCTTGACACTAAAAGCAATGACATAGCACAAGTAAAAGAAGACTTTAGTGCCATATCACCAGTGAACATAGGTCTCTGTGGAAAAGAGAATCTCAATGTAATAGAGAATCTCATCATCAGAATCAGTAAAAAGTTGAATTCAACAATATAATAAAATAATAAAACAATACATCATACCAAGGAGATAACCATGATGGTTCAATATACACAAATCAATTATTGTAAGATACATCAACAAAAGAAAAATTAATATCATAGTATAGTGTCGACTGATATGGAGAAATCTTTTGACAAGATTAGTATACAGTTATGATGACAAAACTCACCAGAATGGAATGGAAATTACTACAACAAAGTGAAGACCGGTTCCATCAGTCCAATGCTAACATCATACTCATTGGTAAAAAATTTAAGTATTTTCCTAGATTCATAAAATCATGTTATATTTTACAATCATTATTAAATATAGCATTGAAAATTCTAGTCAAAATATTTAGGCAAGAAAATATAGCAAATTAATTGGAAAAGAGTAAATCAAACTATTGTTTTAGCTCACACAATAACATATGTAGAAAACCCAAATGATTTACTCCATTAAAAATTATTCAAAAAATAATACAGCTGTATAGTAAAGTTGTAGATACAAGTCAATATTCAAATATCTTTTAAATTTCTGTATGTAAACAATGAAGAGTAAGAGAGATATCCAGGAGTTCCCTTTTGTAGTGGGTTGGAATTAATTTTCTGCTATAATTCACAGTAAAAATGAAAGTAGCTAGGAATTACCAAAGGATGTGAAAGATTTCTCCTTAAGAAATTTTTTGGAGTTGTTATGTAGGAAATACATGAAAAATGGATTTGTATCCATTATTATGATATGGAAACAGCATTGAGTAAAATGACATTATTGACGAGCAATATGCTGATGCACTGTGATCCCTACACACACCTCTAACTGCAGATTTTAAGCACATAGAAGCTACAATACTAAAATCTACCTTTAACTGCAAAATTCCCGAAATACTGCAATCCTTAGTAAACATGAGTAGAATGTTTTCAGAATTTTTAACTATCCTATAAGTTGTAGTCATCAAAAATTCTGTGGTATTGGAATAAAATTACACATACAAGTCAGTGTTGGAATAGAATAGGTAACTCAGAAATAAACCCATACATAAGTAAACCATTGGTTTATGACAAGGAGTCAAGGCCTTATGGTTAAATAACTTAACCCCTTAAGAACTGATGTTTAAATGAACAAGAATGAAATTAGTGCACTATACCACAACGAGACTATACCACAACAGGCTACAGACGAAAGGCCCTGAGTACTAGCCCACCCCCTCGCTCGTTCTCCTCTATTTTTCGAACAAGGACTCACTAGGATTCACCTGTCTCTCTCTCTCTCCATTCACCTCCAGACAGAATCCAAAAATGGTCTTTTCTGAGGAACGTGCTCTATCTCTCTCCTGTGTAATTCTAGTTCATTGGAAAGGCAAGGGAAATTCCATGATATCTTGGAACTGGACAAAACTGATAAAGGTCTGTGCCAGAAATCTTCATGAAGTCTTCTAAGGAGAGATGGGAGAAGAGAAGCATGCGTAAAGAGACTCAGACACATGGGGCAGAGCTGCTACTGGCTCTCCCTGTGCTCAGCTGATCATGAGGTGCCTGGGAAGGACTGCAAGTTCTATCCCTAGCCCGCCATCCCAACAGAGCCTTGCAAGAAGCCAGAGGATCCCCCACACCATGAGGGCTGCCATTTTCAACATTCAGACTCCACAGCTCATCAGAGCTCCACCGAGAGAAAAGCAGATCTCAATTCCTGCTCGTCAGAGTCCCACTGTAGAGCGAAGACTATTTAAGCCCAGGTATACCTGATATAGAAACTCAGACACACTCAGACAGAGCTGTTACCAGAACTCCCTGTGCTCAGATGATCATGAGGCACCCGAGAGGGAAGGCAAGTTCTGGCCCTCTCCGGTCATCCCAAAGAGGCTTGTAAGAAGCCAGAGGAACCCCCACACCATGAGGGCTGCCATTTCAACATCCAAACTCCACAGCTCGTCAGAGCTCACCCAAGAGAAAAGCCGATCTCTCCCCATTGCAAAGTGGTTGCATGGTTCATCAGTAAGTGCATGAGATGAGAGCCTACTACTGAGAGTATACCACCCACATGGCAGAGTCTGGAAAGCTACCTGTGTCATATTTGATATGCCAAAAACCAGCAACAATTATAAACCTCACTCCCAGGACCAGAAGGAATGGTCTGAGGCTTTTCGTGTTCCTGGAGCAACAGATGCCCTTGGGCTACACTAGCACGCCACGGAACGTATGGAGATGTTACTGGTGCCCGCTCGAGCAAATCGATGAATACGGGAAGACAAGTGATACAAGTGATACCACAACATGCAAAAATCCAAATAAAAGAATTAAATACATATTTTGCCCCCAAATATGTGTAATTAGAGAACTCAGTGGCAAAATAGTCTACATTATTGACTTTAGTGTTTTCTGCAGTGATTAAAATCCTCTAGTGTTGCAGGACACCTAAAAGCCTAGGCCTCTGCATCTACCCTGGATTGCTTCCTGCCGGTCATTTCATAGATAGGGGGCTAGTCTGAATGTGGCAGTCTTATCTGACCATGTATTCTGTACTGGCTGGTATAAATATTCTCTCATGCTACCACAATCATCATGGGACTAGCTAGATCTTACCAGCATATTTGCCTGGCCACGTTGGATCTCTTAGTAATTAGACCAGAGAGAATGCTGTTTGCCTCCGAGTAAGCAAGCATGGCTCCCTGATAACTCAAAGGCAACTAAAATACAAAACTATCGTGGAAGTAGAAGAGACTCTTGTGAAGGCTTGGAGAAATATTTAACTGGCATTAGTATTAGTATTTGGTACAGAGACATGCCATCCTAGAAACCCCCTTCTCTACCCTATAAAGGCAATTCCAGGCAGATCTTGGCTCAAGACATTAGGTGAGGTGCTGGGAGAAATTGCCTGAGGGCATTTGATCCTTCCTGCCAGGGAAGTTACATTTAGCTTATAGCTTCTCCCAGCTCTGCTAGGAGGCTTTTAATTAACTCTGAGTCCTTGTAAACAGCCAGATGGTCTCCAGTTGCTACATTTCTATAGAGCTATTTTCCTGTTTTCATCTCTAGATAGCCCAGCCCAGAATGGGCTGTGCTGGGCAGTTTGGACGGATTTCTAGCTATAAAATAAGCTGCAAAAAAAGAAGCTCGCTCTCTCTTTTTTTCCCCTTTTGCCATTTCGGCTTCCTTGGTGTTTTGTTTCTCCATATTCTCCATTCGCTGTTGGGATTCAACACGTGGTGGCAGCCATCTTGGCCTACATCTGGCTGAGGCCTAGCTGGGAACCCAGAGTCCGGAGGTTTTCCCTGCTCTTGGATTGTATATTGGAACCTGTGATAGTAAAGCCCTTTTAAAACTGCATCGGATTCCTGAGTCTTCATCCATTCCCTGCCGGCTTCAGAGGTAGAAGGGAACTCGCTTCCTGGCACTATTGGAGACCCCGGCGGCGCCCCCGACACTCTAGTAAGAAAATAAACACTAAGATAAATAGGACCGCAATAAATAAAAGGTACTATACAACAGATTAAATCATCCTAAAAATAAAAACTGATCCTGTAGAATAGAGACAGTATCTGTAAATTACCTGTCTAATGATTGATATCCAAGACCTATTAAGAGCATGTGAACTGAATAACAACTAAAATATCTATTAACTCTA
Organism: Cryptotis parvus; assembly: GCA_021461705.1. Lineage (NCBI taxonomy): Eukaryota > Metazoa > Chordata > Mammalia > Eulipotyphla > Soricidae > Cryptotis > Cryptotis parvus. Next base: position 70,587 of record JAJIBD010001353.1, on the reverse strand, counting down.
TAAAAATGACTGAATGTCTAAAAAAGACAATTCACCAAGAAAATTATCCTGCTTCCCAGTAGTGCCATAAATAACTTATTAGCAGTTAATATAAGAGAAATGAAAATGAATATGGCCAACCAATAGTGATTTCTGTAAAAAAAAAAGTCTTATATACCAAAGATAAGAAACAAGAAGAGCTAGTTGGGTGTGTAGAAAAAAGAAACTCAGATTAGCACTACTCAAAAATTGGTACGTTTCTCTGAAATAGAATGGACAATTAAATAAATAAATAAACAAACTAGCAAAGCATCCAGTTTATGACACTTTCATATCTTTCAAAGAACACAAAACTATTTCGAAAGATCTCCATACTCCTCTGTTAGCTGCCACACTATTATAACAACTAATATTTGTAAACAACCCACGTTTCAAGTGAAGGTAATTGAATAAAGATGTGGTATTTTTATACAAAAAAAATAGTAGTTATACAAAAAAAGATTTGATATAGTGCTACTTCCCACAAGAAAAGTTGAGGTCCATCAAGATCGTGTAGAGTTTCACTTGCTTGCCTTGCCTGTGGATGGCTCAGGTTTATCTGCTAGGGATAATCCCTGATTATAAAACTAATGTAAGCCCAAAGGTTTGGGCCAAAGAAAAAAAGAAAGGATTAATTATTTCCATTTCTTAGAATATGATTTTATCTGGGGGATTCATTCTAAGTGAAATTCGTCAAAAAAGACAAATAACAAATAATACATGACATGTGTTACATAAATAAACAGCACATTCAGAGGCAACATGCAATGTAAATAAATCCTTTGATTCTGACTCTGACACAGAATAGAGGTTACAAAAGAGGGTAGGACTGATTAGATAAAATGGTCCAGTAAATTGTGATGAAGAAATAATAATGATTCTTTGGTCATGGAATGGTTTGCTAACATTGCCAAGTTCACAATCACGATCTTCCCGTTGATCATCTATTTGCTAGAGCGGGCACCAGTAATATCTCCATATGTCCTGTCTCATGCCAGTAGAGCCAGGGGCATCGGCTTGCTACAGGAAAATAAAGAGCCTCAAACCATTATATTAGGTCATAGGAATGACCTAATATAATTGTTACTGGAATTTGGCATATCAAATACAACACGAGAAGCTTGCCAGGCTTGCCGAGCAGGAGGCAAACTCTTTTAAACACCTCCAAAAGCGGCCGCGCAGCCGGACTGTGATGGGCTGGTCTGCTGGGTGGAGTTCTGATGAGAGGGAAGTCCAAATGTGGAAAATGGCAGCGCCCGTGGAGTGAGGGGGTGGTCTGGCTTGTTGTGAGGCTCTGCCGAGGTGGTGGGCCAGGGCTAGAACCCGCCATACCTGCCGACTGCCTCATGAACGGCTGGGCACAGGGAGAGCAAGGAACAGCTCTGCCCCATGTCTGAGAGTCTCTGGACCAGCATACCTGGGCCGGATTGAGGAAAAAGCTGCTGCAGGGTTGGTGTCGATGATCCGGGCTGTGATGGGCTGGTCTGCTGGGTGGAGTTCTGACGAGAGGGAAGTCCAAATGTGGAAAATAGTGGCGCCCGTGGAGTGAGGGGGTGGTCTGGCTTGTTGTGAGGCTCTGCCGAGGTGGTGGGCCAGGGCTAGAACCCGCCATGCCTGCCGACTGCCTCATGAACGGCTGGGCACAGGGAGAGCAAGGAGCAGCTCTGCCCCATGTCTGAGAGTCTCTGCCAAGTTACTTAAGTAAAATAAGAAATTAGAAGGCAATAAGAATAAATGTAAACTTGGCTAACTTATAAAATAAAATTGTAAAAATACCCCACAGCATTTCTATGAAATTATAGAAATAAAGGGATTATTTCTTTTGATTACACATAAATAGTTATTGTTATAACTGCACAGCATTAATCACTGTTTCTTAAAACAAATGTGTTCATAAATAGATTTTATTCATTTTTATTAGCTTTGTTTTATATAGTTTGTTATGTGGCAATGTAGTAAATAAAAGAACTTTGAAAATTACAGAATATGGTGTAAGTGTCAAAAGTATTTTTCCACCAGGGAGTATATTTAAATATCATGTATACCATGATACTAAGGTTATGCACTATAAGGTTGATATTATTATAGTTATTGAAACACAGATTATATTGAACTAAGATAATCTGAAATTAATGATGTTCAAATTCTGATTCTTTCAAGTGCTTACCAATTGCATCTAATATGGACAGTTCTTAAATCCTTTAGAGAATATATTTTCTTAATATGTCATTTTAAGGAAAAAATTATTAAATAACTATAAGAAAAACTGATTTTTAAATCAATTTAATTTTTTAAATGCAGTCTACTCATCAAAGACTTGCCTGTTTAACATAAAAAAGTCAAAACTGTTTTAGTCTTATGGACTTAACTAATATGCCTGTCATCATCATCATTATCATCATTGTTATGCCATTTATTACATAAAACATGGAAGAATGAAAGAAGCATACTGTACTAGCATTTTATTCTAAATTTTGAATGTATTAGTCATTTTCATATTATCTAGATAAATTTTGAGAATAAATCAAAGATCAGATACCACATTTGATAATGCCATCATAGAGATGAGTAAAATATAGTGTTTTGAACATGATTATCTTTTTTTTTTTTTTTTTTTTTTTTGCTTTTTGGGTCACACCCAGCAATGCTCAGGGTTTACTCCTGGCTCTGCACTCAGGAATCACTCCTGGCGGTGCTCAGGGGACCATATGGGATGCCGGGATCGAACCCAGGCCAGCATGGGCCGGCCGCGCAAGGCAAACGCCCTACCCGCTGGGCTATCTCTCCGGCCCCTGAACATGATTATCTTTTAAAACATATTGTTAACTATTTGTTTTTATGGGAATTTGCAAAATTAAAGTTTCTGTCTTTAAATTTTTGGTCTGTATATCTAGCATATTATGAATTATTTTCTTGTCTCTTGAATTGTAGATAATTCTGAAATTTATTAAATATTATGTGATTCTTATATAATACATTGACAGTTTCTTCTTTGTTTATATTTGCATCACAACTATTGAAATTCAGGGATCACTCTTGGGCCTGTTCTCACTTAATCCTATAGGTGATCAAGAGACCATATGAGATGATAACAATCAAACCTGGGTTGGATGCATGCAAGACAAACGCCTTATCTGCTGTGGTATTGCTGTGACCCCAATAGTTTCACAATTTTATCTCATCCTTCTAGATCATAAGTGTGATCAATTCCTATGGTGACACCTCAAATAACTCACTTTATGTTTGTTGGATATCTCAAGTGATTAATTTTTAACTGCTTTAATCATATTCTTCGGCTGAATTACCAAAATAGAATGATTGGTTGTAGTTTAGATTTTGCATATACATATACTAACCAAACACTTTCATTCACCTTCAGGTAGCTGAATGGATAAATTTCTGGCTTTTATAAATATCCTTTTACATTTGATCAAGATATTTTGGTATCTATCAAATAAAGAACGTGCCTCTTTATAGTATAAATAGCACTGTAAATAATAAGTAATATATTTTTGTACATATGTCTTTACAAGGTTTCTAGAAAATAGTCCCCTTTTATGTATGTTATATTTTAGTTTTCCCTACAAATGAATTAAAATAATTATAAATAATACCTGCAATTAAAAAAGATTTTCTTCAGTATGTGCCTTAGAGCTTTCTTAAAAATAAATACATTTTATTTATAATGTTCTGTAGAATGTTTGTCAAAGCCCTTTGAAAAGAACAGAAAAGTTTATACTAGAATAAAATGTGCACTGCTCCACAAGCACTGCTTTCCCTGGGAGAAATGGCAGAGAGTGTCAGGCACTACTTCTGTAACATGTACACACAAGGGAAGCTACACTCTTTATACTTCTAGAATAATTAACATCATATTTCCACATATGTCTAAGAATTCCCATCATTTCTGTTTCTCAGTGGTAAGTATGGCGTTATGGTAAACTTGTGTATTTATCTCCTTATCTAAAGCACAAGTCCATACCCATGAAATTAATGCTTCTTAGACTTTTGAAATATATATATATATATATATATATATATATGTATTTTGCTTTTTGGGTCACACCCGGCGATGCTCAGGGGTTTCTCCTGGCTCTGCACTCAGGAATTACTCCTGGTGGTGCTCGGGGACCATATGGGATCCCGGGATTGAACCCAGTCCAGCACAGGCTGGCCACGTGCAAGGCAAACACCCTACCCGCTGGGCTATCGCTCTGGCCCTGAGATAATGTTAATGTCACATATTAGACACTATTAGTTATGTTCTTTGTGTTACTATATATTTTTATGTTTTTACTGGAACACATTGTTCTACTTATTTTGTTGAAAAAATTTCCTGGGCAGGGACTCCATTTCCATTTTTATTTTTGATGAATTATGTGGTACTTGACATATAACCATATTCAATAAACATTTTAGGGACTAAATGAATAAGTGATTTATTCATTTTTTTCAAAATGCATTCTTACCATATTTCTGTTTTTGAACAATAGTGATAAAAGCATGTCTTATCACTTATTTTATTTGCTTTAATTTTATCAATAAATATTTGTTTATTATCATATTAGTAGAGTATCATATATCCATAAGAGACATCAAAAACTCTAAAATTTAAATCACTAAATAACCTAGCATATGCCTTCTGACTGTGTCTTCTTTTCATATTTAAGTCAACCAATCTTTTTAAATTCACATCTTTTATCACATCATTCTAATGAGATGTTTAATGATATCTCCAGCTTTTAATAATCAGACTTCTCTGAGTTTCTCTTGGATCATTATCTCTATCACTTTCATCATGGGCTGATTTTTTCCCTATTACTATATTAAATTACAACCCTCCAAAATTTATGTACTTTGAATTTCTTGAGAACCCTTTCTATGTTTTTAAATCTACCTTGTGTACACAATAAATAGCTATTAAATGACTATATATGTATGAAGGAGATTTTATTAAAATTAATTTAAATATAGGATTTTGAATTAAATATAGTCAGATACAAACATTTTTATTTATATTCTTCTACACAGTAGTCATTACAGTTAGATTCAAGAACACTGGTATTAATACAGAACAGAACAAAGAGAATAAATAAATGAAGGCAGAGCAGAGAGAGAAACTGTATTAGAAGATAGATGTTATATAAATTAAAATATTATCAAAGGAAGAAAGCTTCAAAGTAACTGCCTATTTTGATGTTAAATAACTATGGGTTCCCTAAAAATAACGCTGTTGAGCTGAAAAGAGAACTTACTATTCTAGAACTATGGATTCATTCACAAACACTCTTTCCTTGACACTATTCTGCAATGATCCCCAAATTGGGTATGACCCAGAATACAAACATACTTTTCCTTTTATAATGTGTGTATATAACTTTATTATCATCATAATATACAAATAATGCAATATAATTAATTTAATAGCATAATATACTTGAAGAAAATTATACAATATTCTGATGGTTTGAGGCTCTTTATGTTCCTGGAGCAAGCAGATGCCCTTGGGCTCTACTATCATGAGACAGGACATATGGAGATATTACTGATGCCCGCTCGAGCAAATAGATGATGAACGGGAAGATAATGATTGGAAAATTCTAATACCTATAGATAACTTCTGTGTAAAATGATGTACCATTCTATTTACAAAGCGAATGCAATTGACATTTAGGATTACAAGTATGAGTAAGATGAAAGTTAAAACAAAGCAACCGTCTGTGAAAATTCAAATGTTCAAGCATGTAAAAAAAAATTCTTTATTGAGTTGGTTTGCTTTTCTTAACTGGAAGTGTCCTCAATTTTCTGCAATGCTCACAATGTAGTGAATATGCTAGTCTAAGCTTAATCTGTACATTAGCATTTCTCTCTCATATTACTAAATATGAGTGATTAAAAAAGGAATTAAAACCCTTGTTTTTATGTGTGGGAGTCAGAGTTTAGGTAAGACAGAAAATGGAACAGGGTGCTAATAATAGTCGAGGGTACTAATGCCAACCTAGAACTGAGCATTAAATAGAGGCAAAAGGATTCACATGACAACCTTTTAATGTATGTTCTGTAATCCATAGTCTGGAAGGGAAGGAAAAGAGAAAGAGAGAGAAAGGGAAAGAAATAAAGAACCTGCCATGGAGCAGGGCTGGGGAAGGGGAGGGAACCGGGGATGTTGTTGGTGGGAGATGGGCACTGGTGGAGGGACGGGTGCTGAAACACTGTATGACCAAAACCCAAACATGAACTTTTTAATTGTATGTCTTTTTATTTGTATGGATATGGGCACTGGTGGAGGGATGGGTGCTGAAACACTGTATGACCAAAACCCAAACATGAACTTTTTAATTGTAAAAAAAACAAAAAAAAACCCTTGTTTTTAGCAATTATCAATCCCCATGTAACAAATACTCAACCACACTACAAAATATTTAAAGTTAACAATATGAGGTCACAGTATATGAACTTGAAAAGATATGAGGTAAATCACTATTGTGTAGCAATTCCACCACATGGATATAAAGATATAATACTAGTAAATGCTAATAAGATAAAAAAAGAAGTGAAGTGTTTAGTATGTATATTACATACATATATGCATATATTATGCTTTCAAATACACTTAAAATATTAAGGGTATTTTTTACTTTACAGTGTAATTTAATATTAAACTTGCATTATTTATTTTAATAATTATGTTTGGCGATAAATTTAGGAAGTTTATGAAACTGTAGCAATTGTATCTCACTTCTCACTAATCATCAAAAGTTGGGAATTTTATTCAACCCAAAATTGTAGAAACATGAAAATAATTTGGAAGTTTTTTTTTCCAAGGCTCTTTTTCCTACTTCTTCCCAGTCCCTCTAGCAATAGATATTTATTATTTTATTTCTATGAAAGTAGATTAGTTTCTCTGTATAGTCACTTTAATTTCTTTTCTAGAACTTTATTAACTGTAGTAAACTAAATGCAGAAAACTCTAAGAAAGTATCCAGAATGCGACAGAATTGAAATTACAAACAGAATTTAGATATGAGAAAAGGAGGAAGGAAGGAAGGAAGGAAGGAAGGAAGGAAGGAAGGAAGGAAGGAAGGAAGGAAGGAAGGAAGGAAGGAAGGAAGGAAGGAAGGAAGGAAGGAAGGAAGGAAGGAAGGAAGGAAGGAAGGAAGGAAGGAAGATTCTGTGTGTTGCATATTATGCAATGGAAAACGTTAGTAGTAGTGCATCATTTGGAACTCCTGTACCTCTGAGTCTTAGAAGTGATCTTTGAGAAATGAAAATCTATACAAAAAAAGGGCATAAATGAAATAAAGTTAGTGTTTGATTTTTTACTGAATGCTAGCTATAAACAAAACTACTTTTTTGAAAATATTTCCACAGATATTTTTATTACAGAATGTTACACCCAATTTAACTGTCACTAAGAATATGAAAAGACCTTCAACTTCTATAAGGTATGAACATTTTTTATCTGTGAAGTGTTCTTTCTTAGTAAACTAATCAACAATCTCCTCAACAAAATCAAATAAATGATTTGAGATAAAGTAATTAGAATACCTCTACTCCAGAACTATAGTTAAAGGTAGTATCTGGATAGATTAACAGAACCCAGTTTATATAAAAATCATTAATGTGGACTCTGATATTTGAAAAGTTTTGAAAAATATAAAGACTATGGTAATTGCGATGAAGCAGGTTGGGAAGAAATTAATTCTAGTTATGGAAAATGTTCCCCAGAAAAAAAATATAACTACATTCAATTGCTACTAATCACTGTTCTTTATTTTGAAGTTTTCCTATTCATGAAATTTAACCATAGCTCCAAATTAATAATCTTAACACTTCTGTGTTTATTCATAGAGATATGCAAACAATGACATTGAATTTTCCAATCCACAAATCCCAGTTGAAGTCAACAAGATCATCTTGTTTCTACTCTCAAATGTCATTTTCATGGTCTCCAGAATGTCAGACTTTACTTTATAATAATTTGTTCTATAATTTTGTTTTAAGGCTTGATTCAGATAGCCTTCAGACATAATGTCAAGTGTGGTCTAAGTTCAAGAAGACTGTGTTGTGTCTTACAGAGAAATATATAGGCAGCTGTCATTCAAATAAGAGCCAAGTGCTTTGTTTGTGATTTGAATGTGGATAAGTCAACAATATCATAAAAACATCTTTAAACAAAACACATCAAAATTATTTTGTATTTATTGATGAATATGTTGTACAAAACTTGGAGAAACTAAATCTTGAGTTTCAGCGAGGAGCATAAATGGTTCAGACTTTACTAATTCACTGCTGTAATCATACAGAGTACAGTCAACAGTAACATAATTGACTACTATTGCTCAAGGAGGCATGGGACTGAACAATTTTCATTAATCATAAAATTAGAAATTTGATGATGATATTGTTAGCATTTGATATATAATTCTATTCTAGGATTGCAGGAAAGACAAAATAGGTAGTGAATAGACAATGCCTGAAATTAGTATATATAAATATTAATATAACATATTTGTTATGATTATTTTGTTATACACCAGAACTAACAACTAAATATATCAAAATGGCGGTTTATGAAAGGTAACTAAGATGTGCGAAAGTCTGAAATAGGAGAAAATGGCCTGAAACATGAATTTTAATATAACATGGTTTTAATCATTACTGTTTGAGAGAAATGATTTAATATTCATACAATGAAGAGATTTGATAACAAATTAAAGCAGCACAAATATGTTTTAAAAAACTTTGTATCTTAAAAATAACATTTTAAAATCTCATGGTAAAAAATAAAAATCACTCAGAAGTTCTTATTTATGTGGTGATACATTTATAACAGAAATCTTTGGAAATTAAATCTTGATTAAATATGCAACTCTTCATTGTTTCGCCTATTCAGAAGATTATTACATATCTTCTACTATAAAAGCTTGACTCATTATAAGACAGTTTTACATCTTAAAATTATAGTTTAGTACTAAATTTTAAAAACAAGTGATTATAAAAGATTTAGTTTTCCATTACTTCATAAATGAGAGGAAAAGGTTATGTCTTGACAAAATTTCTGATGTAATCACTTGTATCACTTGTCTTATTGTTGTTCATTGATTTGCTCGACCGGGCACCAGTAACATCTCCATACATTCTTTCACGTGCTAGTGTAGCCCAAGGGCATCTGCTCACTCCAGGAACATAAAGAGCATCAAACTATTCATTCAGGTCATAGGAATGAGTTCTGAACCTCAGTAACAATAACCTAAATTGTTACTGGTTTTGGCATATAAAATATGACACGGGTAGCTTGCCTGGCTCTGCTGTGTGGGTGGGATACTCTTGGTAGTAGGCTCTCAGTTAATGATGAACCACAATGGGAAGAGATTGGAGAGAGATCTGATTTTCTCTTGGGTGGAGCTCTGACCAGCTGTGGAGCCCGGATGTTGAAAATGGCTACCCTCATGGTGTGTGTGTGTGTGGGGGGGGGTGTTTCCTCTGGCTTCTTGTGAAGCTCTATTGGGATGGCGGGCCAGGGCTAGAATCTGTCTTTGCTGCTGGATGTGTCATGATCAGCCGAGCACAGGGAGAGCCCGTAGCAGCGTTGCCCCATGTATCTCTGTCTCTGATTCAAGCATACCTGGGCTTGAAATAGGCTTCGCTGTAGGGTGGGACTCTGATGAGCAGGGCTTGAGATCGGCTTTTCTCTTGGGTGGAGCTCTGATGAGCTGTGGAGTCCAGATGTTGAAAATGACTGCCCTCATGGTGTGGGGGGTTCCTCTTGTTTCTTGCAAGGCTCTGTCTGGACACAACCAAAGGTGCTGTAAAGACCTTCGTAAATTCTGATGTAATATAAAGATAAATTGATACATTGGTAGATATTTATGTAATTATTTATAATATTTTATAAAGGTAACAATATAACTCACATTTGTATTTATTCTCCTTGACACTAGTTTTCAAGATATTTATAAGTATTGATTCAATTTTGAGAATTGTATAATATCATTAGCCTTAACTGTTTTCATAGAAAATAGTTGAAATGGTTCAATTGAATATTCTGAAAACTATATTTCTCAGGGAAAAAGGGAAAAAAAGCAACACTTTTGGTAAAAGGTAACTGTGTAAGTGTTATAAAAAATGGGAAAGACATTAGTGACTTGCTGAATATTCTAAAAATACCTCATTCAATAAATATGCTGGTTGACACACAATTATGTTAATGTAGTAAGAGTAAAGGAGTAATTTAAATATAATTATGGCTCAAAATTAATGGCACAGAACATGGAATTTGTTTTCCTGTATGTGGAGTGATTATTATTTTTACATAAATGCAAAATAAAAAGTAATATGTAAGTGAAAATGTATTTTCTTTTTTAGCTTGACTTTATGGAATTACAGCTGAAAAAAACTGAATCAAATTAGTTTCATCATAATTTTCCCAAATTATTGATAATTTTAACATCCTGTTTTACAAAGAGAATAAAATATTCTCAATAAAATAATAATTTAATATAATAATAAAATATTCTTAATAAAACCTTTCCCCATTCACTTTTACAAGTAACATCAGGAAAAAATTAAGTAAACAAAAAATATACTTTACGACATCTAAAAACTAAGCATTATTAAAAATTAGATTTGGTTTATATTTCTTTCTGTAGAATTAGCGACCTCGGTATTCAGTAGTTTTGACAAATTGTTAACATTTTAATGTGCAATAGAAAAGTTGAATAAATAAGCTCTATGAAAAATATATTCTGATTTTTTCTCTTTCCCAAGTTTAAAATATGATGGTGACTAAAATTAGTTATGCAAACTGAATGATAGAACTTTTGAAAATATATTTTATTTTTAAAAATTATAATAAACCAAATTATTAACTCATTCAGAAAGTATTCATTGATTTCATATATATAAAATAACATAGGAATGTTATGTTTAGAGTATGTAAAAGAGAACAAAAAAAACCATAAGAAATATATGCTTAATTTTGTCCTGTGGGCACTATGATAAGCTATAGAAAGTTGTTGAATATCTGAGTCCTAAAGATTAGATTTTAAGGAAAACCTATTAATTTAATTCGGAATTTGAAACAATATCAATGAAATAATTCAATTAAAGGATTTTTTCATATTCATGATTTCATCCTTCCTTTCAACCAAAATTTAAAGCCTATGTATTAGTGAAGAAATTAAAGAGCTAATAAAATAAAAGAACTATCGAAAAAATTTTAGATAGAACAAATAAATTTTTTAAATTTTACATTATTTCCCACTTTATCATTGTCTCATAAATATTTTTTATTATTTTTATTTAAATTATCGGGTTCAAAGTTGAATAAATTCCTGTATCACATCTTATTTTACATGAATCCTCATTTGTTTTGCTATTTACTTCTTCAGGTCTTATAATAGTTAAATAACACTTACATTAATATAAATATTCATGATATTAACACTTCTATTGATATAAACATTTATGACATTAGCATAATTAATATGAATATTCATAGTAATATAATACAAATATTTATGATAGTTATGATATATGCATGTATCTTTATATTGATTATTTCTGATATATAGAATTTAATGACATTATCAAAGAATAAAGATACATTTGAGCATCTTGGTATGTATTGATAAATCTGTTTTTGATAAGTTTATTTCTAGTTATATATAAATGAAATATACCATCCAGGTACTTGCAAATTTGTTGATTATCTGGCTTTACCCATAAGATGTAAGCTTCAGAGGGATGAAAATCTTTAGTGTTATTCAGAAAGACCTAGAATTATTTCTAGAGCACAGTAAGAGGTACATAATATTCACTTGATTAAATCAGGGAACTTCTAAGGGAGGTATTTTTATACCAATATATACATATATACACATATTCATATATGTGTGTATATATACATGTGCATATATGTGAGTCTTTGGTTTGCAGCCATCTGTGCTCGCGGTTTATTCCTGACTGCACTCAGAGTAGCTTGTAGTGAGTTCAGGGAACCATATATGGTGCTGGAATCAATCTGTGGTCAGCCATGTACAAGGCAAGCTGTACATGGCTTACCTGCTGTAGTACTTCAGTGTCCAAGTATTCCTTTGTTTAGATTTTTTTTTTAGATTTTTGTTAGATTTAAGATTTTTTTTTAATATGATAGTTCCCAATAGGCATTTTGTTAGCCAGAAAAAAAATACTAGCATAGTACCTATCACTTTAAAGTTTGGTGGGTTTAAATAGGCCAAGAGTGGTGCTAGAAATATTACAGTATTTGGGTCGGGGGCAATAGTACAGCAGATACGTCACTGTCTTGCAAGCAGACAACCCAGATTCAATCCACAGCAGCTCATATGGTTCCCCCAAACAACAGCAGCAGTAACTCCTGAGGGCAGAGTCAGGAGTAACCCCTGGACTTCACTGATTGTGACCTAAAAAAGAAATAAAAATACAGAATTATTTGAGCCAGTGTTTCATTATTTCTAGAATTAATATTTTTTTATCTTCTTTGCATTGCCTTCTAATAAGGTTTTCATAACTAAAACGATCTTTAGGATCTAGATCATTATAAAAAATGCCACCGTACCTTTTTATAATTAAATAGTTTCTGTACTTAGAAAAGTGTATTAAGAAACACATATGTTCTTCAAGCACCTCTAGGAATGATCCCTTAGCACAGAGTAACAGAGTCTGTTAGCTCTGAGGATTGATAGTGTGCCCTACTGCCCCCAAATGTGTTAGTTTAGCTTGAACTGAGATCATTCTGTTTTCTTAATATTTTCCTTATTTTAAAAAAAGTGTTTCCTATTAAAGATAAACTCAGGAACAAAAGTCAGTATATTTTTGTATGCTTTTACTGAGGAAGTGTTATCTCTTTGATAACATTTGTTTTTTATTCTCTGATAAAATTAGAAAATAAAGGGATAAAATTTTTAGGTTATCATATATTTTCCTCATCAAAACTTATTTCTCTCTGCATTTATTGGGATAATTTATTTTTAAATTAATGTATACAGTTAATATCAATCCATAACTATGTTTATACATACAGTCCTCTAGGAAATGATGATGGATATTATAAGTCTAATTTATTGAAACAAACTTATTAGAAAATCTATGTCCTAATGTTCTGGTTATAAGCAAATGAAATTTGCTTACCAGAGAGCCTATATAGATGCATCTTGCCAGCTTTAACTAAGAGTTATGATTTGGAAAACAGAATTTCTATCCTTATGAAGGAAGGAAAACAGGCTAAGGACAAAGCTCTTGGTCGGACTAATTGATAAGGAATTCCTTTCAAGTAAGTAAAATTCAAATTTACTCCTCTGCTATAAACTTATGTTTTTGTCTTCTCGTGTTGTATAATTCAGTAATGTTCTATGTTGCAAGGGTAGAGAAAGTGTTGTCCAAAATGGACTGGTATATGATCATGACTTGTTGTCTCGTTGCATTTTGTTTAAATTGTATTAGTGTACAAAGAATACAGAAATATGTTTTAATGACGGTAGAACCAGCAACAGATGGCTAGTGAGGATTATGCTAGAGAGATGGCAGGCGACTTAGAAGAGACACATGGAGAACCAAGAAACAGTGCTCAAGGGAGTGAGTCAGAATATCACTTGATAATTCATATAAAGCATGGATCATGAATTGCCCTTTTGGCAATCTTTGAGGATTGCAAGAGCACTTAGTAATCTATAGGGGAGTGGAAAGGCTGAACTTCTCAAATGAGAAAGGGAATTGAGAAAGTTAGTATAAAATTTTGGGAATTAAGACCTTGTTCCTGTGAGTGATGGTATATCTGTGTAAGGTAGAAGAAAAGTCTTTGCCTCAGACCAGGTGCCGACAGAACCAAAATTACCCTTAAACTAATCAGACTAATATTTTGAAATATTGGGAAACTAATAATAGAAGGTTCTGTGCCTATTCTGTGACTTATAAAGATTCATTCATAGGACAGTAGAGGTTGTGTACTCTTAAAATTCCATTCATAGGACAGGTAATGAACCTTTGGATTAACTGGGGCACCATCAACAAACCAATAGACAAACAAACCAAAACATATTTGTGAATGAAAGGCATGTCTGCTAGTCTTGTTTGTCTTGCTTCTTGTTTCTTCCATGAAACTTTGTTGCAAAGGAACCAGGACTGTTTGGAAACTTAGAAGAGCAGTAAGTACTGTTAGCTTTTGAACAATTTTGCAGGCATTTCTTAGAGTTATAAAGAGAAACACAGAATCCCAATATGAGTAGGACTTGGCTTTGTGCCACACCATCAGGTCATAACTCAGGTGTTCAGGTGGTGGAGTATAGCTCTGGAGCTCTTTGAAACCTCCTACCTGTGCAGGCATAGACTTCTAGACTATTCGGTGAAGTGACCATGTGGTGAGAGATTTCTGAATGAGAACAGTCCATGGTACAATGAGCTCTAAGGTCCCAGCCAAGAGCCAGTTTCCTTTAAAAGCCCGCAACACTAACAGCAGAGACCCGGGGCCAGAGTGATAGTACAGTGGGTAGGGCGCTTGGATTGCATGCGACGCTCCAGGTTCAATCCAGGCAGCCCAAGTGGTCCTCTGAGCTCTATTAGGAGTAATTCCTGAGTACAGAGCCAGAAGTAACCGCTAAGAATGCCAGTTGTGAACCAAAAAAGGAAAAATAGCAGAGAATATATGAAGTACAGAATAAAAGAGTGTTTATGAAACAATACCTTCAGATCAGAATGAAAATTCTCCAGTAGTAAGAAAGACTTACTCTTTAAAATTGTATTTCTTTAACAGAATATTGCTGTTTGTTGTTGTAACAACAACAACAAACAGCAATATTCTGTTAGATACATTTTGTCGTTGTTGTTGTTGTTGTTGTTGTTGTTGTTTTTAAGGCATGTCAAAAAACAAGGTGACTTTAAAATATGAAAGGGGAGTTCCTATGATAACTCATGTGCTCTGTGATGCTCTGGAAGAGTCCAGACTCGGGGCAGTTCTAATCATGGTTTCATATGATTTATTATAGCCAAAGGATACACAGCAAATCTGTAAAAGAAGGGACCCCAGGCAGAATCTGAAGGATTTTGTGCAGGCTTGAGAGTTGTCCCTCCGGGCTGTGTGGTGGTTAAAAAGAATATGCTTATCCTTCAGCAGTGAAATAATGAAATGTAGAAAACATTTGCTATTTCTTCCCACTTAAGACTTTGAAAGCAGGATTTTTATTGCTGGTCCTTCATACTCTTCTACCTGAGCAGTCTGCCATGGATACTGCGGTTCCAGATCCTCAGAAGTAAAGCAGGTGTCATCCTACATTACACTGTCTGATCGAACCATCGAGGCAGGATGGCAGAAGAGAATTCAGTGCTCTGGGGGATAAACTAATCTGATCATTGAGTGGCATGGGGAATACAAGCAGCCAAGTTCTCAGGCATCATTCTCAAAAGGCCTTGCCGGTAAAACCAGGCATGCTACATTAACTCCTCCTCAGAGATTATAATAGGAAAGTGACTGGAATATATAAAACAAAAATAATTGGCTAAATCTTTTGGTGGCCTTTTGCATCAGTACTGGTGATGCTCAGGGGCTACTCGTTATGCATTCAAGTGTTACTCCTGAGATCCTGGGGATTGAACCTAGGTCAGCCAGATGCAAGGCAAATACCAGGTGCAAGGTGCCTTAGCCACTGTACTATCACTCTGTCCCTAAAAGAGAAAAACTTTTAAATACTTGAGAAGAAATAGTTGAAGAGAATATGGAGAAATAGAAATTAGAAAAATTATATAATTAGGGATTTTTTCCAGGAAGTCAACACTAAAAATGAAACAAAAATTGGAAAGAAAATGTAACTGACACATTAGAAAATTTCTAGAATTTGGCTGAAGGGATAGTACCATGGGTAGGGAGTTGGTTGTATGTGACCAACCCGGGTTTGATCCTCAGAATCCAGTGTGGTCCCAAGCATAGCCAGGAGTAATTTCTGAGTACAGGGCCAGGAATAACCCCTGAGCATCACAGGGTGTGACCCCAAGAAAGCCAAAAAAAATTTTAACCATTGCCAGATTAACAACGTTACTGCCCATTCTCTCTGTGTAAAGGTTCTCCAAATATAATCCAAATTTATGTGATAATCCCTGTCCCCCCATCCCCCCAGACCCTGTCTACAGTTTGGTTCCTTGACTTCCCTGACCAAAGCCACACTTCCTCTTTAAAGATTTATTATAATTTTAATTGGTTTCTTTTCCTTGCTCCTAAGGCAACTACCATCTTTCCCTGCCAGTTTTATCTACCAAAAGCAAAAGATTTCCATGTCTTATTTCTTCTTGAAGTTGTTTTTTGTGGTTTGTTTTGTCTTGTTTTCTGGTTGGAGTTTGTTACCTCCTTGCCTTGTGATTTTAACCCATTGGTGTAGTCAATTAATGTCGTTTAAAACAACTAGCATTATTGTTTAATTGTAATTTAGATAAAATGGGTACAATAGTATTAATTTGCACACTTAGTGAACAAAGTTAATGAACAGCTACCGCCACTCAATTGCCCATGATTCTCCATGACCATCCCAGTCCACACTCCAGTCTGCCACTTCCCACCTCCCGCTTCCCAGTGCTCCACCCCCTCGTTTGGTAAGCATTTGTTCTCATTTGATATTGCATACTCCTGTCTTTGCTAAAAATCATTTGGTTTGTTTGCTTTGTAAGGGACAGTGGTTTTCAGTGTTTACTCCTGGTTCTGTGTTCAGGGAAAACTCCTGGTGGTGCTTAGGGTACGGAAGAAATGCCAGGAATCTAGCCTAGTTTGGTCACATTCAGGGGAAGCACCTTCATGCTGTACTACCTCTTTGGTCTTAAGGGTTATTTGCTTTGTTTGGGAGTGGGAGACTTTTTCTTTTTTTTAATAAGAGCTACCCTAGCTGTGCTATTGGGGGGGTGGTTGGAGTGGGGCATTGTGTTGGAGACCAAACTCAGGGCCTCACACATGCTAGGCATGTGTTCTAACATTTAATATAGATCTATGACCTCTATATTATCATTTAAAAAAGATTTACTGGTGTTAAAATGTTTTGGATAGTCCTAAAAGGAAGTGATAGATGCATATAGATTTAAAAACAATTCCTACGGACTTGCTTAATGCATCCAGGTCCTGAGGCTTTTCTTGGAATAAAGAAAATATTAGAAAATCAGTTGCATATTATCTATATCCCACCCTATCCCCCTTCTGTAACATTAATTGCAAGCTAAAAACCTGGGGGGTTTTGCTAAGTCACTGAGAATAAAGGTACCTATATTACAAAATTGAATATTTTAAATTCTTTTTTCTTTCTTTATGTCTTTATTCTTTTGCAATTAAAAACACTTTTATTCTTTTAAGTAAGTTTATTTGAGTTTTGGGGGTTGCAGTGAATATGCTTTTATCCTTTCATACTTTCAATGACCCATGTGTATATTGGGTAATTGCACCTGTATGTATACTGAGCCATTAGGTAACTTTGCTTTATGCAAATAACTTAGAAAGGATGTCTTTTAAGAAAAAAAAATACAGACATTGGTATTTCAATAATAGCAGTATGATATCCCTCAGTGACATCTATCTCTAGGTATCACTAGCATTCTACTTTCGAGAATTGCTTGGCAAGTCAAATAGCTTGAAATTTTTTGCTAAACTATTCACTTCATTGCAGGATGGTGGATAAGAGGGCCTCCCCAGACAATTAAATTTTCCTTTAGTAATAAAACCAAGACCTGGTGAAAAGAAGTTGCCTAGTCAACAGCCCTCCAATAGCTCAAAGGCACGAAGATCATATCTTTGGATTTGCAAATGCTGATCTCTTTGGAAATTCAGAATGAGGCAGCACCCTGATGCAGACACTGTGGTACCAGGAAAAGAAGAGCACACCTCCATGTATATTCTACCCCTGAAAAGGAGAACTTTTAAGAGAAACTAAAGGTCCTGATAGAAATAGGAAAGAACCATGCAATACCCAAGGCATTTTCCCTGTGACAATACCTGAGCAGGTAGATTGGGAAAGCAAAACTATAAAACCAACATTAAAGCAAGAACCACCCATTCTCTGGAAATCCATTAGCATCTCAACCTGAGATATTTGCTTTCTCTGCCTCCACTTGTATTTCTTTAAATTAAGTTTTCATTTAAACACACACACACACACACACACATGCACACACACACATGCACGCACACAAGCCTGTGTGCATGGGACATGTGGCTTTACAGAAAAAGAGAATAATGGTGTAATTAGAGGGAAAAATGGTGTCAGAGTGCTTTTCTTTTTATTTACAGGTCTCCCTAGTGTTTTGGAGTTTATTAGCCAGATTTTTTTTCTGTTTCATTCATTATGTCTTGTTTACTGAGGTTTTTTTTAGAACATTTGTTTTCAGTGAATCATCTGTTGAATGGGAATAGTTTTCACCTATCTGACAATGACAAAGACATTGTTGAGATATGAAGAGTTGAATAGAATATTTACAGCCTGTATATATCATTATTATCAAGAAAAGGTTTTAGAGAGAAATGTTTAAAATGAGATGGTACATGAGAAAATATCATTCTTTTTTTCTAATTTATGTATTAAACTTAGTCATTTTAAGAGTAAGGGGTCTGTTATTTGTTTTTATTGACATTCCACTTTGCTAGTCTAAGTTAGAGATTGTGTGAGACCCTGGGGTCTCTTCTCAGTACACAAAAAAAGAAATGTGAATGAAAGAAAAATAACATAAGACTGTTAAAGGACTAATAGTAATATTTATTGGTATGTGAGGATACAGTCATACATTTTCATATATTTACATTCATATATATTCAGCCATTAAGATACTGTATTTATATTTGAAGTGAGGGGTCATCTGTTTACTTCTTTCAGTTGAACTAATTATTTTGGTACTTTGACTACAGTTCTAGAAATGAAGCTGATAATGCATCAGAAAAGACAATCATATCATAGCATAGAGGTATCTCAGATAAATAATTTGACTCCAAGTTACAGTAAAAATGGGGCCAGAGAGATAATACTAGGTTAAGATGCTTGCCTATATGTGGTCCATCCAGTTCAATTCTTCGCACCACATCTGATCCCTCAAGCACTCAAGATTGATCCTGAATGCTGAACCTAAAGTAATACCTGACCACACAAAAACAGCAATCATAAATACCTATTTCTTCTAACATATGATATTCGAGTTATTCAAACATATGGTTGATGAAGATTACATGTATTTTTGAGATACCAATTAGATAGCCTAAAACACTAAAATCCTATGTTGATATTTGCCTTTTTTTTCATAATGATATTGTTCCTGGGTGCTTGTAAGTAATCTGTAATTTCCCAGAAATCATCCAGGATATATCTATTTGGAAAATAGTGCTTTGCAAAAAATATTGCAATTCTGATTGATGCAAATAGTCTTTTTTGTGCTTTTGAACACTGAATGCATATTTCTAGAGAATGATTTCTTAATTCCTATTTGGTCCAAAAGGAGTTAAGGAATATTAGTCTTTCATGTTATAATTAAATTGTTTCCTCAAGAAAAGTGTTGTTCACATTAGCAGAAGTAGTATTGTTTTTATTTTCTGAAATGTCTGTAAGTCTAATCTTTTCTGGATATTTAGGTTTGTTTTAATTTCTTTTTCATTTTATTTTTAAATGTCTGTGAGCATTTGGAGAAATATTTTAGGATTTTGTCATTCCTTTAATAAGAGTAAATGCTGTCTTAGTACTATAACCTACTTTTCGTACAAGGTCATCAAAACTATAGTTGATCCTGAGATAACTAGAATAGTGAAAACATATCATCTAAATTAATATGCATGTTCTTAAGCAACAGATATACTATTAATTCCTTGTCATATTTTTTGTTTTATTTTGTATATATTTATTCATTTTCAATAAGCAGTGATTGTGTTTAAGTTGCCTTCATAGAAAGCAGAAACGAATGATCAAATCTTCAACGAAAATACTTCATTTATTGTTATGATACTTTTCCCTTAATTCAAAATTATAATCAAAAGGCTAGTATTTATATTAAGGAGGAGAGCAGATTATATAGAAAGCAATGATTTCTCTTGATAGTACCTTAGATTTTAAAGCATAGTATAAAATGTCATAACAATTCAATGCCATATCTTCATGATCTATTATTTATTATAATTTTATAATACTTTATTTTTATTCAATCATTACATAAAACAAGAGGATATTTCTGTTATACTTGATTTTATAAAATAGAGCTTATTTTGTTGATATTTTTTTGGTTTGGGTGGTGACACCCTGTGCTGCTTAGGATTTATTCTTTGATCTGTGCTCAAGGATCAGTCTTAGTGGACTGGGGTTGTCGGATGAGGGGTGATATTTGTTGCTGGGAAAAAACCTGGGTCAGGCATCACTTCTTCACTTGATCGCTTGAATCTCGTTATTCATCGATTTGCTCGAGCGGGCGCCAGTAACATTTCCATTGGACCTATCACGTGCCAATGTAGCCCAATGGCATCTGGTTGATTCAGGAATATGAAAAGCCTCAAACCGTTCTTCAGGGTCTTAACAAGGAAGTCTGACCATCTTGGAGGTGGGCGGCCACGTGATCTTTTGACATCCCGTGGGATCCAGTTGGTAATGGCTCTAGTCCAGCAGTTATATCCAAATCGCTTTACCTGTCCAGCCCATCTGATTTTCAATGCCTTGGCAAACGAGACAGCATCCCTGATTCTCGAATAGCTACGGAGGTCAGAACTCTGGATTCCTTCTCTCACTTGAGTGAGGCGTGATATTCCAAGCATAGCTCTTTTGATTCCTCTCTGGGAGACCGGAATAGCATTCTCATCCTGCTTTCATAGGGCCCAGGTCTCTGAGGTGTATGTTAATGCAGGGAGAATGGTGGAGTCAAAGAGATGTGCCAGGAGCCAGAGATTCTTTGTCCTTTTAGCTATTTCTTCGATGTTTCTGTCAGGCATGTAAAACGAAAATGTGCTCTGTCTAATGTGCTATTACTCTGACCCCTAAAATAATTAAACTTTTGTTTTTCATATATACCTGCCATATAAAGGTTTTTAAAAACTATTGTTAAACTTGAATTACAGTTTTACAGAATAATTCATTTATATATTTTATAGCTTGTAATTTGGGACTTTTACGATATCACAATGCTTAAACTTTTTAAAATCATAATGTTTTAAAATTAAATATAATATGAAAAATGTTTCCAAATATGTAAAAATTAGAATAAACATATTGCTTATTTTCCAAGAAGTATAATATCATTCCAAAATTATAAGCACATTCCTAGTCTGCAAAGGTTTTTTTTTTTCAAATTAGTTAAGCAGTTTTTTATCCAGATGCTCAGTACTACTGAGACATAGGAAGAAATATGTCACACTCCAGAAAATCCTGATCAAAACAAAGTTCTTGTCTCTGGCGGCATGAGCTATATGGTATTATGAGTGGTTCTGTTTTCTGGCTTTCTCACTGGTCATTCTAACAACGGCTGTAGGCAATTTCGGAGATATTAGTTATATTTTATGCATTCTAATTACTTTAAAGTGATAGGAATCTTGGAATGTAGCACTAAAATAACTGAAGGCATAACAAAGGAAGTCAAGTATTAGAGAAGAGAATGAATGTTTTAAATTTCAGCAGAGGAAGAAATTTTGCTATAAAAAGCTTATAGAAAACCTGACCCCTATCTCACACTTTACACTGACAAAGGATGGATTAAAGACCTTGATATCAATCCATAATCCATAAATTACACTGAGGAAAATATAGGGAAATTCATTTATGAAATTGAATCTAGGGACATCTTTAGTGACACAAACCATTGAACAAATAAAAACAAAAATAAATAAAACTACACTGAATTGAGAAACCAATAGCTGAAAATGAGTTTATGGCTAGAATTAAAAGTCCTTCCCAGTGAATGGGAGAAAATAACGTGCCTACCACTCATCTAACAAAATGTTACTACCAAGATATATAAATCATTATGATAGTTTAGCAACAAAAAAAAAATCAAAGACCGACCCTCATCAGAAAATAGGAAGAAAAGATAGACAGATGCTTCTTTTTAAAAATGTATAAATCACCTTAGGAATATTAAAAAAAATCTCCACCTCTTATCATCACGGATGCAGATCAACACAATAATGAGATATCTCAAATCCATGAGATTGTCATAGATAACAATGAATATAAACAATAATGTTGGTGTGGATACTTGGGAAAAGGAATCCTCATCTACAGTTGTAAGAATGTGTACTGATTCAGCTTCTTTGCCAAACAATATGGACACATTTTCAAAACTATGAACTGAGTTTCTACATTACTCAGCTACTCCAAATCTTGCTGTCTGCCCCAAAATTGAAAATGAACATTTCAAAAAGTCACTTGTGCCTATTTTTATTGAAGTACTAGTTACAATAGTCAGTATATGGAAGCAACTCACTTCAAAACCTAAGTTAACACAAATTAACACAATACGACCCATGTGTATATATATAAATTCCATTGTATATATAAACATAAAGTCTGTGTGTGTGTCATGGTTGTGTATACATTCTTTCAAATTAATATGTTTTTCTATTATGTTTTGGGGGATAAATGCCAAGATGCAGTATTACTGGGTTGGATAGGAGATCTAATCATATACTTTTGATAGATTTCCATATTAGCTTTGCTTTCTACGGAGGCTACATCAGATACATTCCCACCAACAGTGGATGAGGGTTCCTTTCTCAGCATAACCCTCTAATACTATTACCAGACTTCTATTTTAATATGTACTGTTCTCACTGGTATTACATGATATCTTATTGTTTTGATTTGTATTTCCCTAATCAAAATTATGATCAGACAGTGTTCAAGTTTTAAACTATATTAAGTATTTCTTCTCTCAAAATTATATTTTTGTTTGTAAAACTTTTGTTTTTGAATTATTGACAGCAGATAATGTGCCGCAGTTGTTGTCAAAGGCAGTTTTACCACAATGATTAGGTCTCATCCTGATCTACATTATTTCCTCTTCCTCCTCTTCCTTTTCATGTTCTATTTTTTTAAAATTTATTTTCTCATCTTGAAGTGTAAGGCAACTTTGCCAATCACAAGAACGTCATGTGCCTTTTAGTGGGTGATCCTGTTGTACTACATTTGGTGGGATTTAGGGATTACTTCAAGCTTTTTGATCAGAGACCACTATTGGTGGTGTTGAGGGTATAATACGTAGTGCAGGAGATTGAACCAGGATTAGCTGAATATAAAGCAAGTGCCTTAATCCCTGTAAAATATATCCAGTATGGAGTTCACTCTTTTAAAAATAATATCCAGGATATATCAGGCACTGGTAGAACTTTTACAAGAAGAAAACAAACAACCCCATCAAAAAGTGGGGAGAAGAAATGAACAGAAACTTCAACAAGGAAGAAATTCAAATGGCCAAAAAACATATGAAAAATGCTCATCATCACTAATCATCAGAGAGATGCAAATCAAAACAACAATGAGATATCATTTTACACCACAGAGAATGGCACATATTCAAATGAGCAAGAACAACAAGTGCTGGCGTGGATGTGGGGAAAAGGGGACACTCATCCATTGTTGGTGGGAATGCCGGCTGGTACAGCCTTTCTGGAAAACAATATAAACATTCCTCCAAAGTCCAGAAATTGAACTCCCATTTGACCCAGCCATACCACTACTGGGAATATACTCTTGGAAGCCAAAAATACGCAGCAGAAGCACCATCCCTACTTTTATGTTCATAGCAGTATTACTCACAATAGCCAGAATCTGGAAACAACCTAAATGCCCGAGAACAGAGGACTGGCTAAAGAAACTGTGGTTCATCTACACTATGGAATACTATGCGGCTGTCAGAAAAGATGAAATTATGAAATTTACCTGCAAATGGATGGACATGGAGACTATCATGCTGAGTGAAATTAGTCAGAAGGAAAAGGACAGATATAGAATGACTGCATTCATTAATACGACATAAATAGATACCAGTGTTTTACTAAATGTGGGAAATGGTAATGGCAGATTAAAACTCACCATTGAATATACACAAAGAGACTTAAGTGATAAACTCTAAATACCTGAAGGGCTAGCCACAATGTGTAAAATAAGAGGGAGAGAGATGCAGAGACAGAGAGAGACAGAGAGAGAAAGAGAGGAAACTGGGGTACCTGCTATTAAGGCAGCATGGGGGTGGGCAGGAGCGGGTGGGGTACATTGGTGGTGGAAATGGAGCACTGGCGGAGGGATGGGTGCTGGTATACTGTATTACCAAAAACCAATTATGAACACCTTTGTAATTGTATGTTTCACTGTGGTATAATAAAAAACTTAAAAAAAAAGAAGCTTTGGTACATCTATACAATGGAACACTATGCAGCTGTTAGAAAAAATGAAGTTGTAAAATTTGCCTATAAATGGATGGACATGGAGAAGATTATGTTGAGTGAAATTAGCCACAGGAGAGAGACAGATACAGATGACTGCATTCATTTGCATGACATAAATATATATGTACATATTATGATACCAATATCCAAGGTCAAGTGAAACATGACCTTGTAACAGGAGGTCTTGTCAAAGGTGGAAATGATCACAAATGTGTGGGAGTCAGAGGCTAAGTAAGACAGATAATGGAACAGGGTGCTAACAATTGTTGAGGGTACTAATGCCAACCTAGAACTGAGCATTAAATACAGGCAAAAAGATACACATGACAACCCTTTAATGTATGTTCTGTAATCCATAGTCTGGAACGGAAGGAAAAGAGAAAGTGAGAGAAAGGGAAAGAAATAAAGAACCTGCCATGGAGGAGGGCTGGGGGAGAGGGGAAGGAACCAGTTAGTTGGTGGTGGGAGATCGGCACTGGTGGAGGGATGGGTGCTGGAACACTCTATGACCAAAACCCAAATATGAACATTTTAATTGTATATCTTTGTAAGTATATATCTCACAGTGGTATAATAAAATACTTAAAAAAATAAAAATAATTTCAGTCATACTAATAAACTTGCTAAGGAAGGTTTTTTAGGATATATTTTAGGAGATGTCTCAGTTTCATTTGTGAAGTTATTATTTGCAACTAATTTGCCATTTGCACACAAGTCTTTTGTAAGAAGCACGTTACAGATATCTATTAGTTCTCCCAATGACCCTGTAAAAAGTAAAAATAGAGTATTTATAACTCCTGTTTCACAAGTGAAACTGCTGAAATCACACATTTTTATTCTTATGCACTTAGCACTTGAAGGCTAACCTGCAGAGAGGAAATATTTCTTCAGATTTGAAGCTTCACTATTGCATTTCTCCCTAAGGCAATAAATTTTAAAAAAGTAAATTCCTATAATAATACTCTGAATCTAGTGGTCTGAAGTCAAATCTTCATACCGTGAAGCTTCTTAAAGAGACTTGGTCACAGACATATGTTCTGTTTCTGCATTGATTGTAAGCTTAGTTTTTCTCGATTTTATATTCTGAGTAGCTGAGGCTTAACCTGAAATGGATCATATATTTGATTAAGAGAGAGAGAGATAAAAAAGAGAAAAGAGAGAGACAGAGAGAGAGAGAGAGATCCAATACTTTTCTGCTTTTCAAGTGTTCTAATATTGAAGCTGGCATTTACACTTACACACATATCTCCAAGGATTTCAGTGTCTGTATGCTTCTGTAAGCTTTGGGACTATTTTATCTTTTAATCTGCTTTTTATTGTAGCACACTTAGCATATTTACAGATCCAAACACCCCTAAATTAAAGGAGTGGTATTAATATTAATGTAATAATTTTAGATTTATAAAAGACTCTTATCTGACATAGTCAGAAATCACCAAAGTTCCAAAATGCCACTTATTTTTCTTTATATTTGCTTTTTATTAACAATCTGCACTTTAGAAAATATTTTCCTAATAAAAGTAGTAACAAAAGTGGGTTTCTGGCCTGTTGGGAGCCGGCTGGGGCCCCCAACAGTATCAGGACAGAGTTTCTCTTCTACCTCTGAGGCCTCTGGGGAGCAGATGAAAACTCAAGATCAGGCACAGTTCCAAAAAGGGTGTTATTTTATTTACTTATTTTTTTTTTTTTTTGCTTTTTGAGTCACACCCGGCAATGCTCGGGGTTTCTCCTGGCTCTGCACTCAGGAATTACTCCTGGTGGTGCTCGGGGACCATATGGGATGCTGGGGATTGAACCCAGCACGGACGGCCCCATGCAAGGCAAACGCCATACCCTCTGGGCTATCACTCCGGCCCCTCATAAAGGCTTTTAGTAGTACAAAAGTTCTACCACAGCTATCCAATATAATGAAAGAACTCTAGCTCTGGTCACAACTTAGACTATACAAGAGAGCCCAAGTCTTCCACCAAAGAGAGAGGATCTCACCCGAGAGGAGTCCTACCCAAAAAGAAGAAGGGGAAGGGGGCGAGTGTCTCAAGTCAGTCCCCTTATATACACCAAAATAAGCTTAACTGTTGACAGGGAAAGTCCTGTCAACAAAGAACTCTAAAGAGCTTCTAGATAGTAAAAGGGTGTAGAAGGGTGATGTAACACCCTATTACAGGCCTAAAAAAGGATTATGCCTAGGACTAATCCTCTAAGATTATCTCTTATGTAAATTACTGGAGATAGAGAGAGGGCTGGTATAAAGTAATACATCTTAATTTCATGGGCTTCACGTGTGCCTGCTTGAGGGCAAACTAATATGATCCTTCCTATAATCTTAAAGATAGCCCCAATTTAGCCGGGGTGGTGGCAGTATACTCGTAAATTTTAACTGGGTCACAGTGGGCATAGCAGATATTAGCAGATATATATATATGCACATATATATGCATATATATATCTATTCATGCTAGTCTCTCTCTATATATATAGATATAGATATAGATATAGATATAGATATAGATATAGATATAGATATAGATATAGATATAGGAGCTATGCCCAATCTAGATAGAAGTCTTAGTAGATGTATAATAAATCAGAAGTTATTCAGAGTCAAGGTGACTTCTGTAACTGCCACACCCTCTATCAGTGTTTGCATAGAAGAGAGATCTCATTAGAATGAACCTTGGCTTAAGAACATATAAGTGGGGCCGGGAGCGATAGCCCAGCGGGTAGGGCGTTTGCCTTGCACACAGCCTGCCTATGCCTGCCCGGGTTCGATTCCCGGCATCCCATATGGTCGCCCCGAGCACCACCATGAGTAATTCCTGAGTGCAGAGCCAGGAGTAACCCCTCAGTGTCGCCAGATGTGACCCAAAAAGCAAAAAAAAAAAAAAATATATAAGTAAATTAAGCTGTGATTTGGTAAAACAACAAAGCTCCCAACTAGCTAAGCCTGTCATCCAACAACCTAATATTAATTATTTTTCATTTTTAATTTACTGAATCACCATATAATACAAAGTTCCAAAGTTGATAGTAATTGAGTTTTGATTGTACAGTTTTCCAACAAACATCCCTTCACCAGTGTCCATATCCCGCCACCGGTGTCCCCAATTTTCTTCTGCCACCTTCTAGCCCTGTCAGACATTGTTCCCTTTGGGGTTCTGTGGGTTGTAACACTGTTACACATGTACACGACCTTTGAACAGCAATCTTTCAGCACCTATTTTTTCTTATGAGTCATCACTTCCCACTATCACTGTCATTGTGGTCCTTCTTCTTTCCTAACTTCCTGCCTCTTTGTGGCCAGGTTTCTACTAAGGATCAGGTCTTCATTTTTATTGTCTTGGGTATTATTCTCCTACTGTGTTTCTTTATATCTCTCAAATTACTGCCATGATTCTACATCTTTACCCCTTCTGATGTCTTGTTTTACTCAGCCTAATACTCTCTGTGCCCATCCATGTATTGTCATATATTATGACTTTATTTTCCAAAAGGTGGTGCAGTATTCCTTTATGTAGATATACGAAAACTTCTTTATCCGGTCCACTGTATTTAGTCAAATTGTTTCTAGATATTCAAATGTTCCCAAACTATTGTGAATACCGCTAGCGTGAATAATGCTCTAATGAATATAGAAGGACAGACGCCATTTTTACATTGTCTTTTGTATATTTCCAGGAGAGAAATTGTTAACTTGTATGGAAGTTCAATTCCTTTTTCTTTGTGAACTCTGTGTTGTTTTCCATAAAGACTGGACCATTGGACATTCCCACCAGCAGTAAATATAGTTACCTCCTTCCCTCACACAAACGTTGGTTTATTTTGTTCTTTGTGATGAGTTCCAGTATGTTTGGTTCAAGGTATCATTTTTTTTTTGCATTCATTTGATAGTGAGTGATACAGTGCATTTTTCATGTGACTTTGATCATTTGCATTTCTTCTTTGAGTAAGTTTTGTTCAGCATTTTCCCCCATTTTTGGTAGTGTTGGTTTTTTTTTTAAGTTTACCACTAATTTTTATATCTGGGGTATTAATCTATTATTGTCTGGGGCCGGAGTGATAGCACAGTGGGTAGGCATTTGCCTTGCACGTGGCCAATGCGCTTCGATGCCCAATATCCCTTATTCCCAGGGTATATTCCCAGGAGTGGTATGGCTGGGTCAAATGGGAGCTCAATTTTTAATCTTTGGAGGAATCCATAGTGTTCTCCAAGAAGGCTGTACCAGTCGACATTCCCACCAACAATGGATAAGAGTCCCTTTCTCCCCGCATCCACACCAGCATTTGTTGTCCTTGCATGTGTCTTTTGGATACATGCCAGTCTATGTGGTGTGAGATGACATCTCATTGTTGCTTTGATTTGCATCTCTCTGATGATTAATGATGATGAGCATTTTTTCATATGCCTTTTGGCCATTCGAATTTCTTCTTTGTCAAGGTCTGTTCATTTCTTTTTCCCCCTTTTTTTTGATGGGGTTGGGTGTTTTCATCTTGTAAAGTTCTACCAGTACCTGATATGTCCTGGATATTGATCCCTTATCAGATAGGTATTGGGCAAATAATCTTTCACATTCTGTGAACTGTCTTTGTAAGTGGGTCACTGTTTCTTTTGAAGTGCAGAAACTTTTTAGTTTCACATAGTTCCATATGTTTATCTTTGCTTTTAATTGCTTTGTTAGTGGTGTTTCGTCTTTGAAAATGACTTTAGCTTCAATGTAGTAAAGGATTTTTCCCTATATTTTCTCCGATGTACGTTATGGATTCAGGTCTGATATTGAGATCTTTAATCCATTTGATCTAACTTTTGTGCATGGTGTTAGACAGAGGTCCAAATTAAATTTTTTACACATAGCAGCCCAGTTTTCCCAGCACCACTTGTTGAAGAGGCTTTCCTTGCTCCATTTCATACTTTTTGGTTCTTTATCAAAGATTAAATGATCGTGTATTTGAGGCTGTGTGTCATTATACTCAACTCTATTCCATAGATCCACAGGTCTGTTTTTATTCCAATACCGTGCTGTTTTAATTACTACTGCTTTGTGGTACTGCTTTGAAGTTTGGAAAGGTGATGCCTCCCATCTTCTTTTTCCCAAGGATTGCTTTAGATATTCATGGGGGTTTATTATTCCATATAAATTTCAGGAGTGTTTGGTCAATATCTTTGAAGAATGCCATGGGTATTTATAGGGACTGCATTGAGTCTGTATAAAGCTCTAGGGAGTACTGTCATTTTGACAATGTTGATTCTTTTCCCCCTAAGATAGATAGCAAGACTAGGTTCCCCACTCAAATGCGTTCTATTCAATGAAAACATTTTTATCTTATTTTTACCCATATCTTGGTTCTTCCTCTTTTAATGAAAATATTTCCTATAATGCTTTATTTCATTGTTATTTTTATTTTCAGAAAAAATGAATTTAATTTAATATTAACCTAATAATTATCTGTTTATATTTTAGTTAAATGCTAATTGTGCTCATATGGTCACTGATATGGTTTTCCTAATTGACCAGGAGGTACAAAACTTGATATAGTGTTCTACTGTGCCCACTGTATATTCCTACTAAGGAATATACCACCTTCCTGTTCAACCAATTCATCATGGTCCTATATTGAACAATTTTACAGTGTGTATGTAATATGTGTGTTTAGATTCTGATGATGTTAATAATGTTAAACGTATTTGATTAAAAATGAATGTTTAATTTTATCAAACATTTGCTTCATTCGCCATCAATGTTTACTGCCTAAGTTAAATTTATGAATGGTCCAGTTATGGGATCTTCATTATTTTTGCATTTAGTTCAGTGTCCTCTACAAATTCAAAATAATATTTTAAAAATAAAAACTGTATAAAATGTATTGACTCAATGGAGTATGTTGGTTTTCAAATTTTTATTACATGTGTAGCCTGTATTTTTATGCTTATTGTAAATTTTACATATCATTAATTTTGAGAGTAGTTCTCCATTAGTGTCAATCGTTCCATAAAGCAACTTAATGATGTAGCCTAGTAATGCTGGCTACCATTCTGATGGTGACAGTTGGCTGTGTAACCACACAATGGGATTTTCCATCTGTTCTCTACTTTGTATCCAAGGCTTAAAGGGCAGAATATTTTGCTGTATACTTTTCAAATACTTCTATATAAATGCTTTAATATGTCATACTTTAGTTTATAGGTGCTTTCAAATTCTGAAGGTGAAATCTGTGTTCTCATCTTTTCTCACCTTTTTGAGAAAGAACATTTGCTTATGCCTTATGAAAATCTATATTATGACTTAGACCTTTACATCATATACAAAATCTCTTTCCTTCTAAGGCCTTTATAAAAAAAGCAAAATATTTGTGAATGTAGTGATTACATATAAGGAATATCAGTATTCTTCATGTTCCTTGACTTGTTGAATGCATTACAGATAACTAGATTTTTTAATACTTTTATAACATTTATAATTTGATGGCACTAATTATGGAAGCAGGATTATAATATTAATAAAGAACATAACTAATGCTAGATGGAGGTTTGTCATTATAAATTTTGCATGCAGCTAAAGTTAAATATTTCAGATATAATCATAAGTTTAATAATACAATTTTAATTTTTCCATTTATTTTCTGATTCATTTTATATGGCTGATTATGTATTATTGCAATGCAGTAAAGTTTATGGGTCATAAAAAGATACAGAAAATTTATAGTTTTCCTATTTTTTTCTAGGAAATTTATCTTACTTCAACTGTAACTGAGCACTCAAGAGTATTTCTACATGTCAGCCAGTAAAGACTATATTGTTATATGATTAATTGTAAATGAATGAGTTAAATCTAGAGATTCATTTTTCTTCAATAATTACTAATATTTAAAGCCCTTTGGTTCTTGCATATAATATGCAAAGTTAAATTAATGCCTGTCTTAAAAACTCTTAATTTTCCATAGTGGACAAATGGGTAGAGAAAAAAGCATATTAGGCTGCAAAATATCATTGAAAATTAAATGTGCTGCAGAAGTTGCCAAGCAGAGTATACAAGAGGATCATATGAGAGCATATCAAACACTTTCAGATTTTGTAAAAGACAACTCTAATTATAAAGTCTGATACTAGATAGGGAAAGTTTAAAATGTTATTCAAATGATGCTGGACATGAATCCACACAAAATGTCTGGAAAGATAATGAATTATGTGGTTAGTAGTGAAAAATATAATAACTCTAATTAGGATAGTAACAGGAAGACAGCAAAAGTTAGTAAGAAGATAAATTTTAACAAAAGTCATTTTTAAGATTTTTCTGGTGAAAAATACAAGGTATAACATTGAGGATATAATGGAGAGTGAAGCATAAGAAAGAAATATTAGATTGAATTCTGAGGACATGGCAAGTTAGCGGTTGGGGTCAAAGAAAATCAAAGTATTGGTGATGGATGCAGATTTCCATTGGTGGAAAAAACTGTAATGAGTAGCAAATAACATATAGGTTGACAACTGAGTTGACCTAGAATATAAATTTGTTTTTTCTTGTGTTGATTTTACATTTCTGAGGAACTGTTTGAAATGGGGTGTTGATTACTTTTGATCACTGTTTTACTAAACAAAAGGAAAAGACTTATGAGGATTCATTTAGGTATTATTGTTTTTATTTAACTTTTTCCTTATTTTTGAACTTTTTTTAAAAAAATGAGATTTTTGTGAAGCAATAGTACACTCGCTTGCATACAGCCAACCTGATTTTAATCCTGAGGATCCCAAAAGACCCTCTCAGCACACCAGGAGAGATCCTTGATCACAGAGCCAGATAAGCCCCATTACTACTCCTTGTCTCCACCCCTCCAAAAAAAACAAAGAAATATATAGTTTTAAACAGAAGCAAATGATTTATTAAGAATATAGACGTTTTAAAAAAATAAAGTTAAGAAATACCAGTATGTACGGAGAAAAAAGATAATATAAAGATTGTTAATTTGTTAAAATTGTTAATTTTATAAAACCAGGGAAATGTATATTGTGAAAGTTCACAGAATCTATGAAACTAAGTGTAAGCGAAAATGTGAAACACTGCAAAGCAATGGAGGAAAGTGAGAATCAGAGAAGTTCCAAGATTGCTGGCCTGAAGTGTAAAGAATTTTATTTTCATTTGAAAAGCCTAGAGGGAAAAAAAAATTCAGTTGGCTTAGGAATTAATCACTTGTTGGCAAGCATTAAAATGCAAGTAAAAAGAGTTAACTGAAAAACTACAACGTTGATGTTAGATGTATGTGATTGTGTGTGTTAAAGTTTGTTTTGTTTTCTATGGAGGCCTTATGTGGTCATGCTCAGACTTTATTCCTGGCTCTATGCATAGGGATCATTCCTGTTAGTGCTCAGGGAGCCATTTTCTGTTTGGGGGACTGAATCTGGAACAGCCATGTGCAAGCAAGCCCCCAACCCTGTGTAGAATCTCTCTGGCCTTATGTGTGCATTTTAAGAACAGGGTTTCAATGAAATGGAGAATTGACAAGGTTATAAGCATGCACTCTCCATAGTGGAGAAAAACAGCAAGTTTAGATAGGACATAAAATTCTAGGAAAGCTTGTCTGAAATATATAAAACACCTTATAGCTGTGCCCTGTCTATATAGAACCAAGAAAGGTTTTTTATATAACCCTGATCGTTTGCCCTTGATGGTTAAATATAAGAAAATTCTGTAAATGGAAGAAGCACAGGAAAGAGACTTTATTAAAGAGAATGATCATGTTGTTTCCTTATGTTAGTTCTGTATCAAGAACATATTACGATGTTCTTGAGGATCTTTGATTTCATCAATAAGACATGTCCAGCACATAATTAACTGTGTAGCTCAAGGGAGCCAACATGCTCCAGGGACTTGTAGTATTCATTTGCAGAGAGGTAAGATGAATCTGTGGGATAGAATAAAACAAAACAAAACAAAACAAAACAAAAATGACAGAATAGGGGAAAGTGAAGGAAAAAATATATGTGACACCTCTTCTCATTCTGACCTCTGAAGGTTAGCTAATAGTGAGGCAAGGAAGAAATAGAAATGTACAGGAAAAAGCACAATGAAAATCCTGGAGATAATCAAAATTGAGAGAAGGGCAATTTCATGGAAGTAGTTTTAAAGTAAACTAAATACTGCTGAGACAAAAAATCAATTTAGAATATGCATCTTATGATTTTGATGTCCTTTAATATAAAAGATTTTAACTAAGTAGAAAAAAATGAAAAAATGCTAAGTATAAATATAAAAGTGAGGCAAATAGGGATCATAGAAACCATTGAATATTTTGATATTTTGACAATGAACTAATTGAAATGCACTATCAAATGGAATTTTATTTTTGAAATTTATTTTATTGTATCACTGTGAGATACTTTTGAATGCTATTTGATAGAGTTTTAGTCACACAATGTTCCAGTACGAATCCCTCTACTGGTACACATGAAATGAAATTTTAAATATTATAAAAATAGGGGGACCATAGGGCTGGTCCAGAGACTCTTAGACATGGGGCAGAGCGGTTCCTTGCTCTCCCTGTGCCCAGCCTTTCATAAGGCAGTCAGGGAGGCATGGTGGGTTCTAGCCTTGGCCCACCACCCCCGGCAGAACCTCACAACAAGCAAGACGACCCCCCCCACGCACTCCATGGGCGCCGCCATTTTCCACATCCGGACTTCCCTCTCTTCAGAACTCCACCCAGCCGACCAGCCCATCACCGCCCGGATCATCAACACCCACCCTGCAGCAGTCTCTTCCTCATTCCGGCCCAGTATGCTGGTCCAGAGACTCTTAGACATGGGGCAGAGCGGTTCCTTGCTCTCCCTGTGCCCAGCCATTCATGAGGCAGTCAGGAGGCATGGTGGGTTCTAGCCTTGGCCCACCACCCCGGCAGAACCTCACAACAAGCCAGACGACCCCACACACACTCCATGGGCGCCGCCATTTTCCACATCCGACTTCCCTCTCTCAGAACTCCACCCAGCCGACCAGCCCATCACCGCCCGGATCATCAACACCCACCCTGCAGCAGTCTCTTCCTCAATCCGGCCCAGTATGCTGGTCCAGAGACTCTTAGACATGGGGCAGAGGGGTTCCTTGCTCTCCCTGTGCCCAGCCTTTCATGAGGCAGTCAGGAGGCATGGTGGGTTCTAGCCTTGGCCCACCACCCCGGCAGAACCTCACAACAAGCCAGACGACCCCCCACGCACTCCATGGGCGCCGCCATTTTCCACATCCGGACTTCCCTCTCTTCAGAACTCCACCCAGCCGACCAGCCCATCACCGCCCAGATCATCAACACCCACCCCTGCAGCAGTCTCTTCCTCATTCCGGCCCAGTATGCTGGTCCAGAGACTCTTAGACATGGGGCAGAGCGGTTCCTTGCTCTCCCTGTGCCCAGCCGTTCATGAGGCAGTCAGGGAGGCATGGTGGGTTCTAGCCTTGGCCCACCACCCCGGCAGAACCTCACAACAAGCCAGACGACCCCCCCACGCACTCCATGGGCGCCGCCATTTTCCACATCTGGACTTCCCTCTCTTCAGAACTCCACCCAGCTGACCAGCCCATCACAGCCCGGCTCAGCGGGCCGCAAGTGGCCGCACGGTTCATCAATAAATGCTTTATTTGGAGGTGTTTAAAAAATATGCCTCCCGCACGGCAAGCCCTAGCAAGCTGCTCGTGGTTGTATTTGACGTGCCAAATGCCAGTAACAATTATATTAGGTCATTCCCATGACCTAATATAATGGTTTGAGGCTCTTTATGTTCCTGTAGCAAGCCGATGCCCTTTGCTCTACTGGCATGAGACAGGACATATGGAGATATTACTGGTGCCCGCTCTATCAAATAGATGATTAATGGGAAGATCGTGGATCGTGATCGTGATAAAAATAGGGAGGTAAAGTTAACTATATTAGTATAAAAGTTAAAATATCTAATAATTCACAGAATAATTTCTCCCACCAATATGAAGTAGGATGTATTCAACATAACTGTGACTCAAGGTAATGTTGAAACTATTCATTTTCACTTTTATTATGGTAGTACCTTTTTAATTTTATTGTATGTTACTACTGAAGGAGCTATTGTTCATTATAGTGTTAATCTCCTTGACTTGGGCATGAGAGATTAATATAATTTCACTATCAGTAATCTCCATCATTGTCCCGATGTCACCCTAGTCCACCCTCCCTCGCTAATCCACTACTGCTGGGTTACTTCTCATAGGCGCTTTTCATTCTTTCTTCCATACAACATATATGTAAGAAAATCTGGGAAGTGTATTTGTCCTTCTGGCTTATTTTGTTTAACAAGACACCATTGACTTCTACTTTGTGAAAGTCATCCCAAACAATGTTCTTAGGGCCCTAAGGGTGATTTTTAGTGCTAGTTGATGAATTGAGATGATTGTTTGGAACAAAGCCTGGGTTCAGTGATGTGATTGGTGTTTAGTTCTTCGTATTAACTGTGGTGCTCTAGAGAACATATGGTGCTAAAGAATAAATTTGAGGTCTTATACATGTAATGTATATTCTTCTACCCTTTAGACTAACTCCGTAGCTTCTTTAATTCATTGATACTAAGGTAATGTTGACTTGCATTTTAGGTTTGGAGATTACAGTTTCACATCTCTTCAAATATACATATATATATATATATGGTTTATGTTATATAATAACACCATACAATATAATATATATGTATATATTATAGCACAACACCCAGCATCATAGAGTCAATATATCTTCACAATGAGCCAGTGGACACTATCTGCTCACTCAAAATATGTACCACCTCTGGTGACCTCAGTTTTGTGGATCAGAAACCAAAGACTTGTTTTAGTTGGCTTTGTATATTTTCTTGCTTTGGTGCTTTTTATTATTATAGTCCTTTATAAAAGATGGAATAACATAATTTTTCAAACAAATATTTCTTTCAGTGAAGAACTTATAGTTATTTCTGCCATGAAAAGGGTTTTTTTTTTCAAGTTTAGCTAATATGAGAACAACCTGGGATGAAAAAATGTAAAATTAGTAACTGGAACAAAGTTCCCAGAAAAAATTGAAGACAAATGTTCCAGGACAGAATTAAGGAAATTGAGGCTTGCTAATATGTACAATATATTTGAGGTAAGAAATAAAGAGGAAATATGGGGGGAGAAAGATGTTGGCATGGAGAAAGAGGAACCTGGAAGCAGTTACTGAGTGTGTCATCTACATAGTTCTGAAAATCACCAATTATCATTAACACAATGATTTACCATAAGACTAGTTTGTTTGTGTGTGTGGAACTGGTATTGGTCAGAGGTTGTTCTTGGATTTGGATTGAAAAGTAATTGTTGCAATCCTCAGGAGAATAATCTGTGGTTCCAAGAATGAGCCATGACTGGATTAATGCAAAAAAGAGGATGACACTGTATTATTTCACTGGCCCTAGTGTTTTATGGTAGTTGTGTGTGTGATTCTTCAAATCAAATGCTCAACATATTGATTTTATTTTCCCTCCAATCATTAGTAATGAAGAATACAATCCTAGATTCTCTCTCTATCTGTCTCTGTCTCTCTCTCTGTCTCTCTCTCTGTCTCTCTCTCTCTCTCTCTCTCTCTTTCTCTCTGTTTTGGGTCAAACTTGGAAATATTCAGGGATTACTCTGACTCTGTGTTCCAGGATCATCACTCCTGGTGTGCTCCAGATAACATATGAAGCGCCATGGATCAAACAGTTCTGCCACATATAAGGCATGTTTCCTACCTGATCTACTATCTCCAATTATTCTGATCATTGCAGAGCTATTTAAGTAGTCAATATTTGGAAACAGCATCAGTGTTCAGTGACCGAGTACATATTGTGTTAGAGACTGAATGGGCTACAACTGAGTTTTCAGAAGAAATGAAACCTTGATGTTTGCTACAATATGAGTAAAATTAATGTGTCATGTTAAGTGAATTAAGTGAAAAAAAAGACACAGATACCAAAAGATCTCATGATTTGAGTATAAATAAACAAAGCTAGGGGATGTACAGTGACTAAGAAAAACAAGCCTTTAGACTATGACTATAGATCTGATTATATCAAAGAGAGGCATCAGGAAGGAGAAGCTAGACAAGACATTGGTGGAGGGATATTAGAAGCCTGTTGGCGAATACAATCAAATTTGTGCCTAAAACATGATTTAAAACACTTGTAAATTATGTTACCTCAGTCTAAAGACATTAAAAACGACAGCACTACATATATTAAATGTATTGTTCTACTATTATTATTATTATTATTACTATTGTTACTGATGCCCGCTGGAGCAAATCAATGAACAACGGGAAGACAGTGATACAGTGATACAGTGATTGTTCTACTAACATAACCACTAAAGGAACAGTTCTAAAATAAATAAAAATAAGATATGAGCAAAACAACAGAATAGACTATTTAAGAGGGCATACAAATAATTGATGGACATATAAAAATATGCAACATAAAATCTTATCAAATTTCCAGTGATGAGATGACTCTTGCTAAAACATGAAAGAAATAAATGTTGACAGGAATGTGGAGAAAAAGGAAAGAGGAAAACTATTACAATGTTTTTGAGAATGTATATTGGTACAATCAATTTAGAAATAGTATGAAGTTTCCCCAAATAATTAAAGATAGAACTGCTTAGAAATTTTGAGTCTTCAATTGAACAATGCCATATAAGTTTCTGTTAAATTTTGGGCTTGGATTCTGACTATTTTAATTCAAGTTTAATTTTTTTGTGCATAAATTAGACCCATATAGCCTAGCACAATCTCAGTTCAGACATTTCTTGAACAATTTCTCATGTGTGCCTTTGGTCAATTGAATACATTTATTTATGTACTTAAAAAGAACTAAATGTACTCCTCTAAGCTTTTTTTTTTTTCTTTATTTTTTTTAAATTTTTTTATTTTTAAAATTACAAAGATATACAATTAAAAAGTTCATATTTGGGTTTGGTCAAACAGTGTTGCAGCACCCATCCCGCCACCAGTGCCCATCTCCCACCACCAACGTCCCCGGTTCCCTCCCCCTCCCCAGCCCTGCTCCATGGCAGGTTCTTGATTTCTTTCCATTTCTCTCTCTTTCTCTTTTCCTTCCCCCCAGACTATGGGTTACAGAACATACATTAAAGGGTTGTCATGTGTATCTTTTGCCTCTATTTAATGCTCAGTTCTAGGTTGGCATTAGTACCCTCAACAATTGTTAGCACACTGTTCCATTTCTGTCTTACCTAGCCTCTGAATCCCCACGTTTGTGATAATTTTCACCTTTGACAGGACCTCCTGATATATGTTTCACTTGACCTTGGATATTGGTATCATAATATGTACCTATATATTTATGTTATGCAGATAAATGCAGTCATTCTGTATCTGTCTCTCTCCTTCTGGCTAATTTCGCTCAACATAATCTTCTCCATGTCCATCCATTTGTAGGCAAATTTTATAACTTCATTTTTCCTAACAGCTGCATAGTATTCCATTGTGTAGATGTGCTTAAAAAAGAACTAAATGTACTCCTCTAAGCTTTTAATACTTGATTGTATTTTGAGATATTTACTTTATATGATATATTACTTTAGTTTTTATACATCCATATTATCATGTCCACATATTCAAGAGTTCTTTGATCCTGATAAAACACAGCGTAGTAATTACTTTAAAAATCTTATTAAAAAGCCACTGTGTATTTTTAATTTTTAAAACTTAAAAAATTCTTTGGGAGAAATAAAATTTGCTAATTTATATCAATTCCATAATTTTTCTACTTTGACTTAATTTAGCACAGAATTTAGAATCCACAAGTTTGTGTATATATATATTTATGGTTTCATTCACTTCAGATCTTGCAGTTTAGCTAATCCAAGTTACTGGACTAGTTTGAATTGCTAGGATTAAAGAGATTCTTTTTTATTTTATTACCATTATTATTATTTTTTTTTGCATTTTTGGGTCACACCCAGCGATGCTCAGGGGTTACTCCTGGCTCTTCTCTCAGGAATAACTCCTTGCGGTGCTCGGGGGCCATATGGGATGCCGGAGATCGAACCTGGGTCTGCCACAAGCAAGGCAAATGCCCTCCCTGCTGTGCTATCACTCTGGCCCCGATTTCAGAGATTCTTATAGTTCTCCTGCTTCAACTTGTACTTGAACCCCTATTGCTATACAGTAAAATATATTTAATTATTTAATATCCAATATTCAAAAAAATTAAATTGAATTGTTATAGTACCCAAAACTTTGCCACAGTGCTGGAAGAGCATGCCTACAGTTTAATGGTTTGACCTTTTAAAGAAATATCTCTGAGTTTGAATCCACTCTGTGTCATTCTAGTTTGGAGCTCATTAGATTGTTGTACGATTTATTCACCTTAGTATTAACATCTATGGAAGAGAGGACATAGAGATATTATTCACAATAAAGTATTTGTCCTGCACGCAGCTGATCGCCAGTTCCATATCCAGAACCATATATGTTCTCCTAAACACTTCCAGGAGTAATCTCAGAGCACAGAGCCAGGAATAAGCCCTGAACACAGCTGGTTGTGTCTCTCACCCTAAAATTAAAAAGTGACAAAGGTGTATAAAGTATACCCTATGTCATAACCTTGTGGTAAGGTAAATATGAGTAATTATTATTAAAAAAGCCAAAAATACAGTACTTCATAAATGTTATATGTTGATATATTTCTATGAGCTGCTTAAAAGTGTACCTAGGCTAGTACAATAGTTAAGGCTGTTGCTTTGGGTGGGGCTGACTTAGGTTTGATCCCCTTTACCACCTCTGGTCTCTTTTGGCATGTATTGTTCCTCCAAGAACCTCCAGGATTGATCCCTGAACACAGACTCAGGAGTAAGCCTTGAGCTGTGTTGGGTGTGGCTCCCAAACAAAATCAAAAATACAAAAATGTATAATTTCAAAATATTCACAAATTACATTGAATGTCAGTCTCATATTAGTGAACTGTGTTCCCTCCTCCCTTCACCTACCTCTTTAGCACTTTGCAATCTGTCCTTCTCCTTAAATCAGATTTTTGTTATTATTTTATGCTATTTCGTTTATGTTATGTGATTTTTTGCTATATTTTGTTATTATTTTATGAACAGGTATAGGTAGAGGAGTAAGAGAGATAATATGAAATGTATTATTTCCTTTTCTTCTACTATAGACAGACTTTTAGCTTGCATTGCTATCTCTTGTAAATAATAAAACAGCATGCCAGGAAACTTAGGTTTTCTTAAAATATTCTCCTATTGCATTTATTTTTCCACGGTGCCACAGATGGATTGTTTACATTGACTTGTTTGATAAAGGACATGCTCGTTCAAAGGCTATTGATGCCACGTCACTGTTGAATTTACCATGTAGGTTTGCCATTGCTTTCCCCTATACACAGACTGACTTCTGTCGACATCAACTGTATCTCACCTTATTTTTCAAAATCATGTGATACTACTTTAGGCATTCTTCCAAAGTAGGATAACTACCTCTTTTCAGCTTGGTTCCAAATCCATTATTCATTATTTCCTATAGTTGAGATTTTAGCCTCATTGTGTAAGCATCTGTGTGACCTTGAGGTCATTAGGCTAATGTAAAAGTTTTGGAAGGCTGCATCCTTTTCTGGAAAGTTAATAGAGCAATATAATTGTTTTTACCTGAAACTTTGAGTGACCGTCTGTGGTCCTTGCACATGGTAGATTTATTTTAGAACCAGTAAAATTGGGCCAATGTGTATTTCCACTTTGCATCTTTTCTAACCACAGCTAAAAGTGTTTTGTATCCAAGGCCTCATTTGAGTTAAATGAGCATACTGAAAATCTAAAGATAATTTCTGTGTTATAAATTCTTAATGTTTTTTCTGTGAATTTAGTTTTTATATGTAAAGCAATATGAATTTTGGAATAATTGATCTTGCTACCTTATTATTTTAGCCATCTTAAATGCAGGACCATCTATTAAATCAAGATGTAAACACACCAGTAATGTAAAGATATTA
Source organism: Cryptotis parvus (assembly GCA_021461705.1). Taxonomy (NCBI): domain Eukaryota; kingdom Metazoa; phylum Chordata; class Mammalia; order Eulipotyphla; family Soricidae; genus Cryptotis; species Cryptotis parvus. The sequence continues at coordinate 29,182 of JAJIBD010001353.1, read as the reverse complement.
ATAATCAAGTGACAAACATAAAAATTGATATCATTTTACCTAAAACTTCTATCCAACTTCTTAATATGAGCTTTGAGCTTAAGAGACAGTATAATAAGGTGGACACTTTCCTTGCATGTGACCAACTGGGTTCAATCCCTGGCAGTCATATGGAGCCCCAAGTGCTGCCTGGAGTAATTCCTGAGAGTAGAACAGGAGCACAGATGAGATGATCTGCACACCAAATGAATAAAACACCGTTTTGCATAATTTCATTAATATAAATTTTTCTGAGCTATAAAGTGCTTGCACTTATCTGAATGATATTAATATATGATGTGCAAACAATTTTGGTTTTTACACTTGTGAAAACAGGATTCTAGTGCATTTACACAATAGGTTAAAAGAGGCTCTCCACTATTTGTATGGTAGTAGCAAAACAGTGTTGTTTCTTCTATGTTTAACAACGAAACTGGCTATAGTTGGAATCGCATATATGTTTTGGATTGTACCTGCCTTGTACCTTTACTTTGTGTATTATATGTTAGTGAGAAAATTAATGCAAGCACAGGATTTGTGTGCAATAAGTATAATGTACTTTATCATATTGATTTTCTTTGTTATAATACATACATACTAAGAATTTGTCATACTATTACCATACTAATATATGAAATAAGTTAGAGGGTTTTTCTACAGTACATATAAAAATATAATGTGTCCACACTAGTCAATAAAGAGACCAATTTATTAAAAATGGATTCCTTATATGATTTCACTCTTTCTAAAGTTATGGAAGGTATTTCATTGAAGTAATGAAAATTCCTGTGAGCATACTTAAGAGAGAAAGATGAGGAAGAAATGAACCTCAGAGTGCATTATGCTTTTTGACTATTATACTAATAAGATGACCAGGAGGAGATATAATTTTATAGTTTTGGTGTTCAAATGGTAGATAGAGTATGGTTGGTACAATTTTCTAATTAATTTTTCTGTGCCTCAGTTTTTAATAGTTGGAATGTTGTTATAAGAAAAATGTGTTTTAATTGTCTGCTATTAGATGTGAAGAATAGATATTTGTGCAGAGACATTTAGAACAGAACTTGTACATGAATGCCTTCTACCGCTAAGTGGTTAATAATACCTATGGGCCTTTAAAATGTCTTGTTGCTTCCCCTATCCTTTTATCTGATAAGGACTTTGTTCTTATAGTTGTAGTTCAAAATCAAATTAAGTAATTATGCTTATTACTTAGTAAGCCCTTAGGATTTTTTAAGAAGCTTCTTTGAAGAATGTTTTTATGCTTCAAATAAGATGACAAAATCATTAAATCATTTTTATACATTTATCATAAAGAAAATATGAACTATTTTGTTTTGCCTAATTTTATACCTAAAATAAAATTCAAGGTTATAAAATAATATTTTACTTATTCTACCATAATGTTGCTTAGAATTGAATAGATGTATCCTAAATCTTGTCTGGCAGTACATTGCTTGACTGTACAAGGCATATACCTTATCATCTGGTCTATAATCTAAAGATATATAAAAAGTTGAATGAATACAGTATGTTTACAGAATTTTTTTTTTTGCTTTTTTGGGTCACACCCGGCAATGCTCAGGGTTTCTCCTGGCTCTGCACTCAGGAATTACTCCTGGCGGTGCTCGGGGACCATATGGGATGCCGGGATCGAACCCAGGCCGGCATAGGCTGGCCGCGCAAGGCAAACGCCCTACCCGCTGGGCTATCTCTCTGGCCCCTGTTTACAGAAATTAATGTGCTAAACCTGGAGGAATAAATGGAAAATTTAAAAGAAATCAATATTCCTGTGGCAAATATTTTAAACTACGGAGAACTATCCTAGAACATCCTCATATATATATATATATATATATATATATATAGAGAGAGAGAGAGAGAGAGAGAGAGAGCCTCATATTATATACATATACTTTTATATATATACTATATAAAATTTTTGAAATAAAGTGAGGATGAAAAGCAAACCAGGTAAAAGCTCTGGGGACAAGTTATGTACAAATATAAAATCCAAATTTCAATAAATAGTGAAAGTGAAAGGGTTCAGTGTTTTTCTTAAGGCAGGAAATTGTGATATCAAGACAGAGCCCATAGATAATTAATTAGGTGTTGGATTCCTTTAAGAGATTTAAGAGATCCCTTAAAGGGATGGCTTTTACTTCCTAAAGGGATGGCTCCAGAGCATCTCGACTGGTTCTGTACCCAATACTGTCAGTCAGCCACGCAGCTGAAAACTGACAATTAGGTGAATTTTTTATCTACTGTTTTGACACAAGTCCTCTATAAATGGATTTAGTCTAATCTAAGAAAAGTGTATTTCAATTTTTTAAATAATAGTACCAGATGTTAATATTCTCCTGACATCAAAGAACCAGCGCTTTCCCTTTCAAAGTAAGTGGGTTTGTAAAACATAGGTCATTGCTAGCAATCAGAGCATGTCCTTGATACTCAGGATAGATGAGACCACTAGTGACATGATATTTTCTCTTAGGGAGAAGCATATGACTTTAGTCATATGGAACTCACTATTATCAATAAAGATGTTTTATACAGGTAAGTTTATGTTTCACATTTTGGTACTATGGAGATATTACCAAATGAGAATTCAATTACTAATAATATGATTGATTATCTGGATAATTTTAGCAATTATTCCTATTAGGACAGGAAGCTTAGTAAAATATTACTAAAAAACCTGTTCAAATGCGCATTGGAATATTCCCCAGCCAACCACCCCAGCACACACACATAAAAGTATACAGACAAATCCAAGAGTCTGAAATGAAGTTTAACTTAGAATTATGGGAGTTGAGTGACACTAAGACCATTTTCATCCCAAAGGCTTTTGCTGGCTTTTCATGCCCTGGCTTGTCCATTTCAAGGACAGCTCAGAGTCTCAGAGACAGAAGTGATGCCAAATGTAGGAAATAAAATAGGAGATTTAAAAATAGCCTGCATACACTGAGGATATCTCCTAGAACAATGATGACAGAGGAACAAAGCGCATCAGAAAGACCTATCCATTCCTTATCCCCAACCAGGATATGCAGAGCAGGTATACCTTGATTCATAAGCACTGTGTTACTAGGAATTCAGTATCGAACAAAACTTTTGCCACATTTTATTGTACTGAAAAGTGAGGATGAATTTCAGAAGATAATTTGATTTAAAGTTATCTTTGGTTTATTAATACTCCAGGCAAGAGCAATAGCAACAACAAAATAACAATTCATTTTTGAAGGGATTCACTTTTACCCAAGTATCAGAAAAAGAATTCTGTAGTTGTTAAAGGAGTAAGAGAAATCTATAGAAAATGTCGAGTAAACAGGACAACATAACTGAGAAGGTACAACAGGAGAAGCTGAATGTGGAGATTTATGATATTGGAAATAAAAATTTACCAAGAAAAAGGAGACTGTAACAAGTGAGACTGGGGAAGAATCAAATTTAATGAATTCAAATGAAATGGTTGGTGTTTAAAATTAATGAGTCTTGTTAAAAATAAAACTAAAAAATGGTATCCATGAAAAATGATCCTAAGAAATAATTCAAAGACTGACAATCTGAAAGGCTTTTCTAAAAGATTAAATTATTGTCACAATCAAGTCAACATTTGCCCTTATGACTGTGTTCATAGTTCCAGAAGTACCAAGCAGGTAAATGTTCAAAAGACTTTTTGAAAGGCTTTAGTCCTTTTAACTTACTTATCCTACAGAATCTCAGCAAAATAAATTAAGAGCTATATACAATTAGACATGTCACAGAAAAACTGTGGGACCAAATCCAAAAAATACACAGAAATATCTGGGGAGTTGGAGGAAAACACATATCATGTAAAAAGAGTAATAACTTAATTGATATTAAACTTTTCAATAACTTATAAAACATAAATAAGAATAACAGTGAAATAAAACCTTCAGTCTACCAAGAAGTAATAATCATGAACCTAAAATTTTATACTTGGGAAAAATAGTCTTCACTACATTGTCACAATAAAGATAATTTTAACAAAGAAATAAATGAAAGAGGGAACGGAGAGGTAATATAAACATCTGAGTAATTTTTAAAAAATACTGAATGAATAAATTATGGTAATGATTCCTAGCACATGATGAGTGAAAGAATAGGACAATGGATTTACATTTGTTGAAGAGGGCTAATTAGAAACCCTGGTTATCTAAGTACATCGTGTCATGTAAAGAGTAAAATATAAATTTAAATAATAATAAACGCTTATGGTTCATCTATATTATCCTTTGTTCACTCTATCAACTGTGTCTAGTTCCCAAAGAAGCAAAAGCTGTCAACCAAGAACTCACACATCCCTTATACCTGGGTCCTCACTCCATTATATTATCTTCCCACTTCATGAAACAACTGACTTGTAACTTGTGTAATAATTCTGTTTACTTTGGTAATGGGATTATTGCCAACTACATTTGCATATCCATGCAAAATATTTTAGTTTAAGCTCTTACTGGATTTTCCCGAAATGGTTCATAGCCTACAACCTGACTCTATGGCAGGCACTTTTCTACCCAATATCCCATATAGTCCCTGAGCACTATCAGGTGTGATCCCTGAGCACAGAGACTAAATAAGTCCTGAGCAAAGCTGGCTATGCCCGGCTCTTGCAAAAAAAAAAAAAGAAAGAAAGAAGGAAAGAAGGAAGGAAGGAAGGAAGGAAGGAAGGAAGGAAGGAAGGAAGGAAGGAAGGAAGGAAGGAAGGAAGGAAGGAAGGAAGGAAGGAAGGAAGGAAGGAAGGAAGGAAGGAAGGAAGGAAGGAAGGAAGGAAGGAAGGAAGGAAGGAAGGAAGGAAGGAAGGAAGGAAGGAAATGTAGGTAATATGCACTTGTATTTATGCATAGCATGAACTTTTAATTCTCCTTCATAACTGAAAATGTACTCATGGAAGAAGTTTTAATTTCTGCTCTTTTACTGGTGTAGGAATTGTTTCCTTCTTAAGAGCTTCTACACAATTATACCATCACTTAAAGTCCATATGATGGAGGCAGACAGGCCATACACGGTTAATGAGATTCAGTCCAGGCATTCATCCCCCAATCCTAGTATTGACATTAAAACTAGGATTTCATTTTACTACTTATGTGACTTAGAGAAATTTACTTACCTCAGAAATTACTGCCCAATTCATAAGGTTGTAATGAGAATTTCATGTGTCCATGTGTGTAAAACACTCAGAACAATTGTATGTGTGAAATAAAATTGGTAAAAGTAATTGTCTTTCTTTTTTTGTTATACATACAGCAATAAAGATAGCTAAAACACTGAAGCCTGTTTATATTGTTTTGGTTTTGAATTTGAAATCAATTAAGGAGAACTGCATTTTTTCATATTGACTTTGTTTCATGGGCATGGGATATCCCTGTATATATTTAGATTGGTCATTTCACTTAATCATCTTTTGAAAGAGCTTTTGGAGGGCTTTTATATATTTTCACTTAATTTATTTCTTACAATATGATATTGGCATTCCATTGAAAAGATATATTTTTGAATATGGCTTTTAATAGATTTATGATGCTGAACATAAATACCATTTATAGATTGTTTGTTAACCTCACATTCTAATTTTAATAATTAGCTCAAATTCATTAGTTTCTGCATAGGAAATTATGTCTTATATAAATAATGTTCCTTTTTTCCAAATGATGAATTAATTTTAAAATATTGACAATAATTATATTGTTTGTGGAAAGGCTTCTAATTCCAAATCAATACACCTAGAGCAAGTTACTTAGCATGGAGGCTATTTTGATTACCCAACACCCTTCAACTTATCTTTTGGAAAGTTTATGTATGTTCAAATTTATCACTTGATCACTTGAATCCCATTATTCATTGATTTGCTCCAGCGGGCACCAGTAACATTTCCATTGGACCCTATCACGTGCCAATGTAGCCTAATGGCATCTGGTTGATTCAGGAATATGAAGAGCCTCAAACCGTTCCTTCAGGGTCTTAACAAGGAGGTCTGACCATCTTGTAGGTGGGCGGCCACGTGATCTTTTGACATCCCGTGGGATCCAGTCGGTAACGGCTCTAGTCCAGCGGTTGTCTCCAAATAGCATTACATGTCCAGCCCATCTGATTATCGAAGCCTAGGCAAACGAGACAGCATCCATGATTCTGGAATAGCGAAGGAGGTCAGAACTCCGGATTCCTTTTCTTACTTGAGTGAGACGTGATATTCCAAGCATAGCTCTTTCAATTCCTCTCTGGGAGATCCGAATAGCATTCTCATCCTGCTTTCGTAGGGCCCAGGTCTCTGAGGCGTATGTTAATGCAGGGAGGACGGTGGAGTCAAAGAGATGTGCCCAGAGCCGGAGGTTCTTTGTCCTTTTAGCTATTTCTTCAATGCCTTTGAAGGCATTCCATGCAGCTCTCTTCCTCCTGCGCAGCTCAGGTTTTAGGTCGTTCATCATGTTGATTTCTCGACCTAGGTACATATAACTGCTGCATTCAGAGATGTTTGTTCCATTGAGAGTGAATGGGGCCTCTGGAACTAGTTCATTTTTCATGAAGATAGTTTTCTTCAGATTCAGCTGTAGACCTATCTTTCCACATTCTTGGTCAAAGTCAGCCAGCATTTGTGCTGCTTGGCTAATGTTTGATGTTATTAGAATGATGTCATCAGCGAAGCGGGAGGTGGTGTAGTTGCCGACCATCTATCTTCACTCCCATTCCTTCCCATTCTAATTGTCGCATGATGTTCTCGAGGGTGGTGCTCAAGAGTTTTGGTGAAATGGTATTACCCTGTCGAACCCCCTTTTTTGACATCAGTGATCACTTCTTAGTAGAATGGTGAGATCCTGGTGGTGAATCCATAATACAGCTCACGAAGGATCTTGATGTATTGGGTTTGAACATCCTGTTTGGCTAGGGCTTTGATGACCGCTTCAGTCTCTATAGAATCAAAGGCTTTCTGTAAATCAATGAACGTGAGACAGAGCGGCATTGCACTCGCTACAAACCTCAATGAGCTTGGTTATTGTGCTGAATCCTTTCCAGAAACCTGCTTGCTCGGCGTGGTTGTCCTTCATCTAGTGTTCTGCTAATCCTGTTCAGGATGACTCGTGTAAACAGCTTGTAGATGACGGACAACAGGTAGATGGGGGCGATAGTTGCCGATGTCGTGAATGTCTTCCTTCTTGAATAGTAGAACTGTCCTACTGGTTTTCCATTGGGAGGGCACCTTGCATTCGGAACCCACACTCGGTAAATAATTTATAAATTCCAAATAATCTCAGGAATAGACCAGCCTATTACAGCGTGGCTCATAGAGATCCACCATGCAGCAGTGATAGGATAGACCAGCCTATCATAGCCTGGCTCATCGAGATCCACCCTGCAGCAGTCTTTTTTTTAAAATCCAGCCCAGGTATGCTGATCCAAAGACTCACAGACATGGGGCAGAGCTGCTACTGGTTCTCCCTGTGCCCAGCCACTCACGAGATGTCCGGGACGGAAGGCGGGTTCCAGCCCTGGCCCGCCACCCCAGCAGAGCCTTGCAACACGCCAGACGACCCCCCCTACTCCATGATGCCTCCATTTTCCATATCTGGACTTCCCTCTCATCAGAACTCCACCCAACAGTCCAGTCTATCACAGCCCGGTTTGTGCCACCACTTGCGGCCGTGCAGTTCATTAATAAATAGAGATGATATGCTACCCTCACGGCAGAGCCTGGCAAGCTACCCATGTCGTATTTGATATGCCAAATACCAGTAACAATTATAGACCTCATTCCAATGACCTGATGGAATAGTTTGAGGCTCTTTATGTTCCTGGAGCAAATAGGTGCCCTTGGGCTCTACTTGTACGAGACAGGACATATGGAGATGTTACTGGTGCCAGCTCGAGCAAATCAAATTTGTCATGCAAATTAAAGGCATGACAGTGATACAGTGAAATAATCTCAGGAACTCAGAGATTAACCTTCCCTATGTCTTAGCGGAACTTATTACATTTTCTGTGAGATGAACGATGGGCATGATTTGTGAAACTATAATAGCATATCTATTATTATTTATTTTTATATCTGCTTGTCTCTTATGTTTGCCATTCATGTGCAACTGTTCTCTTTATTAAATTTTCTACTATGAATTGATTTAATTTTACCAATCTAGCTCACTCCTGATTCTCACTCTTGTTTTTCTTAGATATAGCTGATGTTGGATGATTGCCCTGTAAGACTGGCATCTTCCAACTATTGAACTTAGGTTTATAGAGACAGCTTTAAGGAAATGGAGAATTACATTCTTATTTTAAGGGACTAGAGAGTGTAAGAGTGTAGTACTGTATGTATTGATTTATACCTCTTTCTTCGGTGGGAGTGTTTTTTTTTTTTTTTTTTTTTATTTTTTTTAGGTAGCCAGACCACCCTCCCCTACTCCATGGGGCCCGCCATTTTCCACATCCGGACTTCTCTCTTGTCACAACTCCACCCAGCAGCCCAGACTATCACAGCCATGCTCGCATGGCCACTAGCGGCCTCGCATGGCCACTAGCGGCCTCGTGGTTCATCAATAAATGCTTTATTTAGAGGTGACTACAACAGTATGCCACCCGCACGGCAAGCCTGGCAAGCTGCTCGTGTAGTATTTGATATGCCAAATACCAGTAACATTTATATTAGGTCATTCCCGTGACCTAATATAATGGTTTTAGGCTCTTTATGTTCCTGGAGCAAGCGGATGCCTTTGGGTTCTACTAGCATGAGACAGGACATATGGAGATATTACTGGTGCCCGCTCTAGCAAATAGATGATTAACGGGAAGATAGTTATAGTGAGATAGTGTTTTTAAGCAAAATATATTTCAATGCAAAAAACCCAAGTTAATCATATCTGAATATAAAAAGCACTTAGAAGTTTTCTGACTTTGCTTCAACATTAAAAGAACTCTGTAATTTGGTGCAATCTTGAAGTGATTATTTCCCCTAGTACACTCTGATTCTCCATGCTTAAAACTAATATAAGTATTATAAAGATTGAAGGAGCATAGTGAAATGGTTTTTGCAAAAAATGGGCAATACGGCAACCTAACATGTGTCATCTCCTCATAAACACCTAACTATGACTTTAATGTAGTAACCTCTCCTCATTGTGCCCTTTATAATGTTAATAGGTTTATCCAGCAAGTGCTATGATGATTTTAACCTTCAAACAGAATAGAATTATGAAATTGAAGTGAGGTCATGAATTAGATTCCTTGACTCTGGTAGTGAATTAGTATAGACCACTTGTCAAAACGGATATTCCCCAGTCAATTACATTCTTCTATGTTCCTCCAGGCTGATAACTGTTCAGACCATATTGAGGCTCATTTCTTTATAAAGCCCTTAACAGTGCTTTTCCAAGGGAAGGAAGTGCATATTTTAGTGCTGTGATAAAATGCAAGAAGGCATGGTGCTTTAATGTGGCTGGGCCCATCATATGTATGGCGATGAGCATTTGTGTTTATGACAGCCATTTCACACTTGTATATTTGGAAAATGGTGCAATGTTTATGTGCTCATATACCAAGATTTGAAAATTTTCCATATTTGGCTAAGAATAAAGAATGCTTGTCTAATTTCAGTCATTTCTTTGAAGAGTGTGAACCTGGGGAGGAAGGCAAAGTTGTTGTCAACATCCTCACTCTGTAAAGATAATGCACATGTTAATCCATGCTGATATTTTGAAGGAGGCACAGCTGCTGGATACATGTGATACTTCTGTCTTCCAAAGATGCTTCATTTCATGCAGTCGTGGGGTAATTGAAGGAAAGCTTCCATATTGTATATCTCTTATGAACAGAAAATGAGAGAAAGGATGGCTCACCTAAATGAAAGAGAGGAAAGTCCATCACTGTTAATGATCAAAATGTTTTTAATCATTTTTTATTACTTATTGATGCACAAACTTATCACATGAAGTTCTTTTTGCTCAAACTACAGAGGAAACCTGTATTCTATTATAGTAAATTCCTCAGTAGGGTATACTTGCATTTAAAAGGGCTGGAGTGATAACCCAGCAGGTAGGGCATTTGCCTCGCAGGCAGTCAGCCCATGCCAGCCCAGGTTCAATCCCCGGCATCATATATGGTCCCTTGAGCACCGCCAGGAGTAATTCCTGAGTGCAGAACCAGGAGAAACCCCTGAGCATTGCCGGGTGTGACCCAAAAAAAGCAATAAATAAATAAATAAATAAATAAATAAATAAATAAATAAATAAATAATATACTTACTTTTTCTTTGGCTTAGAAATAGGCACTTGTCTCTTATGTTAATTCCGTTAACCAAGTCCGAGGCTCAATACTGCTAGTGATATCTGGACATAATTTCCATCCAGAAAATAAATTTCTGAGAGCTGCTTTTCAAAACTTCTAGCCATTATATAACAAGTAGTATCCCCTTTATATGCAAAATACTGCCATTGCACAAATGGTTATGAAATGGAATACATTTTATGTTTCTAATTCAATCACCATTTTACAAGGGTCATTGCTTCTTGATATTGACTTAAGACCCATTTTTTGAAGTAAAGTGTTGAAAAGGAAACTTTCATCTTTAGTCTCTGTAATCACCATTTTGCAAAATATTTTGAAGATAAGAAAAATGTTTCTTCAGCAAAAAAAAAGAGAGAGAGAGATCTTCACCTACAGATGTATGTTGCAGATTTATTTTATAAAAATTTGTAATAGCAAGCAATGGTGATTCTTCTGTCACTTATTTCTATAAATGTTACATAGGAATGCAAGAATTCCATGCCTTTGTATGCCTACATGTAATTCATAAGCATGTTTAAGAAAGTAAAGTGTATATAAGACCAGTCTTAAATACAACCAACCAACTTTGCTATTCAGAAGCTCACAAGTGTCACTGAGGAACTTGATGGTAACCAAGACTCATTAATACTCTTACATAACTTTGTCCAGAAAAATAAATAAAATACATATACTAAAATTAAACAGTATCATATGCATTTTTCATTAATAGCTTAATGCAAGTATAATTTCTTGGAACTCAAAGTAATATTGATTTTGTATATCTTCTCTAATGCCAAGTCTTAGAAACTTTACTTATCACTCCTTTCTTTCACTTCTTTTCATCTGAAATAAATTTACATGCTACACTACAGGATTCTTGAGGGATAAATTAGAGGTTAGGTATACCAAGTTCCTGGTAAATAGTAGTAAATTTTATCAAATATTATCTATGTGTTGGTGTAACAATATGTTCAAATACATCTTTACACAATTTTTCTCTTAATATCTGTCCTCTTGGGATAAGCAGTATTTAAATTAACACTAGTTGACTGATAAGAAATATTATATGAGAAGCAAAATATAATTTTTAAGTGTTTAGCAACTTAAAAAAAAGCAGTGCCCTTTTTTGAGGTGATAAATAATTTCTTGTGTCTGGGAACACCGATGTCTTTCTCTTAGACTGTCATTGAATTGATTCCTTTTCTTAGAGGGCCAGTTTCCTTTCCTGATCAGATTGATCATCAGAAAATTCCCCTCCTTTGTCAGGATTGATGAAGGCATATTACCAGCAAATTTTGAGGTAATATTTTGTGTCATCAACATTGTGGCATAGTCAAATAACCAAAGGACAAAATACCCTGTGGGAATTTCTACCCACAGTCCTTGGTTTCTCCTGCATGCGCTTACTGAAAGTGTTCCATTGACAGAAATCCCAATTAGTGTAACCAGGTTACAAGTCTGTTTTAAGCAGAGAATAAAGCTGCTCAAACTTTGTAAAGTTCTTTTTGGTTCAGAGTATGGAATTTGTTATATACATCAACTTGAACTAATGTATTCACTTATCATTTTTAGAATAGTAAATCTCTTAGTGTATAACTTTTTTGGAGTCTCCATAACTATACGTTAAAAATTTTTGGTATGAATTGTTTTTAAAGTTTTAATGAGACGTTTGTGAATGTATATTTGAAATATTATTATAGCGAAATGTAATTTGAATAAGGCCTAAAATTTTTGTATCTTATTTATTGGATATGAGATAAAATAATATTCAAATAGCACTAAAATCTAGTAAGTAGGGATGGAGAACTAGTATCATAGGTAAGGTACTTGTAATGAATGCACACTTGGTACAAGCATGGCTTCATTGGCAGGATGGCATATATTTCACTGTGCAAGACAAGGCATCTCTTCTGAGTATAATCAGGAATAACCTGCATTGCTAGGTACAGCTTGAGCCACCCCCTCCAATCTAGCAAATACTTGAAAAGCATTCACTTGCTTCTCATAATCAATCCTCAATAGACCTAAATAGTTTATTAATTATAAAATTGTCATTAAAGTGTTACTTTAATTTCTTATTGAAGTGTTGAAATGTCAAAGAAAGAATTAGAATATAGACCATGTAGCTCTGAATCTGTCCTCACTGATTCATATTCCAACAATGTGGATGTTTCTTTTATCTGAAAAGGGATCAGAACTTGAACCATAAAGATCTTCCTGCCTTCTTTTCTCCCTTCTTCCCTTCAACCATCCTTCCTTCCTTCCTTCCTTTCTTTCTCCTTCCTTCCATCCATCTTTCCTTCCTTCCTTCCTTTCAACCTTCCTCCCATTTTCCTTCTTTCCTGCCTTTTTTTTCCTTATTTCTTCTTATCTTCCTTCTTATCCTCCCTTCCTATCTTCCTTCCTATCCTCCCTTCCTACCCTTCCTATCCTCCCTCCCTCCCTTCCTTCCTCTCTCTCTCTCTTTCTTTCTTTCCTTTCTTTCTTTCTTTCTTTCTTTCTTTCTTTCTTTCTTTCTTTCTTTCTTTCTTTCTTTCTTTCTTTCTTTCTTTCTTTCTTTCTTTCTTTCTTTCTTTCTTTTCTTCCTTCCTTCCTTCCTTCCTTCCTTCCTTCCTTCCTTCCTTCCTTCCTTCCTTTCTTTCTTTCATTCTTTCTTTCTTTCTTCCTTCCTTCCTTCCTTCCTTCCTTCCTTCCTTCCTTCCTTCCTTCCTTCCTTCCTTTCTTCCGTTCTTCCTTTCTTCCCCTCTTTCTCTCTGTCTTTCTGCCACACCAAGCAGTGCTCAGGGGTTATTCCTGGCTCTGTGCTCATGGGACCATACAAGGTACCAGTAATTGAACCTCAGTGGGCTAATTAAAGGAAAATATCATACCTGTCATAGTATTGTTCTGGCCTGGGATTTTTCTTCCATTTTTGAGCCATCTTTTGTGTGTCAGTATTAGATCAATGCTAAAATAATCTAGATATTAAAGTGATGATTTTATAAGAGACTTTATGTGCTACATGTTTTTTCTAATACATCCAGAAAATAATGAAAACAAAATAATAACTGAAAACGCTATATTAGTCTGCTATGAAGCCATTAAGATCATAACTTTGCAACCAGTCAAACTTATAGGCAACTTACTTACCATCATTGGGCACCAATTTTCTTTATGGAAAATTAGAGGGAAAAATAGTTCATTAAATAGATATTTGTTTTCATAGAAGACATAAAAGTGGCACATTTACTGGTGGAGGTATGGAGTTGCAACTCATGAACATCTTTGTAATGGTCTATATCACTGTAATTCAATCAATTTTTTAAATGGCACATATATCAGATACAAATTTTACATTAATGGGGTATATTTATTACTTTCAAAAAACAATACAGAAAGTTAAATTTTATTTGACCTTACTTCTTTACTGGTGAGGTATTCAACCTTGAACAATCGAATACTTCTCTGTGTGCATTCGAACAATTCTGCATTTAGTTTTGTAACAAACACCAAAGTATGTTGAGAACAGTGGTAGTTCTAAAGTGATGTCAATTTTATCAGTTTATATTTTTATCAGTTTAATACTTTATCAGATTTCCTTAAAGCACTTTGTAAAATGTGTTTAAATTCCTGTTACCGATCATCAGGACTCTTGAGCCCTTTTCTTATGTTCTGTAGACATACCACTGTAGAGTGGTCTATTGGGACTGAGAAGACAGTGGTATTCCGGCAGGGTTTACCTCTAGCCAATATGTGATCTTTTCACCTAGTTGTAAATTCATGCACTGTTATTGTGTCTTTCAGTTATTTCATGTCTGCTCACTCTTCACTGATTCTGTACCATTCTGTGTCACCATATTCTTAGAAGTCCTTCAATATCATTTTTGTCCTTTGTGTCAACATATTCCAGTTCTTTTGGAATTTTTCACAGTCTGTGGCTTCATTCACCCTCACTGAAAAGACTCCATAATTTTTTGTTGAGAATGGTGTAAGATAAGAGGGATTAAAGGAAAGTTTGGGTACAAACTCCCTACCTTCTGAGGACTTGATGTTTAATGTACACATTTCAAATACCTCTCAAATCATTACTAATTCAATGCCTTTCAAACATCTCCTGAGTCAGTGAGGGTGGTGCACTTAACTACCTTATGGGAGATATGTGAAAAGAGGAAAATCACTGTATCGCTGTCTTCCCATTCATCATCGATTTGCTCAAGCGGGCCCCAGTAACATCTCCATATGTCCTGTCTCATGCTAGTAGAGCCCAAGGGCATCTGCTTGCTCCAAGAACATAAAGAGCCTCAATCCATTCTGGAATGAGGTCTATAATTGTTACTGGTATTTGGCATATCAAATACAACACAGGTAGCTTGCCAGGCTCTGCCGTGCAGGTTGCATACTTTTGTAGTCATCTCTAAGTCCAGCATTTATTGATAAGAGGAAAATATTAAAGAAAATAATTCTTAATCTTAAAAAATTATTATTATTCTATAATATACAAAAGTTTAAACTATGCTCACTAATTAATTACCACAACTATAGCTATCTTTCTTATTAAAAATAGCTATCTAGGCAAAGCAAATTGAAACCTTAAAGATTATTCAAGTAGATCTTGACTGTGCACACTCATGTGAAGTGAACCTCTGCACACCTTCTTGTGTTTTCTTTTAAAAGTTTCTAAGCTGAAACATACCAATAATATCTTATGGACCCATTCTATAATTAAGACATCCGTATGCCAAACTGTTTCTGTCTTCAGGGAATGTAAGATATAATAAAGATGAGATTAATGAATAACATTCACTATTGATTCTCATTGATAATGATTTGTTGTAGACAGTGATCCAAGTGATTAGTAATGATTACACAGCTAGTTAGAGGTAAAATGGCATCTATAAATCAGGTTGCAACAAAATGGCACCTTTTGTAATTTTTATACTTGTCATTAAAATGTTTTATTATAACAGATTAATTCCATTCTTCTGTGATGTGCATTGAGTATCCGTAATATGACAAGATTTTCTAAGCATACACTAGAAAACTAAACAGAAAAAAAAACTTTTCCCACTTGGAGAAGACAGGAAATAAACAAGAAAACATAACATACAAGTATAGAAGAGTATTGGGACTATGTTCTAAGGAGCTATCACAAAGCAGAAATAGAAGGTTTGAAAAATGAAGTGGTTCATTTAGATAGAGCAACTGGAAAGATCTTGAAGAAACATAAATTTTGAATAAATAACTGAGGGAAATAGGAAAATGTGTCATATAATATCTGGGAAAAGATATTTTCCAGACAGAGAAGACAGAAGGTGTAAAAAGCACAGTGATAAAAGAAAGTTTGCTGTTTTCAAGTGTCACCAGAAAGCTCTGGGTGCTTGAGGGGAATCAGGGAAAAGAGAGTTACAGAAGATGAAGTCAAAGAGGTGAGAAGTGGGTGATGAGAAAGATAATGTGAGGGCTCAGTCTATTCACAGGGTTAGCTTTTTCTTTGAGCTGGAAAGCAATGAGGAATTTTCAGCAGAAAAGTGAGATGACCAGAGTATATTTTCAGAGTATCACTTTGACTTTTGTCTTGAAAATAGATTGCAAGGGAAGAAAGCCGAGTAGAAGTTTTCTAATTTATGAGCTATTACAGAGAAAGTTTTAATGTACTCAAGACCCTTTGAATTCTAATTCTATAAATTTCCCATTTAGTTTACTGCAGCCTGTGAATTTGGTGTAGTGAAATTCTACCTTTTGCATTTGTAATTACATCCACTCAACAGTCAGTAATTTGTCTCAGGGAAATATATGTGAGCTGTAGTTCTTAGTGCTGAGAGTAATATCCTGATGGAGCAGAGTTTTGCCCTCAAGAAATTCAGGTTTCAGAAGTCATTATTGAACATGTAGATGTCCAGGTCTCTAAATCTTTGACAGTGAAGTAAAATATATGGAATTGGCTACAGGGCCATGACAAACCATCTCTGATAAGAACTCATATGCCAAAAATATATTTTACAAGCATTTGAGATACCAAAAATAACCAAATAAATCTATGTCCTCTGCCATTTTTTCCTATCATCTTCTTTTCCTCGTTTTCTCTCATTTTTATAAGCATATTTATATGTTATAAGCATCATTAGTTGATAAATGTTTTAAATTCCTATTTTTATATCTACTATTTTACATTTTGGATCTTTCTGAATGGGGCACATCAAATCTATCTGACTGACTACAGCAGTCAGATAGTTTGAAGTTAAGTTCCATCACAGTGGGATTTATGAAGAGGTAACATATTTAAAGAGGTTACCTCTTCATAAATCCCACTGTGATGGAACTAACCTAACTTCAAACTATCTGACTTCTGTAGTGAACAGAATTTGGATATACTGAAACAGTTAAACAGAAGATGTTCTACATTATCAAGGACTGCGATTTTAATCCAACTGAATGGCGTAAATAAATTTAATATCTGTTTTCATTTTCTGTACTCCGTCCAGGCTGTGATCTCCTATATTCGCCTAACACCCATTATGGTGGTAGTGTAATGTCCTCACAGGAACTTTGACTATGTCCAGCGGTGCTCTGTAACCCCTTTGAGCATATTTTAGTCCCCACACTGCCTGATGGATGTTAGTGTTCATGATGTATGGGGAGTGTGGGTAGAAGTGCACACCTATTAGTTCTCAGTGGCTGTCATTGGACCTTTCTTCAAGAGTGACCCCAGCTCATGCTTGGAGAACTATATGCAGCAAAATGGAGTCAGCCACATGCAAGGCCAACACTGTGCTCTGAGCTGTCTATCCAACCCTTATCATTATTGTTATTTTTATCATATAGTTTTTTCTTTGGGGCCACACATAATAGATATCACAAGCTACACCTGGTTGTATAATCAGGTTTGCTCTGGCTCCTATGCTTCGGGTGACCATGTGGTATCATAGAATAAACATATTTCTGTCATGCAAAGTAAGTAGTAAGTCCTATTTAGCTAACTCTATGGTCTCGATAATTGTGTGTTTGTGTGTGTTTGTGTGTGTGTGTGTTTCAGCCACATTCAGCAATTTTAAGATATTACTCCTGGTTTGTTGGTACGACATCACTCTGTATAGTGCCCAGGGAGCCATGAGATGCAGGAAATGAAATTGGAGTCTCCTGCATACAAAATATGCACTCCTGCCCTATGAACCATTGCCCCTCATACATATATATTGAACTAAACTCTCAAGCTCTCTGATAATAAGGGGATTACATTATTTTCATATGGAAAACAAACATCAAATAAATACTTTAAAGGGCAAATACTTCTCAGAGAGCGTTCACTTAACTAACTAAGGTTGCATCAAATTATTTCCTTATCTTGGAGGAGTTTAAAAGCTTATAAAGGAGAATGAATTGAATGTTCATTATAAAGCAGAGAGACATAACAGGCAGCAAAGGGAATGTCTACTAGCTTCTCTCAAAAAAATGTGACCGAATAAAGTCAGTGTCCTGAAAGATAAGTACTTTTTCCTATATAAGAGAGGGAAATTTGCTGTAGATTATGTACTCTGTTATATAAAATATAGAGATAGAGAAAAAATGTATATTGCTAATTCTAAAGATAAAATTTATATAATGTTTCTGAGTTTATTGGGTGAAATGTAAATATTCAACAAACAGCTAACACACTAATCAAATATGAGAATGAATTTGACATATGGATCTATGAATAATATATTGAAAGCTGAAAAGTAGGTACATATTTTAGAAAGGACATTTGATGGGTGAATTATAAAATTTGGTGGGTAGAATGCCAAAGACTAGAGTCCATGTAAATTAGTTAAATCTATATGTAAATATTTTTTTTTCTTTTATGGGTCACACCGGCAATGCTCAGGGGTTACTCCTGGCACTGCACTCAGGAATTACTCCTGGTGGTTCTCGGGGACCATATAGGATGCCGGGATTGAACCCAGGTCGGCCGCATGCAAGGCAAATGCCCTACTGATTGGAAAATTGCTCCGGTCCCCATATATGTAAATATTTTACAGCAAAGTGTTGTGGTTGAAAATATGAAATCGTACAGATTAATGAAGTTCCTAGTGCTTTCATTTATTATATGAAATGAACATGTTGTTAATGCCAACAACTTGAATTATGAAGTGAATATATAATTTATGGCATGTAGAAATATCTTAAACTGGGGCGCGGTGAGGTAGCACGAAGGGTAGGGCATTTGAGAGGGTAGGACATTTGCCTTGAATGCGGCCTACCCGGTTCAAACCTCAATATCCCAGATGGCCCCCTGAGCACTGTCAGGAGTAATTCCTAAGTGCAGAGACAGAGTAACCTCTGAGCATTGCCGGGTATGACCCAAAAAGCAAAAAAAAAAAAAAATCTGAACCTATATATATATATATATATATATATATATATATATATATATATATAGAGAGAGAGAGAGAGAGAGAGAGAGAGAGAGAGATGACCATTGCACAAGAGCTGTTACAGACTGGATCCCACAGGACTTGAAAAGATCACGTGGCCGCCCACCTACAAGATGGTCAGACTTCTTTGTCAAGACCCTAAATGAACGGTTTGAGGCTCTTTGTATTCCTGAAGCAAGCAGATGCCATTGGGCTACACTGGCACGTGATAGGGTCAAATGGAAATTTTACTAGCACTTGCTCGAGGAAATCGATGAACAATGGAATGTGTAGTGATCTAGTGATCTATATATGTATTAATATATCACACAAACATTATTAAAACCCTTTTGGGTAGCCCAATATGTAATCAATTCCATATACACAAACACTAAGTTTTCTATTTGTATCTACTTAAATAATTATGATGGCTAACCACTGCTTTTCACATTTTCTCATCTGTTTTGTTTGTTTTATATATTTGTTTGTTGTGTTCTGTTTTTTGGACCACACTTAATATTGCTCAGGGTTTACTCCTGGCTCTGTTTCCAGGGATCATCCCTGGAGTCTCTCAAGGACAATATGGGGTGCCTGGATAACCCAGGTCATCAGTGTACAAGGAAAAGCATCCTTCCTGCAATACCATAACTCTGCCCTATTGTATTTTCATATAAGCTGCACATACAATAAGTAATACAACAAAGAATAAGAAATAAATTATTTTCTATTCATATAAGAAAGGATTTTGAATTTGCTGGTCAATTAGAATTACATAATTGTGTTTTCCCATTGTCTTAAGTTTCATTATGATTTCAGAAGATTAGGCTAGAACTGGAACAACCATTTGGCACATATAGGAAATATATTAAGGATGATAAAACTAGAAAATATTAACTTTGGCAACATGTTTGCTCATTTACTATTCTTATCTGCCGGATTTGATACTTCTATTTCATGTTGATTAAGTGGCATCCTATAGACTTAGTCTCAATATAATTATATTCATACATTTTACATATTTATATTTCTTGGCAGAAAATAATATTTTCTTGTAGTTAAATCCTAATGTTCTATCAAAGTAGAAATTCAGATAAGGTCAAGCACACAGCTGGTATATAAATCACATCATCTAGTCTACAGTTCCTGTTTTTATTTTCATTTGTTTTATAATAACAGGTGACAACACCATCTGCCACCTTAAGAAATCTTGCGTATCCCTCTTGGTTCTTTAGGACTTGTCACTCTTTATTACACTCCTCCTCAGATTTTCACAATGTCACTCGGCCATGATGGAATTCAAACATGAGAATCAGCTCTGCTCTGTCTAGTGGGTTCATGTGGGTAAGGTTTATCATTTCTAGCACATGAAGGAATTTAGTAATTTGAAGCAGGCTTCTGGTACATTTGTATGAAGACAAACTTTGCAAAATTCTGTCTTCTTGGTTCACAAGGAAATTGATCATTCATGAATAGATTTAGGTATGTCTTACTGTTATTTTCAAGAACTTGAATTTTAATTGCATTTCTCCAGAAATGGTGACACATCACAGCTTCACCGACTGAAAGTTTCTTTAATTTTAAGCAGCTCAATTTATGTGTTTAGCAGGAGTATTGGAATGGGAAGCTATTAAAAATCTAAGAATTAGACTAAAAATTGTCAGGTTTTCTTTACTAGCAGTTTGCTGAAACTTTTCTTTCTAATACCATATTTAAGCTAATTAACCTATCCGCACATTATATAGCTTAATATTTGGTAAAATATTTAGTACATAATGCATACATATAAATGTATGACTATAAATGGCTATAAATGTAGTCTTTGATTTATATTTTATTTTATATTTTTATGATTTACTTTAAACACCATGATTTACAAAGTACAAACTTTTTCACAATACAGTTGCAGGAAAGATTCATCAGTCAGCACCAATCCCACCACCAGTGTGCCCCCCACCACCAGAGACCCGCATTTCCCTCCACTCTCCATCCCCCTCCTGATGCCTGCTCACTTAGCCAGCATCAATTATGTTGATCCCTACAGCTCCTATAAGGGAACAGCAATGATAAGGTCATGCCTTTTTTTTTTTCGTAGGCAGATATGTGGGAGTTTGGCCAGTTTCTGTTCTTGGATTCACCCTCTGGGTTTCAGGACATAGTGGTTTTCTACTGACAACCCTAGACACACCATCACTACACCTACTGACAACACTTATTTCACATCTCAACGTCTATTAGAGCTTTTCCTTTTCATACACTGAACAATTCATTCTATATTGGATGTTGGAGCTGACTCTAAATACAGTCAATGAACCTGGTGATAGATAAAAGTAAATAGAGATCCCAAAATCTCTATTGTGCCATTTGAGTCCACTGTATAGGAAATTAGCGAGGTGTTCCCCCAGAACACATCTCGTGCCAACACACTTCATTTCTAGAAAGTGTGATGGTATACCAGTTAGATGAATATACTAGTTTTTTTTCTGCTCTTTTGGGTCACACCCGGCAATGCTTAGGGGTTTCTCCCGGCCCTGCACTCAAGAATTACTCCCAACAGTGGGGGACCATATGTGATGCCGGGGTTGAACCCTGGCTGGCACGGGCATGCAAGGCAGAGATAATGCCCTGCGTGCCATGGGGGGGATGGGACCCTCGTGTACAGTGAGCCAGTGGCAGTTCTGGGCAAGTCCACCAGGCCTTGCTGGAGGGCATTGAGTTGGGGGCGGGCGCCCCAGCTTCAGCTCCCCAGGGAACCTGGTGGAGTTGTTCACCCAGTCTTGTATACCTGGGCTTGAAACTCGACTATTTTGTTGGGTGTGGCTCTGCCAAGCAGTCCAGACCTTGAAAGTCCAGACCTTGAAAGTGGCTACAGTTGTGATTCATGAGTTTTTTTTAAATGTACAACTTCTATATTGTTGCTAACAATTTAATGTCCAAGCCAGAGAGATAGAACAATAGGTAAAGTACTTAACTTTCACACATTCATCCAATATGTATAAATGCATTTAATTAAAATGGTTGCCACTGATGTATTACAACTTAATCAAACTTTCCCAAAAAGATGCAGTTTGTAATAGTGAAGAACTCAGTTCAAATTCAAGTTATTGAAATACTTTTTGGAATAGCCAGAGCATATAACATAGGGTGAGACTGTGAACCTCTACTGTTAGATCAACCTCATGTTCTGTTACTCCTACTTATTATCCTTAAGCAAGTTGCTTACTCTTTTGTTAAATCAATTACTGATCTATTAAATTGAGTTTATATTATCTAACTTATTTGTTTGATAAGCTAAGTGAAACTGTAGCTTTATGTAACTTTCCAGTATATTAGTATTTGTTTTTCATTTGTAGAGTTCCTAATTTTGCTCTCACATATTGATTATGTATGTGGCTATTCAATTATGAAGTTGTGCATGTTTCATTAATGACTGGCACAGCGAGGTTTGAGTTGTGTGTATAGTCACTGCATAAGAATCTCTCTTGAGGAGAGAAAGGGAAAGAAATAAAGAACTTGCCATGGAGGAGGGCGGGGGGGGGGGGGAGGGGGGGGGAACCCCTCCTCCAGCCCTTGGTGGTGGGAGATGGGCACTGGTGGTGGGATAGGTGCTGGAACATTGTCTGACCAAAACCCAAATATGAACTTTTTTAATTGTATATCTTTGTAATTGTAAAAATAAAAAAAAAAAAAAAGAATCTCTCTTGAGTAATGAGAACAGGCAAAAGCAGGTAGAATTTATTTTGTATTAAGTATAGAGTTCTGTTAAAGCAAAGGATGGAGGAGGAGCTTAAGAAGCTTCCTTCTTTATGCATAGTTTTCTTGAATTTTAACTGGTTGATATTAATTACAACAGTAGTAAGTTTTTCATATGTGAAAGTAGTCCTGTGGTTATGAGCATTCATTCATAAAGTATCTCTACAACTCATGGAGATTCAGCATACCAGATTTCTGTTGAGACATCTTAGGAGGGAATTATCTAGTTTTTCTCCTAGGATTACAGAATTACACTCAACCACACTTGGAAATAGAAAGTGATAGTATATCGGCAATGTGGTTCTTTACTGATGGTTACAATCGACGGGAGAAATCCATCGCTTAAAACATTTTTAGTGTTTTGGGTACTGATATTTTTATTAATGGATCTAGAAAATTAGAGATATGATATAGTAAAAACATTAAACAAGCAATAATGAAACAAGTTATAACTATATATGCCTATATATACATAATATACATTTAATCCATGAAAATGCATATTTGTGCATATATTTTTTATGATTCTGCATGTATTAAGTAGCACCCAGAAGTTTATGTGATTGTTTTTAAGAGCTATAACTCAAGAAAAATCATCTTTACCAGTTAACAGTTATTTAATTTTACAGTTCACTTCTCTAAGTTTTCTGATATTGACTTACTATTAAAAAATTTTCTTCTGTACAATCCTCAGAGTAGTGCTGCAAAAAGTTGTGCACACAGTATATACACAGTTAGAAACCATGTCTATGATTTTGGATTGCTTGTATTGTTTTTAATTTCTAAGTTTTAAGTACTAAATGCATTTCATGATTTGATAGAACTTATCATTTTGCACTTAACACCAATTATCTGTACTATATTAATGGAATCTATGTAGAAATTCTAAAGCTTATAGATATTATCATTTTTATTATATTCACCATCAGACAGCTGCAAACACTTTGTCAGCAGGAAAAGAACCATTATTTATTTATTTATTTATTTATTTATTCATATATCATTTATTTAGTTATTCCTTTATCAAAACATCGTGATTCACACATTTTTTTACAGTTCAGTTGTCACAAGCGTTCATTGCTCTACACCAGTCCCACCCCCAGTGCACCCCAAATGCCACCAAAAGGGCCACCACCACCACCCACCCTTCCCATCCCCACAACAGCTCCCCAGCTGGCTACAACCACATTGATTATTGCTACATATATATGGGAAAGGTCCTGGCAAGAAACTGACCCTAAAATGGGTTGTTATGTTAACCTGGCAGGAAGGAACTGCAGCAGTTGTGTCTGGTCATTCTCTCCAATGTTAGTGATCAGTCCTGGGGCGTGGTCTGTTGAGAATGGCTCCTGCAGAGCTCATAGTCACGCCTACTGGGTTATTGGAGCAGGGATGGGGGTGGGAGAGGGTGGATCTCAATCCTTGATCCAAGCCCAGCAGGCCAGCCCACAGCAACCCACATGTCTGCTGGCTGGAAGTGGTGATGAAACTAGCCAGGGCCAGAGCCACTCCCCCTCTAATGCTTCATGGGCCGCTCTCCGCCAGTAGGGAGATGCAGCAGCTGTGCCTTTGATCATTCTCTCTCCAGCATCAGTCCCGGTGCGTGGTCTGTTGAAAATGGCCAGGGAACAAATATTATATTTGTTTCTTTTTAGAGCAGAATCTCCGTATCTGTTAAATTCAATAAAATAGTTACTTGAAATGGTACAAAAGATATGGTATTCACCTGGTCATAAATAGAATAACTCTTCGAAGAATTCCAAAAATACTCCTGTAGCCATGTGAAATGGTTCATTTTTATATTCCTAGTTGCAGTTTTTGATCTAACCCTCTGCCACAGTGACTGCCAGAATGTTAGTGATCCCTTATAAAATTCCTGCTTTCATTTCAACTCTTGATTGGCCTTTAGCAGTGAAAGCAGTGAGACTGTCATTCAACTTCCCATCCTTATGAAATTGAATTTTATGAAAGAGAGGTAACCTACAGTTTGAGAGGTTTGATTGACGTTGCATGTGGCTGCTTACTATAGTCAAAGGAACAAGTTCCCTGAAAGCTTGCCTAGTGCCTTTGTGGAATAGAGAAAGGGAGTTAAGAGGGGAAAGATAGAGTTAGGAAGGACCCCAGAGTTCAGGATACTTTTTTATAAGCTTATAGTCTCTGAAACTACATACAAGTGTATGTTTTCAGCCTAGTTGAACACAGTATCTGATTAATAGATAACAATTGACAGTTGTAATGGTATTATTAATTCATTAATTCCTTAGGTTTGGGGTGGAGGGCTGGGAAGGTTGAAGAAAGAAGTAATGAAACCGTTATATACTATCTGATTTTACAAAATAAACTGTACAAACATACACAAATATTTACCATCCGAAAGCAAAATATGGTGATGAAGAAAGATTTTCAATTCATTTGTTTTTCAACCAAAGAATCTATCTGCATTTTTCCTAGTTGAAAATTGCAAGATCTATGGTATACTTAATATGTTTAATAATTGTGCTGTTGAAAAAGCAGTAGTGTTTTTCTCTAATAAGTTATTTTCTATGAGCAATCTCATATCATACATGAAAATAAAAGCATTGCAAACTATTTTCTTTACTTTTTACTAATATTTTGGGCAAAACAATCAGTACTAAGTTAATAAATGAGGCTTATCATTAACTTTCTAGCTTGCATTTCCTAAATTCTTTTATTAAAATATAGAGTCAACTCATCTCTCTGTGCTTTGATAACATTAGTCATGTGATTATGTTTTTGTGTTTGTATACATCCTGAAATATTTATTTAAGAACCAGATAGATAAATCACAGCATGAGGCATTATTAGAACTGTTGCACCTAAGTTCTCCAGAGTTTGAAGAATTGTAGCCCTAAAAATATGTAATGTATCAGTATGTTTTATTAACAGATACTAATTTTGCTGGACAATATGGTGTTGTAATTTATCCCATCACTTTTCACAATCTGGTACCTCACTATTACATCAGACATTGCTTCATTTTGTGCAATGATTACAATATGCTACCAGTGCTTACCAGAAGCATGATTGCTGTCTTCTAATAGCCATGCATTCTTACTATGCTATGAATATTAATATCCTTGTGTATTAGCTTAATCTTGAATAAGTTACAAATTTATTATGGAAAGGCTGAAAACTCAAGGTCAAATGGATGCATTAAACTTCTCAACTCATACTTAATCATGAGTTTTCCATGAACTGTGAAACTACCTAAAACAGCTGTCATCTTGATATTTTCTGATTCTTCTGAAAAGTTTGAATTCTTCTGAATAAAGTTATAGACACTGTTAACATCTAAAAGTGATATGCATATCAGGATTATGTGAATTATGGCCCTTTTAGTTCATTATGTAAGTCCAAGGATATTTTAAACTTAATTCATGAGTGTTTGATGACCACAATATAAAGTAATTTCAGAAAATAATTCCAGATCAATGCCATGATATTGTGAATTTGAAGAATTATCACTCTATTACCAGACTTGGTATTATCATCTTCTGTTATTAAAAAGGCTCTGCTCTAATTGTAAATTAATCTACAAATGTTATAATAACAACAGATAAATAAAACATTTACATTATGGTGCTATCATAAGGACCATATGCATTTAAAAACTACACAGATTTACATGTAATTAATTATTATTAAATTTTTGTAATATAATTCCATGAGGAATTAGAAAAGGGTTTGGTGATTTTAATTCCTTTAAAAATGTTGAAAGCAATAACATAGATGTGCAGGTGCACCTCAGAAAAAAACCGTGAATTCAGTTTCTAGACCAGGGTATAAGGGGCCTGGAAGATTGGTCCATGGTCGCATGTTTCCCATAAGAGTGGGGGGGTACGAAGGCCAGTTGGGACAGAGACAGGTCTGATCATTTTGGGCAGGAACTGAGTGTTGAAGGTAGGTAAAGGGATACAACTGATAACCCTTCAGTATCTCTATTGCAAACCCTAAGGCCCAGAAGGAAAGAGAGAGAGAGAGAGAGAGAGAGAGAGAGAGAGAGAGAGAGAGAGGAGACATACAGCCAGCTGGGGGTAGGTAGGAAACTGGAACATTGGTGGCATGAATTTACACTGGGAGAATGGGTGATGGAACACTATTACTGAAACTCAATCATGAACTTCTTTGTAAATGTGTAAATCACTGTGATTTAATAAAAATAAAAATAATCACTGTGATTTAATAAAAATAAAAATAAAGAATTCACTTCCATCCACTGAGATAAGGCATACAGCACTGAGTTAGTCACAGATATTATTTTCTGTTATCCATTGCATGTGTAAATCTTATATGTACTATTGTATATTATATGTATAATAGCACCAAATGTTAAAATATATACAACTTAATTAAAATATTTTGTTACTAAAGAACACTAATAATCATCTGAGTTATCAAAAACTTCTCTATTTTTCTGAAGGAAATAGCCGCAATGTTCATGTTTCTGACTGATAAGAACTGAAGCTTATGAGGCAATTTCATAAAAAAAGGCAATGGAGACTATCCCTTTTTTTAGAATAAAAGTAGTTTTTACCACAATTGTCGAGGGTATAATGCCAGCCTAGAACTGAGCATTAAATAGAGGCAAAAAGATACACATGACAACCCTTTAATATATATTCTGTAATCCACAGTCTAGAAGGGAAGAAAAAAGAGAAAGAGAGAGAAAGGGAAAGAAATAAAGAACCTGCCATGGAGGAGGGCTGGGGAGGGGGAGGGAACCGGGGGCGTTGGTGGTGGGAGATGGGCACTGGTGGCGGGATGGGTGCTGGAACACTGTATGACCAAAACCCAAATATGAACTTCTTAATTGTATATCTTTGTAATTGTAAAAATAAAAAAATTTAAAAAAGTAGTTTTTAATTAAAATTAAAAATATAAAATAAGAGGATAAATCAAAAGAATAAAATTCAGAGAGACAGGATTATAGCTGATGGACAGGAAACTCATGAACAAAAAAACCTCAAAGGGCAGCAATATTTGGCAAAGAAAAAAATAAAGGAATTAAAATGCAAAAGATAACTGATAAATTTCTGGAGGCTCATTATGGTCAATTCCTATTGTTAAATACACTAACGAATTTTCATAAAAAGGATCCCCTAAAATCTCTATAGTTTTTGGATCCTTATACAAAATAATCAGATAATCATTTTCTCTGGGAAAGAGAAAAAAATACATTTGAGTTGCACCAACATATTCTGAATTCTGTTCGACACATCCTCTGTCCCTATCTTTCTCTCTTTTTTTCTCCTTATTTTCTTCCTTCCTTCCTCCTCTTGTCTTTCTGTCTGTCTGTCTGCCTGCCTGCCTGCCTGCATGCCTGCCTGCCTGCCTGCCTTTCTTTCCTTTCTTTCTTTCTTTCTTTCTTTCTTTCTTTCTTTCTTTCTTTCTTCTTTCTTCTTTCTTTTCTTTTTCTTTCTTTCTTTCTTTCTTTCTTTCTTTCTTTCTTTCTTTCTTTCTTTCTTTCCTTCCTTCCTTCCTTCCTTCCTTCCTTCCTTCCTTCCTTCCTTCCTTCCTTTCCTTCCTTCCTTCCTTCCTTCCTTCCTTCCTTCCTTCCTTCCTTCCTTCCTTTCCTTCCTTCCTTCCTTCCTTCCTTCCTTCCTTCCTTCCTTTCTTTCTTTTCTTTTTTTTCTTTCTTTCTTTTCTCCCTCTTCTCCCTCCCTCCTTTCCTCCTTCAACCTCAACAGAATAAGAAAACAGGGGAGATAGAGAAAACACATAGAAACACACCCAAGCTATTCAATGAGCAAATCCTCGAGGTCAAATTGGTTCCTCCTGAACACTAGCAGCGTCATGACAACAATGTATTCATATTCCATTCCCCATGCCCTTTGCATACTTGTCCTTCAGTTCAGTTCAGATATGAGCTTAGGAATTGCTCACCATTGAAACATTGCTCTCAATATTTAAAACGATATTTGGTGGATCCAGTAAGAGTTAAAAACAAGTAGACACAGACAAGAGGTGAGGGGAATCAGTCAAAGGACTGGAACATATGCCTTGTATCCACCTAGTCGTGTCTTCAAATCCCAGATCTCAATGGTCTCCTCAGCACTGCTGGGGGAGACTGTCCCTTTTTTTGTCAAGAATGATTTCTCTGTAGCATATGATGTAGAGGCTTTTAACAAAAAAATACCGCTTTCAACTGGAATAAGTTTTCTGAAATTCCTGCAATTTTTATTGCGTAAATTTACAAATAGTCTTAATGATATCATTTTGATAATGCTTTCAGTTACTTCACCAGAAGTAGGGTCTAACTTCAGAAATCACTTTGTCAGCCATAAAAAAACACCAGCTCATATACTCAATGTTTATCAGGACATTGTAGAAATTCATCAGTACATGCACAAGATGAGAGGCCACTACATGAGTATCCCACCTGCACAGCAGTGCCTGGCCAGCTACCTGTGTTGTATTTGATATGCCAGAAAACAGTTACAATTATAGACCTTATTCTCATGACCTGAAGAAATGGTTTGGGGCTCATCATATTCCTGGAGCGAGCAATTGCCCTTGCTACACTAGCATGTGACAGGACCTATAGGCATGCTACTGTGCCCACTCGAGCAAATCGATGAACAATGGGAAGACAAGTGATACAAGTGATGCAAGTAGTAATTCAGTGCCATCACCAGTTTAAATCCTAGTTGTCTTTGCTGTCTCTGCTACAACGTAAATTCCTTCTTCAATTCAAGTCTTGACATTTTCAACAGCATCTGTGAGCATTGGAAACAACTTCTTCCAAGCTA